>BLSH010038305.1:249760-266105 GCA_018402905.1 Glandirana rugosa
AGTTGAGCTCCGTTACCAGTGCAGGGAAGGGGGTACTAGGGTTGCCACCTCATCCCTTTAAACCCGAACACATATGAATTACACAGGTTCTGTGGCTGAGTAAGGTGGTAATTAAACCCACTTGGTGCCTTAACTGCATTAAATCAGCCTCAGAACAACCTGTGTAATTCATATGTGTTCGGGTTTAAAGGGATGATGTGGCAACCCTAGCACACACGAACAGGGCTGGTGCAAGGATTTTTGACACCCTAGGCAAAACCTCATTGTGCCGCCCCTCTTAGCTCCACCCCTGACTCCACCCCCTTTCCCCTGCCCAGCCTGATCAGCGCCAATCAAATGCAGCCTCCCCAGCGTCCATCAAATACAGCTTCACCAGCGCCAATCAATACAGCCTCACCTGCGCCAATCAAATACAGCTTCACCTGTGCCCATCAAATACAGCTTCGCCTATGCCCATCAAATACAGCCTCATGGGGGGGTGGAGGTGGAGGGGGGGGTATTTGGCCGATCAGTCACCATTTCTATATACATTTGCAAATGGCATGTGATAATACAATCTCATTATCTCAGCTTTTACATGAATCAATGCAGAGCAACCAGTGACAGATCAACAGTAGCCAGGCGCCCCTAGGCGGCAGTGCGCCCTAGGCGGCCGCCTACTCCGCCTAGTGGTAGAGCCGGCCCTGCACACGAAAGTAAATACACCCGTCAGGAGCGCCTATGTATGACAATGCCGCCTGCACTACACGTGTCACATATTGCCGCACATGCAGGAGGCAGAGCAATAATTCCAGGGCAGCTATTCACAGTCAGCTCTAAACTGATGACCTGTAGGGGTTTGTTGTCTATGGAAAATATAGGGTGCTAAAGTTGGTTGTCTTTTGTGGGTGCAGTTTTAAAGCTTGACATGTTGGGTATCTATTTACTCAGCACAGCCTCCTCTTTTATATTTTACCAATTGTGGGTAATATATTACATTTATGTGCCTTAAATTTAACTAAAATATATTTTTTACTGAACTGTTGTGCTTGATAAACCATTGTGCTAATATCATGTGACAACAAATGGAGCTACCACTATTTTATTTTCCAGGGTATCTGCTTTCAGAAAATAATCTATTATATTTGGGGATTTTAACTAATCTTCAGTCCTAGAATGATGTTTTCAAGTGTTACTATACCCACAACAGTAAAATCTGTCTGTATGTGCAGCATAGCATGCTGTGTTATACTCACTATGGAACCTAAGGGGTTAATCCTCTGCATTGTGTAAAAAGGCTGTTTGATCCTGTCTTCTCTGATCCTCCCCTTCTTCCACTGGCCCAATCTATCTTCTAATAGTACAGAGCCTTAGGTGCACTCTGCACATGCTCAGTTTGGTGTGTATTGCTGGAGGTTTTCTTTTTTCAGGGTGCATTTGATCAGCACAGGGCCAATCAGCACTGTCCAGACAGAGGGTTAGGGGTCCTACAGCCTCATAGGAGAGTCAGGGGAGAATTAAAACTTCTCCTACAAGCTTTAACCAGACACTGAAGTCACTGCTAATGAGAAAAGATATTTATCACTTTATATTTACTAAAATTATTGCATTTCCATGTTCTGTGTACTGCGGGATTCCAGATATAGTGAATGCAGGGTCCTGGGTTTAGTAACACTTTAAAAACGTGTGCAAAAAATGGAAAAACAGTGCTGGCAGCCAAAGGGTTAATAAACAATTTTGGGGGCTGCACTGCACATTACAGTGCAGCTCCAGACCAAACTTTTTTCCCTAGTTTAAGTGAAGTGCTGAAAAGAGTTGACTTCTATTACTGTCTGGGTTGAAATGGGCAGTAGTCTGGGGCATTTTTACCATGAGTGCTTGTACTGGGATGATGCCTGCAGCTGCAGGCATCACCACAGTATTGTTTTTTAGGGTTAGTGTTTGGCTCTCTTGCAATAGCAATTGGAGCAGATTACTAGCCGCTCAATTGCTATTACAAGCAGCGGGAGGGGATGCCCCCCCGGCTGTGCCATCCCACTGGGAGACCCGAGAAACCAGCTGAAGCGTTCGCTTGCTGGCCGGACAGCCAAACAAAGCCAGGATCAGCTTTGCTCAGCTGTTCATAACAGTAAAGCAGAAGCAATGACATCACTTCCAATGTACTCGGGAACCATCAGTGCCAGTTTTGAAAAGGCTCTTGGTGTCTTGAATGCTTTTAAGGGCAGAGGAGGGATTTGGGGTCTTATAGACCCCAGATCTCTCCATAAAGAGGATCTGTCACTGCCTATTACTGTCACAAGGGATGCTTACATTTCTTGTGAGAGCAGTAAAATTGATAAAAAAAAATAAAATCAAGCCCTTGTTTTTGAACGCGGCTTCGAAACTGTGAGACTTAACCACTTCAGCCCCGGAAGGTTTTGCAGCTTTAGGACCAGAGCACTTTTTGTGATTCGGCACTGCGCCGCTTTAACGGACAATTGCGCGGTCGTGCGACGTTGTACCCAAACAAAATTTGCGTCCTTTTTTTCCCACAAATAGAGCTTTCTTTTGGTGGTATTTGATCACCTCTGCGTCATTTCTGATCGCCGCTATAAACAAAAGAAGAGCGACCCTTTTGCAAAAAAACCCAAATTTCTTACTTTTTGCTAAAATTCAAATCCAAAAAAAAAATATAAAAAAAATTTTTTTTCACCGTTTTTGGCCGATTTATATTCTTCCTCATATTTGCGATAAAAAAAATCGCAATCGGCGTTTATTGATTGGTTTGCGCAAAAGTGGCCGCGTTTACGGATGATGAGAATTCATTTCTGGGGTTTTTATTTTTTTTTTATTTTTTACTAGTAATGGCGGCGATCAGCGATTTTTAGCGGTACTGCGATATTGCGGACATGTCGGACATTTTTGACACTTTTTTGGGACCAATGACATTTATTCAGCGATCAGAAATTTAAATGTCCACTGATTACTGTATAAATGTCATTGGCAGTGAAGGGGTTAACCTGGGGGGGAGAGCTAGGGGTTAACTGTGTTCCCTGGGTGTGTTCTTACTGTGGGGGGGTTGGGCTAACATGGGCATGAGAGATCTAACTGATCCCAGTGAAAGGGATCAGTAGATCACCCATGCCCCACTGACAGGGCGGGAAACCGGCGTGTTTACATCGGCGGTTCCCCTTCTTTTCCCTGTAGCCGCTCATCGCGGCTCGCCGGCGGACATCGGGTCCGCCCGAGCCGCGGGCACACTCCTCAGGAGTGCGGCGGGTGCGCACGCGCGCCGCCTGGTGGCCAAAATGCGAATCGGCGTTTATTTACAGCGATTCGCGCCCAGCTCCCCGACTGCCGCCGTGAAAAGACGGCGCGCGGTCGGGAAGCAGTTAATCTGAAATCGCACAATTTCAAAGCTATATGTTACTGCAACTTTGGGTGCGACTTGAAAGACATCTATGCGGCTTCATGCACAGACGTCGTCGCAACCGAAATCACCAAAAGTAGTGCAGGAACTACAACCTGTCAAATCGCATGACAAATCACTCCAATGTGAACAAGGGCTAAAAGTGTTACTAAACCCACAACAGTAAAATCAGTCTGTATGTGCAGCATAGCATGCTTGTTAAACTCACTGTGGAACTTCAGGGGTTAATCCTCAGCATTGTTTAACAAAGGCTGTTTTATCCTGTATGCATAGATCCTTCCCTCCTGCACTGTCAATCTGAGCAAGCCCATATAATACACAGCACATGCTCTGTTTGGTCTCTTATGCTGAATAGAACATTTCCTGTTTCAGTTGAACTGTTCAGGTCACATGATTTTGACATCACACATGTGGGCGTGTATATAGGCTGTAGTGGAAATCTCCACCTACTTGAACACACAACTATGGACAAACTGTGCAGGTTATCAGGAAACCATGGTATACAGAGTATCCCAAAGGTACAGTATCTCACAAAAGTGAGTGCACCCCTCACATTTTTGTAAATATTTTATTCTACCTTTTCATGTGACAACACTGAAGAAATGACACTTTGCTACAATGTAAAGTAGTGAGTGTACAGCTTGTATAACAGTGTAAATTTGCTGTCCCCTCAAAATAACTCAACACACAGCCATTAATGTCTAAACCGCTGGCAACAAACGTGAGTACACCCCTAAGTGAAAATGTCCAAGTTGGGTACGAAGTGTCAATATTTTGTGTGGTCACCATTATATTCCAGAAATGCCTTAACCCTCTTGGGCATGAAGTTCACCAGAGCTTCACAGGTTGCCTCCTCCACTCCTCCATGATGACATCACAGAGCTGGTGGATGTTAGAGACCTTGTGCTCCTCCACCTTCCATTTGAGGATGCCCCACAGATGCTCAGTAGGGTTTAGGTCTGGAGACATGCTTGGTCAGTCCATCACCTTTACCCTCAGCTTCTTTAGCAAGACAGTGGCCGTCTTGGAGGTGTGTTTGGGGATCATTATCATGTTGGAATACTGCATGTGTTGTGTCACTTACACCTTGAAGTAGATCTGGGAGTCAACTAGTGGTGGTTGGGGGGTAATCTATAAATGTGGGACTACTGCCCTGCAACCCAGTCTCCGAAGAGAGGGGATCACGCTCTGCTTCAGTATGTCACAGTACATGTTGGCATTCATGGTTCCTTCAATGAACTGTAGCTCCCCAGTGCCGGCAGCACTCATGCAGCCCCAGACCATGACACTCCCACCACCATGCTTGACTGTAGGCAATACACACTTGTCTTTGTACTCCTCACCTGGTTGCCGCCACGCACGCTTTACACATCTGAACCAAATAGGATTATCTTGGTCTCATCACCATGTCCTTAGTCTGCTTGTCTTCATCAAACTCTTTACGGACTTTCTTGTGCATCATCTTTAGAAGAGGCTTCTTTCTGGGATGACAGCCATGCAGACCAATTTGATGCAGTGTGCAGCGTATGGTCTGAGCGCTGACAGGCTGACCCTCCACCCCTTCAACCTCTGCAGCAATTCTGGCAGCACTCATACATCTCACACTCATACTCATACTCAAAGACAACCTTTGGATATGATGCTGAGCACGTGCACTCAACTTCTCTGGTCGACCATGGCGAGGCCTGTTCTGAGTGGAACCTGTCCTGTTAAACCACTGTATGGTCTTGGCCACCATGCTGCAGCTCAGTTTCTGGGTCTTGGCAATCTTCTTATATCCTAGGCCATTTTTATGTACAGCAAAAATTCTTTTTTTCAGATCCTCAGAGAGTTCTTTGCCATGAGGGGCCATGTTGAACTTCAAGTGACCAGTATGAGAGAGTGAGAGCGATAACACCAAATTTAATACACCTGCTCCTCATTCACACCTGAGACTTTGTAACACTAACGAGTCACATGACACCGGGGAGGGAAAATGGCTAATTGGGCCCAATTTGGACATTTTCACTTAGAGGTGCACTCACTCTTGTTGCCAGATTTACACTGTTATACAAGCTGCACATTCACTACTTTACATTGTAGCAAAGTGTAATTTCTTCAGTGTTGTCACATGAAAAGATAGAATAAAATATTTACAAAAATGTGAGAGGTGTACTCACTTTTGTGAGATACTGTATATAGTGGCAGTATTTTAACGTAAAAAGACGATTTATAAGCTGTGGGCACTGTGGGGGGGCAGATGAACTATTTTCATATTATTGGGTTTAGTATCGCTTTATAGTGATTGTAAAGGTTTTTTTTTTTTTTTTTATAAATAACAAGCATTTTATACTTACCTGCTCTCCTTTTCTGGGGTGCCCCATCGGCGCTCCTGGCTCCTCCTCTTCATCGGGCGCCCCCCACTCCTGCGGGCATGCTCCCGAGTCCTGCTGTTGCGTCCTTTGACACAGACAGCAGGACTTGGCCCCACACTCTGGCTCCCGTCACACTGGATTTGATTGACCGCAGTGGGAGCCAATGGCTCCTGCTGCTTTCAATCTATCCAATGAAGACCTGAGACAGTGGCTGGAGCTGCTAGGCTCATTCTCATCGCTGGAACGATCGGGTTCTGATAAGTAAAAGGGGGGCTCTGGGGGAGCTGAAGCACACATGGTTTTTCACCTTAATGCATAGAATGAGGATACTTGTTTTGGATACAGGTTTTAAAAGTTAGATTTCACTTAATTCTAGAGAGATGTCTCACGCAGGGCTTATTAACACTTTGTCCATAGTATGCATTTTTCCTTACAGATGTCCATTCTGGCCAGCATTGCTTTGCTTTTATAAAGCATAGAGCACTGCTTCCTTTTTTAAACACTATTAAAATGTCACAGTATGGCATTTCTTTCATTTCTGTACACTGCAGCTGGGTCGTGGTGCATAGGAAGGTAGAAAGAAATGGAGCTGCAGGTAAGCTGTGATGTGGGACATAAATACATCTAAATCCATTGATCACGTGTATTATTCCTAGAAAGTTGTGTGCTTTGTGTTTTTCTTCCAGATCTGTGCAGCAATCCAGTGTGAGACTTTTCCAATAATAAAGACCGCTCACTGCTGCTCTCTATCCTTATGCATGGTGACCGGTCTTGTCTCCGCCCCCTCCTGTAGTTTTCTACAGGCAGCCTGTAGTGGGTGGGGCTTGCTGGATCCCTCCCACACCTCTGGTCTTTGCAAACACTATGTAAAGCACAGTGATGATGTCACTGCTACTTTTATATGGCAATATCTGAGTTTATAAAGGCATTTAATGCACACAAAGTGGCTTTTTATCCTTTGTGGCTATAGAAGAATATACTGTATATTCAGATTTAAATGCAATGGTTAGATTCTAGGGGGTTAATCTATACTCTAAGGTTAAGGTTATAGGTTAATTTTGAAATTAGGTTAGGTTTTAGGGTTTGAGATGAGGAGAGGGTTAAGTTTGAGGGGTAGCCTAAGGGCCAATTAACACTATATGCAGTGCCAGACGTTTAGCCGCATGGTAAAATGTCTGTCACCGCAAGGACACATAGAAAATAATTGTTTTCTATGTGTCCCATTCACACTGCAATGCAGCCTAGTACCACACTGCAGGGTGCTGTGATAAAAGGCAGAGGTCTAAATGGTGCACCACACTGCCCCGTAGCCAGCTGGCAACGCAGAGCGGCCAAATCGCTACGGCTGCTCTGCAATTTGACTCAGGGCCAGAGGAAATCTACCCTATAGGTCAGGGGTCAAGGGGTGATATTTTTTTAACTGATATCAGGTATTGGGGATCCATTGATATCTTGGGGATCCATTGCAAAAACCAAAGAGTGTTGCAGTTTCACCACACGTCAACCAGACTGAGTGAAAACAATAGAACATCTGCAGTCTCTAATGACATAAAGCACCCACAATGCCGCTAGTGGTCAGAGATCATCTGCTCTACACCTAAGCTTTAGGTCAAATGAGGAAGCATTGGTGCAGAATTTTTTTTCTGGACGAGAAAGATTTTTTTTTTACGATTAAAGCACATCTGTCATAAGAGAAATGTAGAAGCTGTCATCACTGACCTCCTGAAAATGCTAGTTGCCTGCCAAGCTGATCCTCAGGCTTCAACGGTCACTAATTAACTACCCTATCTTTTCCTCCCCTCCAGACCTGGCACAAGGCGTGCTTCCACTGCGAAGTCTGCAAAATGATCCTGACCGTCAACAACTTCGTCAGTCACCAGAAGAAGCCATATTGTCAGGCGTAAGTCAAAGCTTCATGTTTAGGCTGATAGTAGCCGTGTGTCCATTGTGTTCAACCTTAAATTTGATGTAAGCTCCAACGGAATGATATTTAGTTTGCTCTGTGCACTGTGTATCACATTTTTTTTATAAACTTGTATGTTACACCTCAGCACTGCTGATCTCCTGCAGACTCTTTGCAGCCACTTCCTGTCTACTTGTACGGCCGTGGCCAAAAGTTTTGAGAATGACAAAAATATTATTTTTCACAAAGTCTGCTGCTTCTGTGCTTTTAGATCTTTTTGTCAGAAGTTACTATGGGATACTGAAGTAGAATTACAAACATTTCATAAGTGTCAAAGGCTTTCATTGACAATGACATTGAGTTTATGCAAAGAGTCAATATTTGCAGGGTTGACCCTTCTTTTTCAAGACCTCTGCAATTCACCCTGGCATGCTGCCAATCAACTTCTGGGCCAAATCCTGACTGATGGCAGCCCATTCTTGTATAATCAATGCTTGGAGTTTGTCAGAATAAGTGGGTTTTTTTTTGTTCACTCACCTCTTGAGAATTGACCACAAGTTCTCAATAGGATTAAGGTCTGGGGAGTTTCATGGCCATGGACCCAAAATTGTGATGTTTTGTTCCCCAAGCCGCTTATTATCACTTTTGCCTTAGCTCCATCATGCTGGAAAAGGCATTGTTCTTCACCAAACTCTTCTTTGATGGTTCGGAGAAGTTGCTCTCGGGGGATGTTTTTGTACCATTCTTTATTCATGGCTGTGTTCTTAGGCAAAATTGTGAGTGAGCCCCCCACTCCCTTGGCTGAGAAGCAACCCCACACATGAATGGTCTCAGGATGCTTTACTGTAGGCATGACACAAGACTGATGGTAGCTAGGGTTGCCACCTCATCCCTTTAAAACCGAACACACATTAATTACCCAGGTTCTATGGCTGATTAAGGTGGTAATTAAACTCACTTGGTGCCTCATCTGCATTAAATTAGCCTCAGAACCTGTGTAATTCATATGTGTTCGGGGTTAAAGGGATGAGGTGGCAACCCTAATGGTAGCGCTTACCTTTTATTCTCTGGACAAGGTTTTCTCTGGATGCCCCAAACAATCGGAAAAATGGGATTCATCAAAGAAAATGACTTTACCCCAGTCCTCAGCAGTCCAATCCCTGTACCTTTTGCAGAATAGCAGTCTGTCTCTGATGCTTTTCCTGCAGAGAAGTGGCTTTTTGCTGCCCTTCTTGACACCAGGCCATCCTCCAAAAGTTTTCTCCTCACTGTGTATACAGATCATGTACTCACACCTGCCTGCTGCCATTCCTGAGCAAGCTCTGCATGGGTGGTGCCCCGATCCCGCAGCTGAATCAATTGTAGGAGGCGGTCCTGGCGCTTGCTGGACTTTCTTGGGTGCCCTGAAGCCTTCTTCACAAATGCAATGGAAATGTTTTTTTTATGAGATTCAGTTCATTTTCATAGCAAGGAGGGACTTTGCAACCAATTGCAATTCATCTGATCACTCTTCATAACATTCTGGAATATATGCAAATTGCCATCATAAAAACTGAGAGAGCAGACTTTGTGAAAATGAATATTTGTGTCATTCTCAAAACCTTTGGCCATGGCTGTACATGGCATTTCTTAGGGCTGTATGGTGCCAACAGTGGACCCTGCCTGTGTACTGTGTGTTGAAACAGTCACTTATATTCTCCATCAGAAGCCTGTGTGACAGAATGACAATACAAAGTATTTATTGTAAAATCATAAAATCATACTCAGCCTGGCTCTGAGGAAGAGGGTGTAGCCTCGAAACCTGTAAGCCAACCTGTATAGGACACCACCAGCGAACGATGGATTGGATGCGTGGCCATGATGTGCCCGAAATGCCTATCATTTGAATTTGTTTGTGAGTATGTTTTTATGATTTTACAATAAATACTTTGTACTGAGGATAATGCGCTAGGCCAGTGTGCCCTTGTGTGTTTTTGTTCTTTTCAGTGTATCGGGACTTCCCCAGTCCATCAAAGGGCAGCATGGCAGCACATTACCTGGTGTCATCACAAGCAGAATCCCCCCCCCCCCCCGTTCACCATTGTGGGAAGCCCCCTCTCCTCAAGCGCAGGAATGACTTATTTTTTGGCTGTGTGACAGAATGACAATGCTGGAGCTCAGTTGGGGGACAGGGACAGAGTGTTGTCACCTTTAAACAGAATCATGGACCTTTATGGCAGGATTATCAGGGATTATTTTAAGGCTTGTTCACACTAGAACGTGGTGCTGGAAACCCTTGCGATCTGCAGCGGGTGTCAATATAATGTTAAGGACACCAGGTTGCAAACGCAGTGCATTAACTTACACCGGCCCGCATCAGATTGCATGGTACAAAAGTACTATGTGATCCGGCTGCAGTGTGATCCAAAAAGTAGTGCATGCACTTCTTTGGTACAGTGCAGTGCGGTGAAGTGCAATTTCAGCCCATTCAAAATGATTGTGGCTGAAATCGCACAGCGTTCCTGTGTGAATCACATGCAGTTCCTAGTGTGAAGAGGCCCTAAATGAATGCTGAAGAAATATTGAAAATTCGTTTTGAAAATAGCATTGAATTGTTAACCACTTGTTGTCCAAAATACGTATATATACATTTCAGTTTGCAAGTGGTTTACCGGGGTTATGGCTGAAGCTATCAGCCATAACCCCGGTATTTTCTTTTTTTTTCAGCCGGCAACTGGCTTTCTCATAAAAGTGCTCTGAGCAGCGAATTAGCTACATAGTTGCATAGTTAGTCAGGTTGAAAAAAGACACAAGTCCATCTAGTTCAACCAAGAAAAATATATTATATATTACCATACAATCCCATATACAATCCTTCACCCACAGTTGATCCAGAGGAAGGCAAAAAAATCTCAGCAAAGAATGATCCAATTTGCTATAACGGGAAAAAAATCCTTCCTGATCCCCAGAGAGGCAATCGGATTCATCCTGGATCAACTTTACCTAAAAATGTTAGTACCCAGTTATATTATTTACATTAACCACATCAGTACTGGGCACGAAAACCCCCTTCCTGTCCAGGCCATTTTTCAGCTTTCAGCGCTATCACACTTTGAATGAAAATTACTCAGTCATGCTACACGGTACCCATATGAAATTTGCGTCCTTTTTGTCACACAAATAGAGCTTTCTTTTGGTGGTATTTAATCACTAGGGGGGTTTTTATTTTTTGTGCTATAAATAAAAAAAGATTGAAAATTTTGTGAAAAAATGCCCTTTTCTTTGTTCCTGTCATAAAATTTTGCAAATTAGTCATTTTTCTTTGTAAATTTTGGCCAAAATTTATACTGCTACCTATCTTTGGTAAAAAATAACCCAAATAAGTGTATATTATTTGGTCCTTGTGAAAGTTATAGAGTCTACAAGCTATGGTGCCAATCATTGAAAATTGATCACACCTGAGCACACCTGATATACTGACAGCCTATCTCATTTCTTGAGACCCTAAAGTCCCGCACACACGGAACGACGATCGCACGTACAATCATGTCAAATCGTATGTTGGCTGTTGTATGTAGCATACTGACTGCACTACACGATTGTACGACCGCAGAAGAACGTTCAGGTGCATGTAATTAGCATCCGGCCGTTCCTGACTTTGGAGCATGCGTGTTTTGCACAATACAACTTTGTTGTACCAACTGCTCTGTACACACAATACAACGGTCGTATGAGAGCTTGTTGGTACGACCAAGTTTCCTAGTCTGCTCATACAACTCCCTTGTTCGACTGTTCAAATCGTGCATACGAACCATCGATATCACATACAGCGGTCGTTAGTACGACCTGTTGTATGCGATCGTCGTCCCGTGTGTACGGGGCTTAACAAGCCAGTAAAATTACAAATACCCCCCAAATGATCCCTTTTTGGAAAGTAGACATTCCAAGGTATTTAGTAAGGGGCATGGTGAATTTTTTGAAGTTGTAATTTTTTCCCACAATTCTTTGCAAAATGAAGTTTTGTTTTTTTTCACAAAATTGTCATTGTAACGGGCACACAGCATATGCATACCACAAATTACACCCCAAAACACATTCTACTACTCCTCCTGAGTATGGCGATATCACATGTCTGAGACCTTTTTCACAGCCTGGCCACATACAGAGGCCCAACATGCAGGGAGCGCCGTCAGGTATTCTAGGGACATAAATTACACATCTAATGTCATGATGACCTATCACATTTTTGAAGGCCCTGGAGCACCAGGACAATGGAATTGCCCACAAAATGACCCCATTCTGAAAAGCAAACACGCCAACGAATAAACTTTGAGGCATAATGAGTCTTTTGAACGGTTCATTTTTTATCAGTAGTTTTTGGAAAATGTGGGAAAAAAATGAAAACGCATTTTTTTTACACAAAGTTGTCCATTTATATGATATTTCCAAAATATAGCATGTACATAGAAAAAATGACACCCCAAAATACATTCTGCTATTCCTCCTGAGTATGGCGACACCACATGTGTGACACTTTTACATAGCCTGACCACATACACAGGCCCAACATTGAACTAGCACCTTCAGGCGTTCTACGAGCATAAATTACACATCTCATCTCTCAACCCCCTATTACACTTTTGAAGGTCCTGGAGCACCAGGACAATGGAATTGCCCACAAAATTACCCCATTTTGGAAAGCAAATACCCCAACGTATAATCTATGAGGCATAATGAGTCTTTTGAACATGTCATTTTTTTCCAGTAGTTTTTGGAAAATGAGGGAAAAAAATTAAAACGCTTTTATTTTTACACAAAGTTGTCTATTTATATGATATTTCCAACACATAGCATGTATGTAGCAAAAATTACACCTCAAAATACATTCTACTACTCCCCCCGAGTATGGTGATACCACATGTGTGAGACTTTTACAGGTGATGTTTACTCATGGGTGTGACAGTCACTGACAGGTGATTGGCGATGGTCACTGATGGGTGATGGGTGTCTGGCGGTGGTCACTGATGGGTGAGGGTGTCTGGCGGTGGTCACTGATGAGTGATAAGTGACTGGCAGTGGTCACTGATGGGTAACGGGTGACTGGCGGTGGTCACTGATGGGTGACGGGTGTCTGGTGGTGGTCACTGATGGGTGACAGGTGACTGGTGGTGGTCACTAATGGGTGTCTGGTGGTGGTCACTGATGGGTGACGGGTGACTGGTGGTGGTCACTGATGGGTGACGGATGACTGGTGGAAATCACTGATGGGTGACTGGCAGTGCACACTGATGGGTGCCGGGTGTCTGGTGGTCAATGATGGGTGATGGGTGTCTAGTGGTGGTCATTGATGGGTGACGGGTGACTGGTGGAGGTCATTGATGGGTGACGGGTGACTGGCGGTGGTCGCTGATGGGTCATAGGTGACTGGCGGTGGTCACTGATGGGTGCCGGGTGTCTGGTGGTGGTCACTGATGGGTGACTGGTGGTGGTCACTGAAGGGTGACTGGCGGTGGTCACTGATGGGTGCCGCGTGTCTGGCGGTGGTCACTGATGGGTGACGGGTGTCTGGAGGTGGTCACTAATAGGTGACCAGTGTCTGGTGGTGATCACTAATGCCTGACGGGTGACTGGCGGTGGTCACATATGAGTGACGGGTGACAGGTGACTGGCTGTGGTCACAGATGCGTGACGGGTGACAGGTGACTGGCAGTGGTCACTGATGGGTGAGGGGTGACTAGCGGTGGTCACTGATGGGTGACGGGTGACTGGCGGTGGTCACTGATGGGTGACTGGCGGTGGTCTGTGATGGGTGACGGGTGACTGGCGGTGGTCAGTGATGGGTGACGGGTGACTGGCGGTGGTCACTGGCGGGTGACTGGTGACAGGTGCACTTTATGATGGCAGTCTGATGACAGGTACACTTTATGATGGCAGGTACACTTTATGGGGGCATATGGGGTGACTGTTGGGTGACAGGTGCATTGGGGGGGGGGGGGCAGGAGTAAAGTGACAGGGTGTGTGTTTACTTAACAGATCAGTAACTCACTGACCCTAGCTCTTCTCTCCTCACACTGGAAACTGTGTGAGGAGAGAAGAGCTGGTAACAGTGAGTTACTGCTCTGTTTACATTGGATGTGATCGGCTGTGAAGTAGATCACAGCCGATCACACGGTAACAGCCGCCAGCCGGCGGCTGATACCAGTGTCGGTGACAGGCAGTGTTCCCTGGGAACACGCCGCCACCGATGGGCACGCGCAGCGCGCTCCCGATCGTGGGCATGCGCCGTGCGAACAGGGGACGTGCCATTTGTGATCGGCCGTGACGGTGAACAGCCATAACCAATAGCTGTTCACCCCTGTCGGTGACGCAGTGTGTCCCGGGGACACGCCGACACCGACAGAGCCGGGATGCGTGCGCCCAATTGCGCGCAATCCCGGCTTATAGGGGCGACGTCATATGACGTCCGCCCGCAGTAATAGCCGTTACGCCCCGCCGTCATTTGACGGTGGGCGGACGGCAAGTGGTTAAGGAAAGAATCCAGGCCTTTTTTAAAACAATCTACCGTGCTGGCCAAAACTACCTCTGGGGGGAGTCTATTCCACATTTTCACAGCTCTAACTGTGAAGAAACCTTTCCGTATTTGTAGATGAAATCTGTTTTCCTCTAGACATAAAGAGTGCCCCCTTGTCCTTTGTGATGACATTAAAGTAAATAACTCCACACCAAGTTCACTATATGGACCACTTATATATTTGTACATGTTGATCATATCCCCCCTTAATCTCCTCTTCTCAAGAGAGAATAAATTCAGATCCTCCAATCTTTCCTCATAGCTGAGCTCCTCCATGCCTCTTATTAGTTTGGTTGCCCTTCTCTGCACTTTCTCCAGTTCCCCGATATCCTTTTTGAGAACTGATGCCCAAAACTGAACTGCATATTCCAGATGAGGTCTTACTAATGATTTGTACAGTGGCACTAGCTACTGGATTGCTTTGATGAGACATCCCCTCCCGCCGCTCACTGGTGTTTCTCGGGCTTACGAGAAACATTATTTTATTATTTTACCAGCGTGCCTGAGAAACAATCTGTTGGGTCGCGTGGCTAGCCATAGAGGTTCCCAGAGATCAGATTGTCTCTGATTGCCTCTATGACCTTGGAGGACTGGAGTGACGCCATGATGTCACCTCTGGTCTAGGGTGGAAGTGAACAATTTTTATTATTTTTAAAGCAATTAAAACATATTCCCATACTTTTCTTTTAATACCGCTTTAAAGCAGCCCATTCAATTGACTTCCAAGGCACCCTAACATGATGAAAATAATACATGAACTTTTTGTAACATATTTCAACACCACACACCACCATGCATTGTAGATGTGCTGCCCCAGTGTGTTGGGGTGCTATACCAAGTGAATGTGATCACAACACTGTAACACATACAGTGCCTTGAAAAAGTATTCATACCCCTTGAAATTTTCCACATTTTGTCATGTTACAAGCAGAAATATAAATGTATTTTATTGGGATTTTATGTGATAGACCAACACAAAGTGGCACATAATTGTGAAGTGGAAGGAAAATGATAAATGGTTTTCCAAATAAATATGTGACAAGTGTGGCGTGCATTTCTATTCTCTGCAATTACAGCTGCAAGTCTTTTTGGGGAAGTCTCTAACAGCTTTGCACATCTAGAGAGGACATTTCTGCCCATTCTTCTTTGCAAAATATCTCAAGCTCTGTCAGATTGGATGGAGAGCGTCTGTGAACAGAAAAGTCTTGCCACAGATTCTCAATTGGATTTAGGTCTGGACTGTGACTGGGCCATTCTAACACATGAATATGCTTTGATCTAAACCATTCCATTGTGGCTCTGGCTGTATGTTTAGGGTCGTTCTCCTGCTGCAAGGTGAACCTCCGCCCCAGTCTCAAGTCTTTTGCAGACTATAACAGGTTTTCTTCTAGGATTGCCCTATATTTGGCTCCATCCATCTTCCCATCAACTCTGATCAGCTTCCCTGTCCCTGCTGAGGAAAAGCATCCCCACAACATGATACTGCCACCACCATGTTTCACGGTGGGGATGGTGTGTTCAGGGTGATGTGCAGTGTTAGTTTTCCACCACACATAGAGTTTTGCTTTTTGGCCAAAAAGTTCAATTTTGGTCTCATCTGACCAGAGCACCTTCTTCCACATGTTTGCTGTGTCCCCCACATGGCTTCTCGCAAACTACAAATAGGACTTCTTATGGCTTTCCATCAACAATGGCTTTCTTCTTGCCACTCTTCCATAAAGGCCAGATTTGTGGAGTGCAAGACTAATAGTTGTCCTGTGGACAGATTCTCCCACCTGAGCTGTGGATCTCTGCAGACGTCTCTAGGTGTCGAGTCCACCCTCTTAGACAGGTGTCCTGTTGATAATCAGAACGTGAGGTGTTTAGACCGGAAATACCTTCTCACCGTTCTTCTTTCGGTAACAACTACCTTTCGGTATTCTTCAGGATAAACATCAAACGCTCTTCGGTACACCCCCTGTGTCGTTTGTACACCTTCTTCCACGAGACCAGTCTACTCTGGTTTTAACTTGAAAAACCGGTTTTTCGTTTTGAGATACACACCACCTTTTGATTGTGACGTGTAGTGGGACTTGTGTGGTAGGGGTGGCACTTTGTACCACCACCGTCATAGTACAACACCCCTACGAAAAGGAGTCGTCCCTGTCCCT
>BLSH010038305.1:277235-297202 GCA_018402905.1 Glandirana rugosa
TAACGTTTGACGGATGCCCAGATCCTCCTCTTTTCGGGTCCCTGGCTGACGCTCCCGGCCCCTCCCTTCTGCCGGGTGCCCCCAGAGTAGGCAGTTTGCAATGGGGGCACCCAAGCAGGCTCGCTCCTGAGCCATAGCTCTGCGTGTCCAATCAAGAACAGAACAGAACTTGTCCCCGCCCCTTTCTCTTCTCATTTGCTCACTGGGTGTGTTTGACGCTGCTGTCTCAGCCAATGAGGAGGGAGAGCCCCCGAAGAACCAAGGCTCTTGTGCACATCTCTGGATCACGAAGGGGTTCAAGTATTAGGTGTGGCTGCTGCACAGAGAAGGTTTTTTTACCTTCATGCATAGAATGCATAAGGTTAAAAAACCTTGAGACTTTAGAAACACTCAGGGCAGCCATCAGAAATTTTGGGGCCCCTTACACAGCTTTAGACCTGGCCCCCCCCCCCCAGTCTGACCACCAACATTCCCCAGGGCCCACCCACTGGCCATCCCACCACATCCACCCACTGGTCAGGGGTGTACACATGTTACAGCCACAGTAGGAATTATACACCCTGTCTTACTTACCAGGTGTAGCCTGCCAAGCATGGCCCATTCCAGTGAAGTGTGCAATGCATGCTAATGGGGACCGTACAATTGTCAGTTAAAGTGATGCAGTGCCGAATCGCCAATAGTGGTCAGGAAGAGGTAAATCCTTCCGGGGCTGAAGTGGTTAAAATACACTAACAAGTTGAAGGCAAACTCCAGCTTACACTTTATAGGCAGTTGCAGCAACCTTTTACATCAATAAATAGTAGCTGAGAAATGTAAGTACCCCTGTCAGCAGTAAGTGGTTTGTCTCAGCCCTCTAACTGCTACATCTGCAGGACAGCTTGTTCTGTTGAAGAACAACTTACTGGCTGGATCAGCAGGTGAAAATAAAGGAAATTACATCTAAAAAAGAAAACAAATGCAGCCATCACATCTAAGAAATGGTAAGCTGCAATATAATAAATGTTTGCTTTTTTTTTTACAGCTTTGAGTTATGTCAATGCTATACTCAATACGCTCATAGCAGAAATGTAAAGTTCCAAAGGGGGTGTACGGGGGGCGGGTGAGAGCTGAAACAGTTATTATCATTTTACATATTTGATTTGAAAGAAGAAATCTGAAATGTAACCCATGATACCCTGAATTAGTGTAGGAAGACTCATTATAAGGATGTCTCATTATCAAATGTTTCTCTTCTATTTCCAGGCACAACCCAAAGACTAACACATTTACCAGTGTGTATGAAACCCCCCTCAACATACATGCGAAGAAACAGTCGGAGGCCGTCAGTGAGGTCAGTGAAGAAAAAATATATGAAGCTTAGAGTAGATGTAAAGCCAAATTTGATGACGTTTGGCCTCTTTCACTCGGGCAGCAGGGGGCAGTAAAGAGAAGAGGTCAATCCTTTTCTCTACTGCCCCCAAATGCCCACCTAAACAGCAGCTGGAGGGGTAGTATGTATTGTGTATGCTTTGCTCTGTGGTGTGACAAAAATAATACAGTATATTGTGCTTAGCAGGCAGAACTACTGCCAAACTTGACCCGTTCAAGTTAAAGGGACGAAGCCACAAGCACAAGCCAAATCGCAGCATGCTATTGTCAATAGAAAATCCTTCTTCAGCTGCAAAAATAACAGCAGCCGCGGCTTCTTTTTCCTTTTCTGACAAGGTGAAGGAAAAAAAAACGATGACCGGCATTTGTTTATTTCCATGATCAGCTGTCATTGGCTGACAGCTGATCATGCGATAAAGGGCCTGCTGTGATTGGCCCTTTACCCGATCTATGATGGGTCTCAGGGACTCAGCTATCACAGAGCGCGGGAAGTGCAAGAATGGGAGGGCGTCCATAGGCAATTTAAGCCCACGCTGTTGCCGTCTTTTGGCTATAGTGCGGACAGAAAGTGGCTAAAGCGGTAAAATGCAAGGTCCGCTCAAATTGTTAGACCAGTTTCTGTTGAACAGACAGTGGTACACACAAAGGGAAATTCAGCCGGTCCCTGTTAACTGGTCAGTTTCGGTCTCTGTATACCAGCCTTAAAGTAATATTAAATGCAAGTTTAAAAAAACAAACATGTCATACTTACCTCCTCTACTGGGGTCTCCCGCTGATGCTTCTGGCCCCTCCCTCCTGCCAAGTGCCCCCAGAGCAAACAGCTTGCTATGGGGATGCTTGAGTAGGCTTGCTCCGGAGCCGCTCCTCTGCCAGTCCATTCACACACAGAGCTGCCACTGGGACCCACCCCCTCTCTCCTCATTGGCTGTGATTGTCAGCTCTCTCAGCCAATGAGGAGGGAGAGTCCCCGGAGAGCTGAGGCTCCTGTGTACATCGCCGGATTGCGATGCGGCTCAAGTAAATGTTAGGCGGGAGCTGCGCACAGGATGTTTTTTTTAGCTTTAAGCCTTTAGAACCAATTTAAGCTGGCCATACATAGATTGAGGGACCGGCAGAATTTCGATCCATTTATGGACACTGTGGATGTAGAGAAGTCAGTCTACTGGAACACAACAAGACAAAAACCTCCTACATAAAAGTTTGATATCCCGGGTGAATGGCTCTGAGGAAGAAGGTGTTGCCTTCGAAACGCGTCAGCAGTAAGGACCCCAGGGATGTCCCTTTGTACTTAGGAGTCTGTTGTACTACAGGGCTACGTTTGAGTATTTTGATAAGCAATTTTAATTCATATGTTTGTGAGTATGATTTATGACGATTATATATTAATAAATATTGTAGGATAATGTACTAGGCTGGGACGCTCTCTTTTGCTCATGTTTTGTAGTCACACTGGAATGCATGCATTCCTGTGCAGTCCTATTTGTTCAGGTTTTGACAGCCCATTTGTTGGAATGGACTGCCAAACACATGGGAAAAGTAATGCATGTAGTACTTCTGTACCTTGCGATTTGATGGCCACAAACAGAGATGTGTTGGGCATGTTGTCAGAAATTCATGGCACCCACACGTGTCTCACATGTTTGTGGGAGAAACACGCACAGAGCATGCCTGTGTTCCTGTGTGAACCAGCCTTGGCACTTTCAATAAACAGAAGCAAAACACAAAGGGGAGGATTTACTAAAACTGGAGCATGCAAAATCTGGAGCAGCTGTGCATAGAAACCAATCAACTTTTAAAGTTTAACTGAACAAGCTGAAGTTAGAAGCTGATAGGCACAGCTGCACCTGATTCTGAGTGCTCCGGTCCTAGTAAATCTCCCCCAAAGTGTTCTGTGTGTAAAGTGTTTGCTGAAAAATGTGACGTGCGGCTCCAACGAAACGCGCCACATACCTTTTTATAGAAATATTTTGTATGATCATTAGCGCCATCTAGTGGCCAACATTTCTTTTTTTTCCTTATTGCAGTATTAGAAAACACACACTGCATTATAGCCACTGGATGGCACTTATGATCATAGGAGATAGTTCTATTACACATAATATTACAAGTTTCCTTGGAACTGTGTGAATGTGTGTCACGTCCGTTCAGCAAACGTTTTATGCATAAACCCTAAAATGTTTTTATTGAATTGTAACAGATTTCATTTCCTAAACTAATTAGAAATTATGAAAGTTTTTTTCTTTAATTTTAATTTATTAGAAAGTATGCATTGACCATTTAATTGAATAAGATATGTTGTCTGTTTCCATCTGGTGGTTACATATGGTACATATTAATTTGGCACTGGGAACATCAATCCACTGCAGATTGGTGAAAACGATTGCACTTTCCATCAGACTGAAGCAAAGAATCCACGTTTGTGGCATCATCTGCCCCAATGGTGCAGAACTATTTAGTGTGTGGCCTAGGGTTGCCACATCATCCCTTTAATCCAGGACACATGAATTCCACAGGTTCTGAGGCTAATTTAATGCAGATGAGGCACCAAATGAGTTAAATTGCCACCATAATCAGCCACAGAACCTGTGTAATTAGTGTGTGTCCTGGATTAAAGGGATGATGTGGCAACCCTAGTGTGGCCATGATAGGAATGCTGGAGTGATCCTTCAGACGTGTAACAATGTCCCCTCTGCTGGTTACACAACAGCTGCCTGCTGCGGCCAGACATAATAATGAGGCTCGGGGTCCTCACAGTACGTCCTGCTCCCCATCGCAGGCCGCCAGTGTTCTGGAATGTTCCCGGTATTCCCGGCTATTTTTATTTCATGGCTGAGATGTGAGAGCGGTTATTTACAGATCATGTATGTTGGGAGGCGATTTCCTTCCCAGCTCTCCACTTCCAGCTCCTGTTCCTGTCAATCACCCTCCAGGCATCAGTCACCCAATACCAGGGTGGGCGCTGCGTTATATCGCACATCCGAAAAATACCTGCCTACTGCCTCCTTTTCCCAATGAAAGCTTGCTAAACAGGGATTATATGGCCCTTTAAAGTGGACTTGTCAGTAACTTTACAAGTCTGCAGGAATAGTTTCCAGACATGTCATAATATACAGCAACCGTGCCATTTTTTTAAGGCCAGCTCCACCTTTTATCATGTAAAAGCCATCCTTGAGTTCCAATCAGTAACTTTGCCTATATGCAAACAATTCACCAACTAAAAAGTGAGTCAGCGCTCACTGACATAAGATGGTATCTGTATATAATATGTACTAAATAACAATAAAATAAATAAAAATAATGCAGACTATTAACAACATAAAATGAAAAGTAATACACAATGATTCAAGCTCAACTAGTCCATGAATAGGTAAGAACCACAATGCGACTCAGATCAATGGGAAAAATGGCAGCAGGTGGTGACAGGACAGGATGCATGCAAGCCAGCAGCTCCTTGTTGAGGTTTGGGATTCCCTCGGAAACAGAGAAAAAAAAAGGAGAAAAACAGGGCTTACATGGACCGGGTGCCCTGTTTTTTCCCTTTTTTTAGTAACTTTCCCTAGGCTGAGATCAGGGCCGGCCCCCAGTGGGTGCATTGGACCCAGGCAGCACTTTGAGAGGGGCAGCAAATTGAACCATGGCCACCTCTCCTTCTCTTCTATTTACCCAACAAATTGACGACCAAGATTTTTTTCCCTGCATTTTTGTTTGTCATGATGACAACTGCCCCCAGTCGCTCCACCTGCCCCTATACTACCCTAAACCACTCCTATATTGCCCTAGCCTGTCAATATACTACCCTAGCCTATCTATATACTGCCCCCTGGGCTGCTCCACCTGCCCCTATACTACCCTAACCCTCCCCTATACTGCCCTAGCCTGTCTATATACAACCCTAGCCTGTCTATATACTACCCTAGCCTGTCTATATACTGCCCTAACCCGCCCCTTAGAATTGAACATAATGGTATGTCATATAATTTTGCATATAGACAAGGTGCTGTTGCATGTAAACCTGACTTCCTGATAAATTGAATTTTAGTTTTAATTATCATGATATAAAATAATGGATGTGGGGGCCTTTTGGTGGGCATGATTTTTTTTTTTTGGGGGGGGGTGGGGGGCTGGGGGCATGTCATTCTTGGACCCAGGGAGCACAATGTCTTGGGCCAGCCCTGGCTGAGATGATACCATCAGCCTGCTGCAGGCAGGAGAAAGCATTTCTGCAGTCCCCTGTCCCCCAGTGATCATACCTTCTCCTCACTCCATGCAACTCTCTCCAACCAAGAAGAGGAATGCCTAGTACTTGGGCATGTGGTCACTGTGCTTGCCATGTGACCGCACTGGGTCTTGGTACCTGGTGACTCCAACAGCCAGCACTGTCACATGGGGCAGGGGAAGATCCCTCAGTCCCATGTAAGCTCTAACTAAAGGCCCGTATACACGGTGCGATGGTCGTACAACAACGGTTGTACAATAGCTTGTTGTACGATAATCCCACCGATTAGAACAGCCGATGTGCGACGGTCGTACAACAGAAGTTGGATGAGCAAACTAGAAAACTTTTGTTGCACAAGGCGTCGTATGACCGTTGTACCGTGTGTACAGAGAAGTTGGGCCAACAAAGCTGTATATGCAAAACACGCATGCTCAGAAGTCAGGAACGCTTGGAAGTGTCCATTCATGTAAACCTACCTTCCTAATTTACAAGTCACATTCACCTGAACTTCTTCTTTATATGCCCATAACACGTCACCACGTTCGGCTTGTTGAAGGATTACTTGACTCCTGTCAGTACGCTAGACACAACCGACAACAGCCAATTTTGAGCACAAGTTGAACGTGTGGTCGTACGACCGTCGCACTGTGCGTACGAGGCTTTAGAACTTACACAGGGATTGCCCTACTTTCTACTACAGAATGTATTAGTGGGATAGCAAAGGTTAGGCTAGGTTCACATGTTGTGCGTGTTGGGAATGCACACAAAATTGCACGCTTCCACAGCACATAAACGCACTGCTCTTTTGCAGATGCACAGTGGTGCCCTTGATTGTTAAAGGCACACCCATGCATGTGCTAAGTGTGCGTCTTCACACACGCCAAACCGCATGGTGCTGCAGTGTGGTGAAAATTTGGAAAAGGGTCAGGAGCTGAAAGAAATGGGCTGACTTACACGCGGTGTGCAGGAACGCACGCTGTTGTATCTGTAGGTAAGAACATAGCCTACAGACCTCCAGACAAACATAAAATTCACAAATTATGGAATCTCTGTAATCATAAATGCAATAGTATAAGTATGCAAATCTGACTTTGTATCAGGAAGAAGCACAAGGAGCCAATCAGTGGTGCTGAAGAGCTCATGTACTAAGAAGGGACATAGGAGGAGGAGTGCAGAGTGACCAAGGGATGAGCTCCTCGTTGTTACTTCTTCTTTTACTGTCCATTCACAGGCTGGGGGAGCAGGACTGCTGTTAGAAATCACAGGACCCCATACAGTCTACCCCCTCGCCCCTAAAAAAAAGTATCAAAATTCTATTTTTGCTAAAAATACACTAAAATCATTATTACCATATATGACATATTTACTCCCCCCCCCCCCCCCCTTCACTCTCCATCTTGAAATGATCCCCCTGTGTGCCTGCAGCAGCTGGCGGTAAGGACAGGAGGGGATGTCGGAATTGTGGGGGAAAGGGGCACACAGAAGGGCCCGGGCAGAAGAGGGAATCAGATCGTGGACAGGAGGGGGTGATCAGCATGGCGGGTGGAATTATTGGAACCAATCCTCTGTAGTTCCCTCGTGCAGCACCTACAAGCCAGAAGGGGTGAGTGAACGGGAAGTCGGAAGTTTGAGGGAAAGGGGCACACAGGGGGCCCAGGCAGAAGAGGGAATCGGATCATAGACAGAAGTGTCATGATCAATGTGGCGAGGGCAAAATTACTGGCACCGATCCCCTGTGTGGTTCTCCCTGCAGCAGCTTAAAGATGGCCTCTCTCTCTTGCTTGCTTTCATCTGCTGCAGGGAGCGCCACACAGGGGATCGGTACAATGATCACCACCTCCTGTCCATGATCTTATTCCCCCTGCTGCCTGGCCCCCCCTGCTGAACTTATGGAGCCTGGGCCCTATACAGGAGGCCTGGCTTTACCCCCTTATCAGCAGCCCTCTATGGAAGGGACAAGGCCTGTATTTATTTCTTTACTGATGCAGAGAAAACTCAAGTCCCCCACCCTGCTAGACAGGGTGAGCTTTGTGGCATAGCTGGGAAAATCTTAGGACTGGATGGACAAAAATACAAATCCCTTGGAAGGTAATACAGCTATCCTATATGTAGATCATGATGGTATTTGTTTGCCTGGAGTTCAGCTCTAAGTGAAAATGTTGCTTGGTCCTCTATAGGTAAATCGCAGGTTAACTTTAATGTAAAGGATATTATCATTGTGTGTTATGTTTTTGAAACCGTATTTCCATTTAATTTGTACATGTGCAGGCCTTTTTGATTTAGTATGTTTAATTTTCCGATCTTTATGTTTTGACAGATTAAATATCGGGAAGACGGCGAGCGCTATAAATCAGTTTTTCACTGGGATATGAAGTCCAGTGTACATGAACAGAGCTACAACATGGAGAAGATGGTTAGTTGGGCACACTCAGTGCTGGGAGTCTCCCAGCCTTTATAGCCATCTCTGTATCTCCTGGAGATCCTCTGCTTAATATTGTATGTTCTTTATCCACAGAAAGCCTATGAAGAAGGAAAATCCTGGTTCTCCGATATTGACCCAGACATGGTCCAAATTGAGCAGGCTCAGAAGACACTAAACAATGTAAGATTCTCAGATCTCAAACATTAGATCATCATGGTGTATTGGGTGGTCATACAAACAGTCAAGGGTCCATTGTGTAACAGAATACTGAAGTGTGAATGAAAGCTGTCATATAAGACGTTTTATATGAAGTCTATAGCCAACCGGTTAATTGTTAAACAGCGGGATGGAGTTATCTGTCAGGTTGTGGTTCGCCATAGACCCCATACAAAACATTATAAGTGGTCCTTACACATCAATGTTCCATAACGCAATAGTTACCTGTGTCAAGAGGCAACTTAAATGTTTGTATGACCACTCAATATACCTTGATAATTGTTTACCTGTCTTTGCACGTTCTCTACAAATGATGGCAACCCATCCATTAGGGGCGCACGGGCGCTGCCCCCCCCCCATCCATGCGTCCAGCCCCCTGATCTACATACATGGCGCCGGACTATGTTTTTTTAAGCTAGTGATTAGAGCCAGAGGCTCTAATAGGCTGCAAAAAAGGTTGGGCTTGGGGCACAGAGCACCTTTGTCCAAATTGGCTGTTCGTGGTTTTGTCTAGCATACTGACGGTAGTCAAATAATCGTCCGACAAAGGCGAACGTAGTGACGTGCTACGAGTGTATAAAGAGGAAATTTAGCTGAATGTGAATTACGAGCGCAGGTTTACACGACCGAACACTTCCGGCTCGTTCCTGGCTTCCGCACATGCGGGTTTGCACTTCCAACTTTTGTTTGGCCAACTTCTGCACACAGGAGCCAAAAAATGGGCAACGCCTTATTGGCAGACAAAAGTTTTCTAGTCTTCTCAGACAGCTTCTTTTGGACCATAATTGGAAATTGGCTGTCGAATTGTACGTAGTAACGGTCGGATTATCGGGCAAAAGGCTGTCGTACGACCGTTATTGGCCGATAATTGTACCGTGTGTACAGGCCTTAATACTGTGTTACCTCTACTGAACAATGCAATGGAGTTGATTTACTAAAGCTGGTGCTGCCCTGCATAGAAACCAATCAGCTTCCAGGTTTTTTTTTGTCAAAGCTTAATTAAACAAGCTGAAGTTAGAAGCCGATTGCCTACCATGCAGATCTGCACCAGATTTTGCACTCTCCAGGTTTAGTAAATCAACCCCAATGAATGCATGCAAGTGATACTGTTATGTGGTGCAGAGTGTATAGCACTGGGGCCACAGACTTATAAGGCCTGATTCACACCTATGCATTTTTAGTGCTTTTTGCATTTTGCAGATTTGCACTGCAGCCCATTTACCATGGTTTCCTATGGAACACGTTCTGTAGTGCAAATCTGAAAAATGTAAAAAGCACTAAAAATGCATAGGTGTGAATCTGACCTGAGGGATGGATTTACTAAAGGCAAATAGACTGTGCACTTTGCAAAGTGAAGTTGCTCCAGAGCTTAGTAAATGAGGCAAGGCTTCACTTGTCAAAGAGTACCCAATCACATGCAAGAAAAAAAAAAAACAGCACTTTTGCTTGCACATGATTGGATGACGGAAACCAGCAAAAGTCAGCTTCTGCTCATTTACTAAGCTCTGGAGCAGTTGCACTTGCAAAGTGCACAGTCTTTTTACCTTCAGTAAATCAACCACTTAAAGTTGACCCCCGTGAATGACAACAACAGTGCCTTGTGTGTGTGTAGTTATCATTGTGTGTGCGTGTAGTTATCATTGTGTGTGTGTGTAGTTATCATTGTGTGTGTGTGTAGTTATCATTGTGTGTGCGTGTAGTTATCATTGTGTGTGTGTGTAGTTATCATTGTGTGTGCGTGTAGTTATCATTGTGTGTGTGTGTGAGATGGCCTTTTGCCAGAACTCCCCTAGTGGGTTAACAAGTGGGGTAGGTAATGCTGGTGATGTGTCAGAAAGCAATGTACTTGGCACCGCTATCATCAGCAAGCATATGACATACACAATTAGGTGACAGATTGGGAGATTAGAGCAAAACTGGAACCTGGATAGGCTTATTGGTACTAAAGTTGACTGTCAATGTGGTTCCAGTAGGGACCGTAACACGGACTTTGAGCTCATGCCATTTTGCTATATGGGAAATACTATATGCTATATGGTTCAACACAGGTGAATGCATACCAGGCACTATTCTAAACTCCTCCCTGATCCTAACTTATGCCTGATGCCAAACTAGTGTGTAATATTCTGGGACTGATGGCACCTCTGCATTTATAATGGAAAACCATGGTACAGTGGGTAATAAATTACATGACTATCCTTTCTTCCTAGGTAAAATACACAGAGGAGTTTGAGCAACAGACAAGAAAAGGAAGCTTCCCAGCCATGATCACTCCAGCTTACCAGACTGCAAGAAAGGCCGGTCACCTGGCCAGCAATGTAAGTCCCTGTGTTGCGGACAGTGAAAAAAATGGTCTCCCTGATCACTGTTTTGGGCAATGTCCCCAGTCAATGTACTGGGGAGGATTTCCCAGGCAGTGGCGTATCTAAGGTATGGCAGCTATGGCTAGAGCCATGGGGGGGGGCGATAAAAAAGGTGTTCCCCACAGGAAAAAAACCCTACTCTGTCTGTGGCCCCTGTCTGCGCTCTTTACTCTCTTTGCACTGCCTGTCTGTTTGCTGCTTTCTGCTTGCAGAGTGGGCGTTTCCTTACGCTAGAAGCATTGTGGTTGTCTTGGAAACTCATGGCCCACCCTCTGTCACTCTCGCAGGAAGGTTCCCAGCAATAGGGTTGCCACATCATCCCTTTAATCCAGGACACATATTAATTACATTAAACTCACTTGGTGCCCTATCTGCATTCAATTAGTCTCAGAACAACCTGTGTAATTCATGTGTCCTGGATTAAAGGGATGATGTGGCAACCCTACGCTGGACGGGTGTGGGTGTTGGGGTAACAGGAAGGGGCGGGGCCATGCGGTAGTGCGGGCTGCTCAATGCCGGCTGGCTGGGATCAAGATGACAGCAGCGGGGGGGGGGGGGGGCGACGAGCTGCAGGGTGAGTGTGTCCAGCCTGGAGGTCGGAGCGTGTGTGTGTCTGTGCTGCCTGCTAGCACTCCGCCTATATATCAGACCTTACACCGCCCCATATATCACCCTACACATCACTCCGTATAGACTTTCTCATGTCCTCTATAGATTGCTGCATAAACCCGTACAATACTCCCTACCACCACACATAGAGTACTGTGAGATCTATACATTCTATATGTGCAGGCTATACTTTCCACTATTTCCCTTATATATATATTTTTGTGTCATCCTATACATTGTATGTTCTATCATCTCCCATAGAGTTCTGTGTGATCTTTAACGTTACTCTGTATTATACTTCCCACTATCCCATATATATATATATATATATATATATATATATATATATATATATATACATTTTAGAGAGACCTCTGTGTGATCTATACACTGTTATCTGAAAGATGGGTTTCATATGTTTTGACAGGGGCGCAGTTTCAGTGCTTGCCATAGGCGCCATTTTCACTAGATATGCCTCTGTTCCCAGGTTATTGAGTTTGAGAAGGTCTTACCACTGTATAGAGTGTGATCTACTCATTCACTGTGGTAAGGGTGGTCTCCCTGGTCATAGTGTTGGAAGTGGTCTACCTGCCCACTATGTTCAGGATAATCTCTTTGGTCACTGTATTGGAAAAGGTTTTCATTATGTTGAAGGAAGTCTCCCCAATTGCTATGTTGTAGGTGATCTCTTTGGTCATTGTGTTGGAAGCAGTCTCCCCAAACACTGTATTGAGTGTGGTCTGCCTAGACTCTGTGTTGGGGGTGGATACTGCCTCAAATATAGTGACTGGTGTGGTCACAATGTTGGGGGTAGTCTCCCTGGTCACCAAAATGGAGTAATTGTTCCCAGTCACTGTGTTGCAGATCTCCCCACTCAATATGATGGGGGAGGTCTCCTTGGTCACTAGGTTGGTAGTGGTCTCCTTGATTTTGAAGTTGGAGGTGGTGTCCTCAGTCACTGTATTGCAGGTGGTCTCTCTTGTCACTGTATTGGGGACACTCTGCTTGGTCACTATGTTGGAGACATTTTCCATAGTCAGTGTTTTGGAGGGGGTTTCCTCAGTCACTGTATTGGAGGTTGTCTACCTGCTTGCATGTTCTGGGAGATGTCCCTGGTCTCCATGGTCACTGTGTGGGTGTTGATTTTACTGGCCATACGTTGCAAATAGTCTTTCTGATCACTAGGTTGCAGGTGGTCTCTCTGGTCACTAGGTTGGAGGTGGTTTCCCTGGTCACCAGGTTGGAGGTGGTCTCCCTGGTCGCTAGGTTGGAAGTGATCACCCCTGTCAACATGTTGGAGGTGGTCTCCCCAGACTCTATGTTGGGGTGGTCTCCCCGGTCATTATTTTGAAGGTAGCATCCCCAATCACTGTGTTGGGGGTGGTAACTATGTTTAAGGTGGTCTATCTAGTTTCTATTTTGGAGGTGATCTCTGACCTCTGTGTTGCAGGATGTGTCTCAGATTACTATGTTGGAGGTGGTGTCCCCAGTCACTGTTTTGGAGTGGTCACTAAGTTGGAGGAGATGCCCCTGGTCATTATGTTGGAGGTGGTCTCCCTGGTAACTATGTTGAAGGTGGTTTCTCTAGTTTCTATGTTGGAGGCGGTGTCCCCAATCACTGTCTTGGGGTGGTCACAAAGTTGGAGCAGGTGTCCCTAGTCAACATGTTGGAGGTGGTCTCCTTCGTTTCTATGTTGGAGGTGGTCTCTCTGATCTCTATGTTGGAGGTCGTCTACCTGATCTCTAAGTTGGAGGCAGTGTCCCCAATCACTGTCGGTGGAGGTTTTCTTGATCAATATGTTGGAGGTGGGCTCCCTAGTAACTATTTTGAAAGAGGTCTCCCTAGTTCTATGTTGGAAATGATCACCCTAATCTCTATGTTGGAGGTAGTATCCTTCAACTACTATGTTAGAGGTGGTGTCCTCAGTTATTATGTTGGAGGTGGTCTCCCCAATCACTGTGTTGGGGTTGCCTCTTCCCTATGGTTACCTTGTTTAGCACAGTCCCTTGCTTACTGTGTTGTTATAATGGTTTGTTCTGTTTATCCAGAGAATATCCCTCTTGTGCACTTACTGTCTTCATTCTTGCGACAGGTGGAATACAAGCGTGGCCATGAAGAACGTACCTCTCAGTACAGCAGCGTAGTGGACACCAAAGATATTTTGCACGCCAAGGCCAGTGGACAAAACCTGAGTGATGTGAGTCCCAGTCAATAATATGGTGCTCTGTCATAATGATATCCTCTGTTATATCTGTGTTTGTTGTCTCGGATCTTCAGGTTAAATACACAGAAGATTATGAGGAGCAGCGGGGAAAAGGCAGCTTCCCGGCAATGATTACACCCGGCTACCAGATTGCCAAGAAAGCCACTGAGCTAGCCAGCGATGTGAGTAATGTCTTAAATTAGACATTTGTTAAATAAGCAGCAATGGCTAAAATGTACAAAATCCATTTTTCCATACACTGCCCCGTTGACAATAGCCTCCCATCCTGTAGACTTGGCATTCACCAATATTTCATTTGCTTTGGCTATCAAAGTCAGAATAAATAATCTCCAAAACAGCTTTTAGACATGAAGGAGAACTGCACGTTGGCCGTTTCCTCTTAATCAGTGACGAAGCTGTATTACTTAAAAGGTGCTGTTAAAAAGGTGCGGTCGCTGACCTTGCTATGCTGTCTGGCAGGAGTTCCAAGATTGCAAAATCTGCCATAAAAAAATGACAAAATCTTTGGAAGGCAAAAGCAGTTTCCACATTTATTTAAACTGTTTATTTAATTGTTTACCTGGAGTTGAGCTTTAAGATCAGTGGGAGTCAGGGGAGTACTGTCTTTGCCCACCTTCACCACTGCATCATCATGACAGACACAAGAGGCACCGCATTATGGCAGACATGGCCATTGTGTGATAATAGTTGTATAGGGCATACCTCCCCAAAACCGCTCATCCATGTCTTTATGGGCCTTGCTTTGTGCACTGGTGTGCAGTCATGTTGGAACAGGAAGGGGCCATCCCCAAACTTCCCTTCACTGGAACTAAGGGGCCAAGCTAAACCCCTGAAAAAAACCCACACCATAATCCCTCCTCCACCAAATGATTTGGACCAGTGCACAAAGCAAGGTCCATAAAGACATGGATGAGCGGGTTTGGGATGGAGGAACTTGACTGGCCTGCACAGAGTCCTGACCTCAACCTGATGGAACAACTTTGGGATGAATTAGAGCGGAGACTGCGAGCCAGGCCTTCTCATCCACATCAGTCAAACATTCCCATAGACACTCCTAAACCTTGTGGACAACCTTCCCAGAAGAGTTGAAGCTGTTATAGCTGCAAAGGGTGGGCCAACTCAATATTGAACCCTACAGACTAAGACTGAGATGCCATTAAAGTTCATGTGCGTGTAAAGGCAGTCGCCCCAATACTTTTGGTAATATACTGTATATAGATCAGACCAAAATTAGGGTCAAATGAGGAGGAAAGAGGGACTTTGTTCCAGAGTCCTTCGAAATCAGGGATAGTTGTGAGCTATGGATTATGTAAGCAGTGTTTTTTTGTTTTTTTTTAAACAAAAGGATAATTTTGTAACTGGGTGTCTGTGCTTCCCTATGCCATGCATACTGATCATGGCCAGTAGGGTGCTGTACATAGAGTCCTGAAACCATCACAGCATGCTGCCGCAGTGCTCCTCTTAAGAGACTTCTGTGCCAATGCAAGCAGTGGGCTGGCTCTTGGGAGGGGTTATGAAAATATCAAAATGCTTTGATGGGTGGGTGCCAGTCTGGAGTAGTGGGCCGTATTTCCAAGCAGTGACCACATGTGATGCTGAGCTTCCATGATCGAAAGATCTGAAACCCAATGAATGAAATGGGCAGGCTGGAGACAGCCAGGCTGGGGAGGAAAGGTCTATCTAGATGATGTTGGATGTTCTCCAGCCATTAAATGAGGCAGGCTCTATGCCAGGGGTCTCCAAACTTTATAAACAAAGGGGCAGTTTACTGCCCTTCAGACTTTTGAGCTATTGGGAGTAGAAAAGGTCCCGATGTCAGTGGGAAAAACAATGCCCTATCCTTGGAGTCAGTGGAAGTAATCTTGCCCTATCATTTGTGCAATTGAGAGGAATTTTGCCCCATTATTGGTGTCATTGGGAGGAATTGCGACCCTTCATTGGAGTCTGTGTGGGGGAATAATGCCCCATTGTTCCATTGTTGGCAAAAAAAAATAAAAGCAAGCAAAGGGCCACATCTGGCCCCCGGGCTGCAGTTGGGAGACCACTGCTCCGTCTGACTTGCTGCAGCTTCTAATGCACATTGCGAGAAGCTCACAGTGTGCAGTGAAATCAGAGTTAGCAATTTCAGTTCGGCAGAGGAGCCTGTACCACTGTGCAAGACTAAAGGGAAGGCAAGAGTTAAGCTTTAAATGAATTTATGGTGACATCAGGTGCAAACAATATTTATCAGAGTTCCCCTTAAAACTTTGCTATTAACTTTCCAGAGGGCTCCGGTGAACTGCCACCGCCACTGTCACTGTGTGATTTCCTATCAGAAGATCCGTCCAGCCCTCCATTTGTTGCCGGCCAAGTTCTGAGCACATCAACCGTGCGCAATTCACCAGAGCCCCCTTCAAACGCCAATCTCCCCCTCCGTCCCCCCTTAGGGCAAGACAGCTGGCAGCCCACCACGGCGCAACCGTGCCGCCGTCCCGGCCTGCCAGCGTGGGGGCGACGTTTCCTGAATGTGACAGCGTGCGGACAAATGATACGTGTCACTGGAGATCAGGAATCACAGCCCCCCCCCAGGTCATCATGTCCCACGGTGAATAGCCTTTCTCCCGTTCTATCTAATGTTGGCCGCCCGGCAGTTACATTTTACTGACGTTTATTCTCTCTTGTCTTGGCGCCAGGTGAAATATCACCAACGATATCACAGGGAGATGAAGGGAAAAGCGAGCTCGACAGATGTGGCGTTTACTAAACAAACTGCAGATGAGCTGAGCCAGGTACGTGACACCCAGCGGGACCGGCGGAGCTGTCAATCTTTGGATGCAGCCACCTGTCTGTCACCCCACCTCCTCCCGTCCCGCCAATCCCCTCCGGTCTTTACATAAATCACACACGAATCAAAGTCAGAATTCTCTGTCTTTGATAGGATCTTACAAGCCTTCACCGCAACACATCCTGAAATCAAATAATCCACTAATGGTTTGCCTTCCCCTGACACCCATCAATGGTTCCAGTCCTGCACCCCACACCCTCTCTGCTTACCTCTTCTGACTTTTAAGCCTCCGGTGATGTTGGTTGGAATCCCACTGAGATTTCTCGCAGGGAGTTCTGAGTGTCATTGGGCTGCTCCACCCAAAAATGCAATCCCACTTTTTGGTGGATGATGGGGAGCTAAACCAATTCACAGAATATTATACATCTATTGATGAGATCCCTGTGCATCTGCACACCTTCTATGTATTGAGTTCTCAGGTGTGCACATCTGCCCTGCCCATTATGAGGGGTTTCCACCATCCCTATACTGAACTCCCGGGTCTACACACCTGCCGTGCCCATTATGAGAGATTCCCATCATCCCTATAATGAGCTTCCAGATCTACATGCCTGCTGTACCCATTGTGAGAGGTTCCCACCATCCCTATAATGATCTCCTGGGTTTACACACTTGCTGTACCCATTATGAGAGGTTCCCACCATCCCTATAATGATCTCCTGGGTCTACACACTTGCTGTATCCATTATCATCCCTATAATGAGCTTCCAGATCTACATGCCGGCTGTGCCCATTATGAGAGGTTCCCACTATCCCTATAATGATCTCCTGGGTCTACACACTTGCTGTACCCATTATGAGGGATTCCCATCATCCCTATAATGAGCTTCCAGATCTACATGCCTGCTGTGCCCATTATGAGAGGTTCCTACCATCCCTATAATGATCTCCTGGGTCTACACACTTTCTGTACCCATTATGAGAGGTTCCCACCATCCCTATAATCGTAGGTGTGCGCAGCCTATTGCATTAGGGTGTGCACCACAAAAGCGCATGTGTGTGTGTATATATATGTCAGAAGGGCAGAGGACGGTGCCAGTAGGGCAGAGATCGGTGTCAGTGGTTTATTTTTATTTTATTATTTTTTTTTATTTTGTTTTTTTATTTTTTTTTTACAATATTATATTTTAGTATTTTTTTTACAATTTTTTAGGAGCCTTGCTGGGGGGTTTTGGTGAAATAATAGGGGTCTAAACAGGTCTCACTTTTGAGACAGAGAAAGAGACTGAGGACAGAGATTCCACAATCCCTTTCTCTGCAGCCAGGCAGCAGGGGGGAATCTGCACAGTACAGGGTGGTTAGGGTGTGCCCAGGCTCACCTGCCACCCTATGTACGCAAGCCTATGCCTATAATGATCTCCTGGGTCTACACACTTGCTGTACCCATTATGAGAGGTTCCCACCATCCCTATAATGATCTCCTGGGTCTACACACTTGCTGTACCCATTATGAGAGGTTCCCACCTTCCCTATAATGAGCTCCTGGGTCTGCACACTTACTGTACCCATTATGAAAGGTTCCCATCATATCTATAATGAGCTCCTTGGTTTACACACCTGCTATACCCATTATGAGGGGTTCCTACCATCCATATAATGAGCTTTCAAGTCTACACACCCCTGGTGGGAACCCCTCATAATGTGCCCATTACGAGAGATTCCCACCATCCCTAAGTTGAGTTCCTGGGTCTGTACACCTGATATGCCCATTATGAGGGATTGCCACCATCCCTGCTCTAGGTTCCCGGATCTGCACACTTCCTTTGCTCATAAGGGGTTTTCACCATCCCAGTGCCGAGTTTCATGGGCCTATACAACTGTGTCCTTAGGGGTTCCTACCACTCCTGTGCTGAGTTTGCAGGTCTGTAATACCTGCTGTGCCCATTATAATGGGTTTCCACTTTTCCTAAAAGACCTTCAGCCCCGTTTCACACGGCTAAGACTTTTCATGCAACTTGTGACACAAAGTTGCATGACAATTGAAAACCCATTTATTTCAATTGCGGCCATTCTAATCAATGCAACTCAAGTCACAGCAACTTTTAAAAAGGTTTCTGCACTACTTTGGTGCAACTTTCATGTGACTCCTCAAGTGGCATGAAAATCACAAGTAAGTCACATTGCATAGTTGCACTTGAATTTGCTCAACAATGGGGTCGCAGCAATGTGAACCAAGCCTGAAGGAACTTCAGCATCTGATACACTTCCAGGTGTGTTGGATGACCATTCCCCTGCCACACTTTTGTGGTTGCATCCACTGATCCTTATGTCAGTGATGAGTCCTGTATTGTGTCCTCTAGTGACTTAGGGACCAGTGGATGGAACCACAGTGTTTGAAGGGGAGTCAGCATCCAACACTCCTGGAACAATCCTATTAAATGCTAAAGGTCCCTTGGGAACTGAAGAGACCGATGATTTGTGTCACCACCAGAAGACAGAGAAGTATTCTTCACCTTCGTAGAAAAAAAAATCATACTGACTGTCATAATATTAAGGCCCCATTCACACTTCACCTAAAGGGAACTTGCATTCCCAGTTGCAATTTTTTGTGGGCGATTTTCAAGTGATTCTGCATGTCATGCATAGGACAGCCCATTCACTTCAATGGGCTGCGCTATGCATGTTTGTTGCCCAAATTAAGTGATCACGCGATAGTTAAGTCAAGTTTTGCCAGGATTGCAGCATGTTTCTGTCACGCGACAATCACAGCAAAATCACACCACATTTGGGGTGCCATTTAGAATGAATGGCACCCAAATGGGCGCTTTGCATTGATTGCCACACGATTTGGAATCATGGGTAGAATCGCGCAATTCTGCCCTCGATTCCAAATCACCAAGTGTGAATGGGACCCTAAGCAATGACAACAGTGCCTAAGAGCGCAGTTACATTTGTGATTAGGTCATGTGCATTATGCCACACGTTAACATGCATTGCATTTAGGTAGCTCATTGAAATCAATGGGCTTCCAACACATAAAAAAATTCCAACTATCAGACATGTCTTAAAATTTTTGCTGCAACACGTGCAATGGCGTGCTCTTTTATAAGGCACTGCAATGCCTCAATGCATGTAATGTTTAGTGCAGTAAAGTGCACATTGCTGCAACACATCAATGTAAATCTTCCTTAATGTCCAGTTCACACCACAATTTCTGCATTTCGGATGTGTTTTTGATATGTTCCAGTGCATTTTTGATGCATTTCAGTGCAGTTTTTTCCCCTCTTATTCGCATTTGCCATGCGTTCCAGTCGCGTTCCATACAGAAAAAATGTGGCGGCTGGTGGTAAAAAAAAATTTTGGGGGGGGGGGGGGCGGGCAAACACTTGCGTACCGTTTACGCTTATTCTCCCCTTTTTTGACGTGACTTTACGTAGTTTTTACGTGACCTTGTATAGTTTTTGTGTAGGCTTTACGTCTTTAACACCACACTTGACCTGTAATTCCTTCTAAATGTAACTACACAACGTCGTTACACGTGAAATGACGTGATTTGTAATGTACGTAACTCCGTAACGTCACGGAATATTTTCTCGTGCGGTAACGTGCACAACGTCGTTTTTAAAATTCTGTACAGACTATCAACCTTAAAAAAATACACAACCTTCGGGTAACTAAAGTTACTCGATGGATTTACGTTACGTACAATTGCACACCGTATTACGTGTACTGGATTAGTGTTTACATTGACGCGAGAATCCGTGACAACAGTAACGAATCCCAG
>BLSH010038305.1:297212-307928 GCA_018402905.1 Glandirana rugosa
CCCCCCCCCCCCCCCCCAAACAGTGCTTCCCCTGCGTCTCCTCCTCGGCATCACAGCGGCTTCCACCATGCATCTTCTCCTCCTCCTAGGCCAATTGGAATGCTTCTCCTTTCGGCCAATCGGGTGACGGGTCTCACCAGACCCAATTTCTGATTGGCCGGGATGAGAGTCAGGAAGATAGCAGCGAATATTCATTCGCTATTGACACACAACTGGGTGGGATCGGGACGCAGTGCTCTGCCCACCCTTTTATGAAGCCTATTATTGCTTCTGGCTCTAATTACGCACTTTGGAATCCATGCGTCCGGCTCCTTGCATGTAGATTAGGGGGCCAGAGGCATGGATGGAGGGGCTGTGCCCGTGGGCCCTGCATTACAGGCCGCCACTGCACGGCATGTTCTACTTTTGTTGACTACCCTGGAACATGCTACGTGTGAACGATGTCCATTGGAATACATGGAAAGCACAGTGCATGCGTTTTTAATGCAGAATAAATATGCATTGGACTGCATCTATTTATCCATTTGCACTTAAAACTTTCCCCCCTGTATAGTAAGCATCTAATGCTGGTTTAGTCTAGAGAGGGTGTAGCATAGAGAGTACTCCTTTTTATTCCATGATCCAGCAGGCTTCCTCCTCACTGGTATTGATGGCCAGTCCCACTTCTTTTCTCCAGTCAATTGGCCACCTCCTTTCCACCATGATCATGTACAAATGATTCCTCTGCAATATATCCTAAACAAGCATTAAATCAATAGGGGGAAAGGATTTTTTAATATAACTCACTGCATAGGCATGCGCAGGGGGTGTGCCAGGTGTGTCCGGGCACACCCTAGTCACTGCTTCCATGCCTATTCCCTATATTGTCTGGGCTTACCCCCCGTGTTGTGCTCCCAGAATGGAGAGTGGGGAAAGGGGCTAGTAAATATGTAATTTACTGGCCCCTTCCTTTTCTAAATGAACACAGTGAACACACTCACTCACTGTGTTCATTCATACATGAAGCATTAGTAAACTGTTTTTACTATGCTTCAGTTTGCGAATGAACAGGGAGCTGCTCAGCACAGAGTACTTCCCGTTCATTCACTGTGTGGTGCAGCTGAGGCTGCAGAGAAAGGCGTGTGTGTTTGAGCTTTGGGGTGCACACCTATGACTCACTGTAATGCAGCTTACAGGAAACCTTTACACAGAGCCTGCTTTTGTGGACCACTTCTTCTGACAATGCTAGTTACCTGGCCAATATGCTGATCCTCTGGCTTTGATACTTTGAGCCACTGACCCAGAACCACTATGCAGATCATAATTTATGTCTTTCCTCTTACATTCAGTGACTCGGCAAGCACTGAATACTGAGGATCAGCATAACAACAAGGCAACTAGCTTTTTTAGAAGGAGGTCAGCATCGAAATCCAACAGAAAAAATATATATCTCAATTTACCATTCCTTAGATGGAGCAACCACATGTAAGGTTTGATAAACTGCAATATATTCGGGTTGATTTACTAAAGGCAAATCGACTGTGCACTTTGCAATGTGCAGTTGCACTCTGCAAAAGCAGTTGCTCCAGAGCTTAGTGAATGAGCAGAAGCTCTGATGACTTCCATTATCCAATCATGTGCAAGCAAAAATGCAGTTGTTTTTATTTTCCTTGCATGTGATTGGATACTCTTTGCAAAATGAAGCCTTACCTCATTTACCAAGCCCTGGAGCAACTGCGCTTGCAGAGTGCAATTGCACTTTCCAACGTGCACAGTCTTTTTGCCTTTAGTAAATCAGCCCCACTGTGTTACTTGTTTTGTTTTTAGGTACAGTTTAATGTGCTGAGTGTCACTTTTAAAGCAGCCATTAGATGGCGCCTGTGGGTGCTTGCAGTGTGTATCCTTATATATCCTCCTTTTGTAGGTAGAATCTTCGGATTCTGGAAGTAGAGTACAGTAAGATCTATGGGCAAGCAACATTTTTTTTTTTAAAGAAAATTAATTATATAATTTTTAATTTATAAAACTTTGTGCAAAAGGAACATTCACTGTCCACAGCAAGCCACTTAAATGAAATCAAGAGTGTAGGTTAGCAATCCACAATAATAAAATAAATAAAATGAAACAAGAGCATCTCTGTATCATTTTGCACATATAAAAGAAACAACTTATTAAATGTTTCCTTTTGTATATGTATGTATATACAACAACGAGTTAGGCCACTTTCACACTGAGGCGTTTGAAAAACGTGTGCAAAACATCAAGCGTTATTACCGTGTTTTTGCCGCGTTTTTCCAGCGTTAGCGCTATAATTAGCGCTAACGCCCAGGCATTTTTCAAGCGCTTTTGAAGCGCTAGCATTAAATAAATAGCACATCCCCCTACATTACATCCTGTTTAATTCCTGGTATTTTGACCTTTCCACAACCTCTGGGCGTTTTGGTTGTGCTTTTAATGCGCTTTTAAAGCGCTTTACATTCATTTCAATGTATATGGTCGTTTTTAATGCGCTATTTTTAGCGCTCAGAATAAGCACAAAAAATCATGCTTGCAGGACTTTTTTAAATGCAGTACCAGCATGACACCCCAGTGTGAATAGGTACATTGGAATTAATGGGCAGCGTTTTAGAAGCGTTTTGGAAGCGCTATTTTAGCACAAAAACGCTAGGAAAGCGCCTCAGTCTGAAAGGGGCCTAACTGTTGCCTTTCTATCATCTAGAACCGGTCTGCCCATTCTCCTCTGACCTCTGACGTCAACAAGGCATTTTCCTCCACGCAACTGCCACTCACTGGATATTTTCTCTTTTTCTGACCATTCTCTGTAAACCCGAGTGATGGTTCTGTGTGAAAATCCCAGTAGATCAGCAGTTTTTGAAATACTCAGACCAGCTCATCTGGCACCAACAACCATGCCACGTTCAAAGTCACTTAAATCCCCTTTCTTCCCCATTCTGATGCTCAGTTTGAACTTCAGCAAGTTGTCTTCACCACGTCTAGATGCCTAAATGCATTGAGTTGCTGCTATGTGATTGGCTGATTAGCAAATTGTGTTACCAAGCAATTGAACAGGTGTACCTAATAAAGTGGCCGGTGAGTGAATGTTTATGCTCAAAAGTATACCTTTTGTATTAAGTTGGTTTTTTTTTGTTGGTATGTACACATGGATGGTGGGAACCCCTCAGGTGTATAAAGGGGGCACAGCAGGTGTGCAGACTCGAGAACTCAGTGCAGGGATGGTAGGAGAGGAGTCCCTGAGTGCTTACAGAAGAAATATATGAATCCTGGATGAAAGTTGTGTGAAAACATTTCTATGTAGACCCTGTGTGTGCAGAGTGACCCCTCTCCCTTGTGCTGTGCACAGTACAGTGGAACCTTGGATTATGAACATAATTTGTGCCAGGAGAATGCTTGTAATCCAAAGCACTCATACAGAGGTGTAACTAGAACCTTCAGGGCCCCGGTGCAAGAAATTATGAAGGGCCCCCCTGACCCCTGGCCAGAGCCTTCCCTCTTCCCACTGATCCTGGGGTCCTTTACTCCCGTTGCGGGGGCCCTTTATTATGGTCCTGCAGTGGGACCCTTTCACAAGTTATGCAGCGGCCCCCTCTCTGCCATCTTCAAGCCTCCCCATGGGGGTGAAATGCCAGGGCCTGGTAACAATTGCAACCTTTGTAAGCCTGATAGTTCCCTCACTGGTGTCAGTAGTTTTTAATTTTTATTTTAATTTTATTAATTTTTTACCATTTCATTTTATTTCTTTTACAATTTTATTTTTATTATTTTTTACAATTTTTTAGGAGCTCTGTTGGGGGCCTTTGATGAGATATCAGGGGTCTAAACAAACCTCAGCTCTCAATCTCCATCTCTATAGCCTCAGCTGCACAGAATGAATGGACAGGAATAGCTGTCCACTGAGCCTCCCATTCATTCAGAAATGGAAGTATAGTAAAAACAGTTTACTATGCTTCAGTTATGAATGAACCAATTGGTACCAATCACTGACTCTGTCCATTCAGAAAAGGAAGGAGCCGGTAAATGACAAATTTACCGACCCGTTCCCATCTCTCCATCATGACACATCTTCTACAGCAGCTGGCAGGAGAGAGGAGGGGGGAAGACAGCAGCCCTGTGGGGGGACCAGGGAAGCACACAGGGACCCTGGGAACAGCAGAAGACAAGTAAACTGGATAGGAGGGGTGGCGGGGGCAGCATAAAGAGGAACCAATCTCCTGCATTAGGAGGAAAATGGAGGAGATTGGTTCCTCTACATGCCCCTGGAGCATGGGGCCCGTTTGCAATTGCAACCCCTCCAACCCCTGTAGTTACGCCCCTGCACTCGTATATCAAAGCATGTTTCCCCATAGGAAACAATGGAAACGCGGTTAATTCCTTCCACAGTCACTGCTTGCCTATGCAGTACTGTATGGGCACCTGGTGTATGCAATATCGCATGTGGCCAGATTTGCGGGGGGAGTAGGGGGGGGGGCGCCTGGAGAGCCTCTAAATTGCGAGAATTTCTGGCCACCTCAGAGGCTCACCAGCGCCCCCAAAAACCTGGCCACATGCGGTATTGCATGCAAAAAAGGCAAATTTTTGCTTGTTATGCGAGACACAACTTGCAAACGGAGTCAGAATTAAAAAAATAAAAACTGCTCGTATTGCGAAGTGCTTGTTAACTACATTACTTGCAATCCGAGGTTCCACTGTACATGCATATAATGTAAATGTAAAAACTTGTGATTGGATTTGGCTTCTGATTTTGATTGGTTCTTCTCCCTGCAGGATTATGACGAGGAGCAGGAGGAGTACAGAGGGAAGGGCAGTTTCCCAGCGATGATCAGCCCTGCCTACCTCAATGCCAAAAAGGCCAACGAGTTCATCAGTGATGTGCGTATTCTTTACATAGAAGGCCAACCCTACCCCCATCCTCTGAAACCCCCATCCTCTGAAATCCCCATCCTCTGAAACCCCCATCCTCTGAAACCCCCATCCTCTGAAATTTCACTAAGACTGGAATGGTGGCCACACACATTTTGATTTTATTATCCAGTTGATGTTCATATATGATCAAAACCAACAAATGTAGGTTTTAGCCTAAAGGCCCATACACACAATGCGAATTTCGGATGGGAATTTTCGTTCGACGGTCTGTCATCCAAATTTCTTACCGTTAGTGCGCTCCTTTCGACAGTCGCTTTTGATTTTTCATCAGACAAAAGCTGGATGTGCAGACTAATACATTTTTGTCATACGACAACGCAACGTCCAATTTTAATTCCGTTAGTACGGTTTACGTACGAAAAAATCGTACGACCGAGACTACGCATGCTCAGAAACGAAAAAAAGATGCAAAAATATTCAAAACATTACATCACTTCTGACGTTGAAATCGGTCGTACGGAATTTTTCGTATTGTTAGTACGCTCTACACTTCCGACATGAGACAAGCATCCAACAAAAAATGGACGTTCTGCCGTCCGAAAATCAGATTGTGCGTATGAGGCTTTAGGGTATGGTTTAGGGTTAGCATAGGGGTTGCGTAAGACCCCTTTCACATTTGTGCGACTTGTCCTGCTACTTTAGATTGCAAAGTCGCATGACAAGTTGTTCCCCAAGATTTCCAATGACAGCCATTCATATCTTTGCGACTTCAAGTCGTGCTGACATCAAAGTAGTCTCTGCACTACTTTGGTCCGACTTTCATGCACATTAAGGTCCATAGACCTCAAGCTTGCTTAGGCATTCCCTGAAATCGCATCAAAATCGTGCCTGCAAAATTGCACGACTTTGAAGTCGCGGCAGTGTGAAAGGGGCCTTAGCATAACAGACTAGCTTAGGTTAGTATTAGGGTTAGAGGGGTAAGGTTTAGGGTTAAGCTTAGTGTTAGACTACTGTTAGGTAGGAATAAGTGAATCTGCTTGGGTTTGTTTTGTAGGAGGGTTCTGCGAACATGGCCAAAGAAACCCACAAGTTGTGAACTTTATTGTGAACCCCATTAAAATCAATGTGAGGGGAACCTTTAACCACTTCAGCCACGGAAGGTTTTACCCCCTTAATGACCAGGCCATTTTTTGGGAAACAGCATTGCGTTACTTTAACTGACAATTGTGCAGTCGTGAGACCCTGCACCCAAATTACATTGATGTCCTTTTTTTCCCCACAAATAGAGCTTTCTTTTGGTGGATTTTGATCACCTCTGCAATTTTTAATTTTTTGCACTATAAAAGACTGACAATTTTGAAAAAAAAAAACAATATGTTTTTACTTTCTGCTATAAAACAACCAAAAATAAAATGTGAAAAATCAAATTTCTTCATCAATTTATGCCAATATATATTCTTCTACATATTTTTGGTAAAAAAAATCCCAATAAGCATATATTGATTGGTTTGCGCAAAAGTTATAGCGTCTACAAACTCTGGGATAGATTTATGGACTTTTCATTTTTTTTTATTGTTTTTACTGGTAATGGCAGCGATCTGTGATTTTTAATGGGACTGCGACATTATCTGAAACTTTTTGGGGACCATTGACACCAATACAGTGATCAGTGCTAAAAAAAATGCACTGTTACTGTATATATGACACTGGCAGGGAAGGGGTTAACATCAGGGGCAATTAAAGGGTTAAGTGTGTCCTAGGGAGTGCTTTCTAACTGTGTGGGGGATGGACTGACAGAAAGAACACAGAGATCACTGTTCCTGCTTACAAGGAACAGAAAATATCTGTGTACTTCCCTGTCAGAACAGGGATCTGCCCTGTTTACATAGGCAGATCCCCGTTCTGCCTCTCTGTGGAACGATTGCGGGTGGCCGCAGACATCGGGTCCGCTGGACCTGCGGATTGGCTCCTGCTCCATGCAGCCGGTGCCCACATTCTCGTGCACGAAACAACACACAGGTATGTTGTTTTGCGCAATAGAGCCGCCCTGCCACAGTATATATGTGGTGGGCGGTCTTTAAGTGGGTAAAATCAACTATCTTCATGTGTAAGGCAAATATTATTTAAATTGCCATTAAATTCAATTTTACACTCTGTTCTATGTGTAAAGAATAGGTTCTGGCATAGGTTGTAAGGTGGGGGCCATGAAAAAAAAGGAGAGGGTTCCCCCTAAAAATCCATCTCAGACAGTAATCCTTGAAGAGGATCTGTTATGGATTTTAAGGGGGACCCCACACAATAAATAATACAAAAAGAAACAGTATGGGGCACAAGTCCATTCCAGATTCTTATCCAAGCATGTAGCCTGGAGCCTAGCATGTGCAGGCCAGGAAAAGGAAAGGGGGGCAATGAGCATACTTAGGGTTAGTACTATGGTAAAGGGGAGGCTCACTGCTAGTTTTAATATTAGAGGTAGGGTAAGAATTAGGCTCAATGTTCAGGTGAGCAGGGCTGGACTGGGACAAAAAATTGGCCCTGGACTTCATCCAGACAGGCCCAGGGCACAGTGCACATCAGGGCAAAGGGCACAGGACACATCAGGGCACAGCACATCAGGGCACAGCACATCAGGTCACAGAACATCAGGGCACATGGGGCACATTAGGGCACAGCGGGCACATTAGGGCTCATCAGGCACATTAGGGCACATTAGGGTACAGCAGGCACATTAGGGCACAGCGGACACATCAGGGCACATTAGGGTACAGCAGGCACATTAGGGAACAGCGGGCACATTAGGGCACATCAGGGCACATCAGGGCACATTAGGGCACATCAGGGCACATTAGGGCACAGCGGGCACATCAGGGTACATCAGGCAACATCAGGCACATTGGGGCACATCAGGGCATATCAGGACACAGCAGGAATATCAGGCACATTAGGGCACAGAGGGCACATCAGGGCACATCAGGCACATGGGGCACATTAGGGCACATCAGGGAACACCAGGCACCAGCAGGGCACAGTGGACACATTAAGACACATAAGGGTACATTAGGACACAGCGGGAACATTAGGGCACAGCGGGCACATCAGGGCACATTGTTTACCAGTGTATTTCTTGCAGAGTAGCGCGGGAAGCGGCTGTGTATTAAATCCCGCCCCCTCCTGTCTCCTCGTCCATCCCAGGTGATGTCACAAGCAAATTGGAATGGGTGAGGAGAGAGGATGGAGCGGGGCCGCCGGGGAGCAGTGTGGCATGACTGAGAACTTAATACACAGCCGATCCCTGCGTTACTGTCCAGCTGAATCTCGATCTACCTGTCAGGCGTCAGCTGACTGGCAGTGATTGACGTGTAGATCGCTGAGAGGACGAGGCCGGCCCACTGAGCCATCGGCCCACTAGGAAACTCCCGGTAGTCTCGATGGCCAGTACAGGCCTGCAGGTGAGTGTTAAACCCCATACACACTATTAGATTTTCTGCAGATTTTTGTCTTCAGATTTACCAAAACCATACAATATGAGGTCAAACCTTAAGAGCTTCAGTTTGTATGCAATCAGGCAGTCCCTTGCAGGACATGGTTTTGGTAAATCTCTGAAGACAAAATCTGCAGAAAATCTAATAGTGTGTATGGGGTCTTAGAGGGGGCTAAAGTCTTGACTTGACCTGCATGTAAACTGTAAACCCGACAATGGACAACATGTCCCAGCATCATGCTGTTTAGATTACATCTGCTCTATAAAATCCTGATCCTCCCTCAGTTCTCTTATTGCTCATATCTGGCAATCACTGACAGTTTGATTTCCTCCTTAGATTAAATATAAGAAGGATCTCTCCAAGATGAGAGGGGCGGCTCACTACCACTCTCTGACCACCGACGAGAACCTGACCATGAAGCAAGCTCAAAATGTGAACAAACTGGTCAGCGAGGTAAAGTGGGATACATTCTTATAGCGCTGACATATAATGTAGTGCTGTACAGAGAACTTTGAGCCAGTCACATCAGTCTCTGTCCCAGAGGAGCTTACGCTCCAATGTCCCTCCACAGTCATGCACTATTATTATTATATATTTATATAGCTCTGATATCTTCCGCAGTGCTGTACAGAAAACATAGAGGGAGTTGCATCAGCTTCTGCAGCAGAAGAAATTACATTCTAATATCCCCACCACATGTCACACGCTGTTATTATTATTATACATTTCTATAGCTCTGACATATTCCACAGTGCTGTACAGAGAACACTGAGCCAGTTTCATTAGTCTGTGCACCGGAAGAGCTTACACTCTAATATAGCCACTACAGTCACACACTATTATACCCCTCACATTTTTGTAAATATTTTATTCTATCTTTTCATGTGACAACACTGAAGAAATGACACTTTGCTACAATGTAAAGTAGTGAGTGTACAGCTTGTATAACAGTGTAAATTTGCTGTCCCCTCAAAATAACTCAACACACAGCCATTAATGTCTAAACCACTGGCACTAAAAGTGAGTACACCCCTAAGTGAAAATGTCCAAATTGAGCCCAAAGTGTCAATATTTTGTGTGGCCACCATTATTTACCAGCACTGCCTTAACCCTCTTGGGCATGGAGTTCACCAGAGCTTCACAGGTTGCCGCTGGAGTCCTCTTCCACTCCTCCATGACGACATCACGGAGCTGGTGGATGTTAGAGACCTTGTGCTCCTCCTCCTTCCATTTGAGGATGCCCCACAGATGCTCAATGGGGTTTAGGTCTGGAGACATGCTTGGCCAGTCCACCACCTTTACCCTCAGCTTCTTTAGCAAGGCAGTGGTCATCTTGGAGGTGTGTTTGGGGTTGTTATGTTGGAATATTGCCCTGTGGCCCAGTCTCTGAAGGGAGGGCATTATGCTCTGCTTTAGTATGTCACAGTACATGTTGGCATTCATGGTTCCCTCGATGAACTGTAGCTCCCCAGTGCTGGCAGCGCTCATGCAGCCCAGACCACGACACTTCCACCAACATGTTTGACTGTAGACAAGACATACTTGTCTATGTACTCCTCACCTGGTTGCCGCCACACACGCTTGACACCATCTGAATCAAATAAGTTTATCTCAGTCTCATCAGACCACAGGACATGGTTCCAGTAGTCCATGTCCTTAGTCTGCTTTTCTTCAGCAAACTGGCATTTTTGTGCACCATCTTTAGAAGAGGCTTCCTTCTGGGATGACAGCCATGCAGACCAATTTGATGCAGTGTGCGGCTTATGGTCTGAGCACTGATGGGCTTCTAAGTGGAACCTGTCCTGTTAAACCACTGTATGGTCTTGACCACCGTGCTGCAGCTCAGTTTCAGGGCCTTGGCAATCTTCTTAAAGCCTAGGCCATCTTTATGTAGAGCAACAATGATTTTTTTCAGATCCTCAGAGAGTTCTTTGCCATGGGGTGCCATGTTGAACTTCCAGTGACCAGTATGAGAGTGTGAGAGCGATAACACCAAATTTAACACACCTGCTCCCCATTCACACCTGAGACCTTGTAACACTAACGAGTCAGACTCCTAGACTTTTTTTAGTAACAACGAGATGTATTTCTACCGGATCCGAAATTCTTCTAACGGTTCCGGGACTTTGACTCGACGTCGTGCCACCAGTTCTGGTATGTCACCAAATTGTCCTGTCCAAGGTGAATCTTCGGGTAGTCACGAGTCTGGTATTCGGCGTGTGACGTAGTTTAACCAGACGTACCGACAGTAGGGTCTTCCTTCGGAGAAGATTTCTACCACGTGTTTTTACGGTCAAACGACTTCTTTTCGTCTGATTCCTGTACCTGATGACCTTGGTACAGGACACCAGACTACTCTGACTCTATTTGAATA
>BLSH010038305.1:307938-320618 GCA_018402905.1 Glandirana rugosa
TGACGTACCGACAGTAGGGTCTTCCTTCGGAGAAGATTTCTACTACGTGTTCTTTCGGGCGTTTGTCAAACGACTTCTTTTCGTCTGATTCCTGTACCTAATGACCTTGGTACAGGACACCAGACTACTCTGGTTCTATTTGAATAAACCAAGTCTACCACAGTTCGTACACACCGCCGTTGGTCCACTCCTCATGTTTCTGTTCACACAGAACAGATGTCAGTTTGTACCACCACCCTCACAGTCAGTACCATACCCCGACGTACTCACGACGGTCGTGACCCCTCGATGTCAAGTAACTCACTTGGTACTTACGGTTGTACATGACACTGTATGACTTCGTCTCGTATTACGGGAGGGAAGCCTCTGACCCGTGTCCCGTCATAAGGTTGTACTAATGCAGTGGTCATCTTGGAGGTGTGCTTGGGGTCGTAATCATGTTGGAATACTGCCCTGTGCCCAGTCTCCGAAGGGAGGGCATTATGCTCTGCTTCAGTATGTCACAGTACATGTTGGCATTCATGGTTCACTCAATGAACTGTAGCTCCCCAGTGCTGGCAGCACTCATGCAGCCCCATACCATGACTGACACTCCCACCACCATGTTTGACTGTAGACAAGACACACTTGTCTTTGTACTCCTCACCTGGTTGCCGCCACACATGCTTGACACCATCTGAACCAAATAAGTTTATCTTGGTCTCATCAGACCACAGGACATGGTTCCAGTAATCCATGTCCTTAGTCTGCTTTTCTTCAGCAAACTGTTTGCGGGCTTTCTTGTGCATCATCTTTAGAAGAGGCTTCCTTCTGGGATGACAGCCATGCAGTGGAACCTGTCCTGTTAAACCGCTGTATGGTCTTGACCACTGTGCTGCAGCTCAGTTTCAGGGTCTTGGCAATCTTCTTAAAGCCTAGGCCATCTTTATGTAGAGCAACAATTATTTTTTTCAGATCCTCAGAGAGTTCTTTGCCATGAGGTGCCGTTGAACTTCCAGTGACCAGTATGAGAGTGTGAGAGCGATAACACCAAATTTAACACACCTGCTCCCCATTCACACCTGAGACCTTGTAACACTAACGAGTCACATGACACCAGGAAGGGAAAATGGCTAATTGAGCCCAATTTGAACATTTTCACTTAGGGGTTTACTCACTTCTGTTGCCTGCGGTTTAGACATTAAAGTGGTAGTAAACCATCCTATCATTTTCAGTCAAGGAAGCTGCCATCTTGGCCTCTGTTTAATATACAACTGCCATGATGGTGCACATGTGATCAGCTATGACACCAGCCATTGGATGGTTTGACAGTTTGGTTTAGAGCACAACCAATGGAGTTTTACATTTCAGGCCGGAAATATGTAACTGTTTTTTAAACTGTTAAATGGATGGGTTTACTACCGCTTTAATGGCTGTGTTTTGAGTTATTTTGAGAGGACAGTAAATTTACACTGTTATACAAGCTGTACACTCACTACTTTACATTGTAGCAAAGTGTAATTTCTTCAGTGTTGTCACATGAAAAGATAGAATAAAATATTTACAAAAATGTGAGGGGTGTACTTACTTTTGTGAGATACTGTAGCTCTGACTTATTCTGCAGTGTTGTACACAGAACACTTACCTCAGTCTCTGTTCTAGAGGAGCTTACAGTCTAATATCTCTACCACAGTCACACACTATTATTATTATATATTTATATAGCTCTAACATATGCTGCAAAGACCACTGGGCCAGTCACATTAAGGCCCGTACACACAGTCGAAATCTTTCATACATCAGCCTGCCGTCTGATAATCTGATTGTTAGTACGCTCCATTCGACAGCCGATTTTCATTTATTGTCCGACAAAAGCTGCATTAGCCGACTAGAAAAATTTTGTCTGCCGACAAGGCCACATCCGATTTTCAGCTTGTCTGCACAGAAGTTGGACAAACAAAAGTTCAAAGTACAAACACGCATGTTCGGAACCCAGGAATGAGCCGGAAATGTTTGGTCCTGTAAACACGAAATGCAGCGGACGCGGCCCAAAGGGTGATTTGGGGAAAAATTGGACATGCGGTCATACGACAATTGCAGCGTGTGTACAGGGCTTTAGTCTCTGCAGGAGCTTACAATCTAATGTCACCACTACAGTCACACACTATTACTATTATATATTTATATAGCTCTGACATATTCTGCAGTGTTGTACAGTGAACACTTACATCAGTCTCTGTACTAGAAGAGCTTACAATCTAATATCTCCACCACAGATACACACTATTATTATACATTTATATAGCTCTGGCATATTCCACAGTGCTGTACAGAGAATACTGAGCCATTCACATTGGAGGAGCTTACACTCTAATATCCATGGTTGCTTAGAATAAAATGTTCTTTGTATTTTCAGGTGGGATACAAGAAGGACCTGGAGCACAGTAAAGGACATAGTATAAACTACTGTGAGACACCCCAATTCCAGAATGCTAATAAGATCTCCAAGTACACCAGTGATGTAAGCATTGCGCCCCCAGCTGTCTCCGATCTGCGTAATCTCACAAATCTCAACCAGGGAATAAGCAATGTCAATAGCTGATAAGCTGTGGCTCTTGAGGCTCCTACTCGCCGTGCTCCCCCTGATATAGAACATGCTGTTATAATAAACACAATGGCTTTTGCCTCTTCCCCACAAACACTCGTTTAATCCGCTGCTACCACTCCTTAATTAAGGTTAATTCCTCCCCGGAGAGTTTTCTAAGGGGGAGTCATTCCATTAATTCTTGTTAATTACTGTACCGTCTCGTCGCTCTTGCAAAGCAGAGGGAATTTCTCCTGCCGGAGAGGAAATTTGATTTTCGCTCCTGTTTGCAGTTTTTCCTCTTCTGGGAGGATGTGTTAGTTTATGCTCTGCACGCTCAATTATAAAGAATAACATTTCATGAGTTATTTTACTTACACTTTGTTGAGATGTTGTATAAGTAGAACTCCGTTTTTTTGAAGGGGCACGTCTCCCCAGAACTGTGTTCCTGATTATTTTTAAGATTTAAATCCCCTGACAGTTTCTTCTATCTCTTGAATACTCTCTGTGAGGAGTTCCTGGGTTTGTGCCCATTATGAGGGGCTCCTACCATCCCTGTGCTGCGTCCCCAGGTCCATAGGCGTATGCACAGGGTGTGCCAGGTGTGCCCAGGCACACCCTAATTACCCCGTGTGGCACAGATTCCCCCTGTTCAGACCCCTGATATTTCACCAAAGCCCCCAAACGGGGCTGCTAAAAAAAACTGTAAAAAAATAATAAAAGAAATAAAATTGTAAAAAAATAATAAAAAATAAAATAATAAAAATTAAATCTACTGACACCAATCTGTGCCCTACTGACCATGTCAGTATATATACACATGTACACATGCGCATATACTGTATGTGTGTGAGTTTTGGGGTGCACACCATAATGCAATAGGCTGCGCACACCTATGCCCAGGTCTATATTATTATTATTATTATACAGGATTTATATAGCGCCAACAGTTTGCGCAGCGCTTTACAAGATAAATATATATTATTATTATTATTATACACGATTTATATAGCGCCAACAGTTTACGTAGTGCTTTACAATGTAGAGGGGAGAGACAGCACAATTACAATACAGTTCAATACAGGAGGGGCGGAGGGCCCTGCTCGTAGAGCTTACATTCTAAAGGAAGGGGTGTGGTTTTACAAAAGGTAGCAGCTGCTGGGGATGGGTTGATGGGGGTGGCTCGGCTCAGGAACAGTTTTTAGGTGGGTGAGGGATGAGCTTCCCTGAATAAATGAGTTTTCAGGGATCTTTTAAAGGTGGACAGGATAAGGGCTGATCAGACATACCGGGGCAGAGAGTTCCAGAGGAAGGAAAGAGAGGCTCTGGAGAAGTCCTGTAGGTGAGCAGGAAGTCCTGGGAGGAGTGGAGGGGATGATTTGGGTGATATATGCAGATGAGGCTGGTGATGTAGCTGGGGGCGGTGTGGTGGATGGCCCTGTATGTTGTGGTTAGTATTTTAAATTTTACATGGTGGGGTAGGGGAAGCCAGTGAAGGGATTGGCAGAGAGGGGCAGCAGTCAAGGATCGGTTAGTGAGGTGCATTAGTCTAGCAGCAGCATTCATAATAGACTGAAGGGGGGATAGCCTGTGTAAGGGTAGGCCATCAGGGTTTACCTTAGGCTCATTTGCACTTGCTTCAAAATGTGGCATTAGACATGCTTTTCTAGAGCACCCTGAATGCCAATCAAAGCCCTTGTCACTAAATAAAATGGTTAGCTTACAGTTATGTTCACATGTTGTGTTTGCGTTGCTTTAAAAATGATACCCCATGTCGCTTTCTTGGTGCTTCAAAACATCTCCAAAGCCTCCATAGAAGTCTCTGGCAACACTCACTTACAGCACCTGAAGCTGTTGAAGGGCTTTTATTCAGTGTTAGCTTCTCTTTGTTTTGGGAGTATTGCATATATGAGATATCCCAGGATGCACTGGGAAACCAACAAGCAAACCAGAAAGACGTCAGCAGTCACTTCCTGTTCATGTGTATTCTGGGAGTGTCTGGTGCAGATGTCATATTTGGTGTGCACTGTGGACAGCAGGAAGGTGAGCGGGGCCTGGACTGGAGTGGAGCAACTAGCAGATGGTTGTGTGCAACATCGGAATGCTATAGTGGAAGGTGAGCGGGAACTGGAGAGAGAGGACCGTACCGAACTTTCGGGTGTCCGTGTACCGAACCCGAACGTTTGAGAAAAACGTTCGGGTTCGGGTTCTGGTATTTTATTACGCATGTTGAATAGCTGCAGGGCAGCCAATCAACAAGCGTTTCACTGGTTTTCCTTAGAAGCCATCACAGCCATGCCTACTAATGGCATGGCTGTGATTGGCCAGTGCATCATGTGACCCAGCCTCTATATGAGGCTGGAGTCACAGTGCTGCATGTCACATGCTCTCAGGTTAGTGTAGGGAGAGGATGCTGCCGGTGCTGTGAGGGACAGATTGCAGTGATAATAACTAGGTAGAGATTACTACTACTGCTTTGAGAGACAGATTGTAGATCTATAACATCTCATCCTGCATTAGAGAACGATCTGATTACAGAACGATCCCTCATCCTGCATTACAGAACGATCTGATTACAGAACGATCTGATTACAGAACGATCTCTCATCCTGCATTACAGAACGATCTGATTACAGAACGATCTGATACTGGACTAGGTATAGATTACTACTGCTTTGAGGGACAGATTGCAGATCTAATAACATCTCCCATTTTTCTTCCTTTTGCAGCCCTCTAGCACTTTCCAGTACTTTTTTGCAGTAATTTTTGTGCCGAAATGGGGTTCGGGGTCCGGGGTAAAGTTCGGATAACATTCGGTACCAAACCTGAACGTTTCCGCGAAGTTCGGCCGAACCCGAACATCCAGGTCCAACTCTAATCAGGAGAAACTAGCAGATGTCACACGTAGTGAACAGCATGGGAGCAATATAGCAGGAGGTGAGCGGGGACCAGAGAGAGAACGGGATCAGAAAACCAGAAGATCAGCAGAATTGGGGTTACTACTGTGCAGGGGGTAAGCAGAGCTGGGGATACTATGGAGCGGGGGATAAGCAGAGCTGGGGATACTACTGAGAAGGAGATCAGCAGAGCTGTGGATACTATTGAGTGGGGGATCAGCAGAGCTGGGGATACTACTGAGCAGGGAATCCGCTGAACTATAGTACTAATAATCTGGGTGTCTGCTGAAAAAGGGTACTAATAAGCTGGGGATTTGCTGAGTGGGGGTACTACTGAGCTGGGGTGCTACTGGGCCCCTTTAAAACAAATAGAAACACACATGGAGCATTTGACAGCTCTAAATAATTAAATTAGTAATTAATAATAATAACAATAATTTTTCACTGGGTAGGCAATTTCTATCTAAAATCCCTATTTCTATCCAGTGGTGGCCGGTGCTCAATATTTTAGAGGGGGAGGCAAACTGACACCACCCACCACCCCCCGGGATATTGACGGGGAGGCGATCAAAGGCCATACCTTAGGAGACAGGGGGAAGGAAGAGTTGCTTCTCCTCCCGGCTGAACACGAAGTGTGTCCTGAGACACGATTGGTCAGGAAGCCCTAATACTCCCTGACCAATCAGGTCTCAGGACAATCTCCCTGATTGGCCAGGAGGATAATCAGGAAGACAATAGCGAATATTAATGTTTTATTGTTACACATCTGGGTAGGCTCGAGCCGGGGCACATTGCTCTGTGCCCACAGCCCACCCTTTTTTGAAGCCAATTAGAGCCTCAGGCTCTAATCATGTGCTTCAAAAAAAAAAACCATTGCAATCCATGCGTCCGGTGCCCTGCATGTAGATTAGAGGCCAGGAGCATGGATTGGGGGGCAGCGCCCCTGCGCCCCTTATGGACGGGTCCGCCACTGTTTCTATCTATCTATCTATATTTCACTGGGTAGGCAATTTCTATCTCTATCAACAACAAAAATAAACTGTCTCAACTAGAGATACAATGTAACTTTTGTGGATTACATTTGTTTTAAAATATTTTTAGTAGGTTTTAGAAATAAATACAGAAAGAAAGTTAGGTTACAATAAAAGGGACAGGGGATCCCTGCAAGTAGAATGTAAAAGAACAATACAGAATATAAATAAAAGGGTACAGTATTTGACAGCATATAATAAGAATATAAACACTATGTATGTGAATTATAGTAAATAATAACAAGAAAAAAAAGCCTTGGAAAAGAAATAATGCAGCCAACAAAATCTAAGTGCATAGAAAATATATAAGGACAACTAATATGAGGAAAAAGGACTCCTAGAGCCGGTTCACACTACAGCGACTTGGGATCCAACTTGTGTCGCCCCAAGTTGCCCCAAGTCGCTTGACATAAGAAATCCCATTGAAATGAATGAGAGCCGTCTTAATATACATTACTGAAGTCGATCTGACTTGTGCCCATAGAATTCAGTGGTGGTTGCCTCCAAGTTGGCTCCCCATTTATATTGAAGCGACTTTACAGGAAAGAAAAGAATTTACTCAGGTAAAAGGAATGATGTCAGAAGAGCTATGTTCTCTGATTGGCCACAGGCAAAGTCGCCTGGCATGGAGGTCGCGTTGTAAGTTGCCCAAAGTCATGCTGAAATTGCGCTGAAGGCGCCTTGAAGTCGAATTCAAATCGCCTACAAAGTCACGCCTGGAGTCAGATCGCCCCTGTGTGAACCGACTCTTACATTTCAGTTTTCTCATTTTTCCATCATCCATCTGATCTGTTTATCTTGGGCTTTGTCAGATTTATGGGATTGGTAGGCCTCATCCTCCAAGTTGGAGATTCGCTGTTCCGCCTCATTGAGTCTCTCAGCGTGTTCCTCCAGTTCCTTTTGGAAGTTGTGCATGCCCGCCTGTACAGCCTGTTCTACTGAAGCTGAGATGGTGGGTGCCAGCAGGGCGGCCACTGCCTGAGCTATGCGCTTGGTATCGCTTGTGCCTAGGATGGGAGGCTGGCAGGGAGTAACGCTCACCTCCATTCCTGTATGCGTCGGGAGATCCGAAGGTTCGGGCGGTGCGAGCAATTCCGATCGTGCGGGCGTGTCCGAACGAATGAGCGCGTCTGGGCCTCGATGCGCCGAGGAGGAGCGGGGAGAGATTTCTCCATGAACCGGTCCATGCAAATCTTCCCGGTCCTCTGAGAAGCCTGGTCCTCTGTGCGTGGATGTCCAAAAAGGCCTCCGGGGAGAATTTATAGGCAGATTATCGGGATTGCTGTGGGAGCTGAGGAGAGAGGCAGCTACTCCACGTGGCGCCGGAACCGGAAGTGCATTTCAGTTTTCATGTTTTATGTGTCCAGAAGCTTACTAGCCTATAGGAAAGGCAAATAATTACAGCAACCCTTAAAGAGGAAACTGTCAGTGACTCATTACACAAATATATCAGTTCAATATTAAAAATCTCTATTAAAATACATTTGACTTCAGGTATAGAAGGACGATAATTTTTAATTCAACCTTAAATTGTTTTTAAACCCATAAAAGTTAAATCATTCTGTATATGCAGTAAAGCATGCTTGTTATACTCACTATGGAACCTAAGGTGTTAATCCTTCGCATTGTGTAAAAATGCTGTTTGATCCTGTCTTCTATGGTCCTCCCTTTCTTCCACTGTCCCCAAATCATCTCCTGATAAGACAGAGCCTTTGTAGTCGCTCTGCACATGCTCAGTTTGATGTGTATTGCTAGAGTTTTTTTTTCTCAGGAGAGTGCATGTAATCAGCACAGGGCAGACAGAGGGTCAGGGGTCCTGCAGCCTCATATGACAGTCAGAGGAGAATGAAAACTCCTCCTACAAGCTTTAACCAGACACTGATAGAAGTCACAAGACTGCTATATACTGCTGATGAGAAAAAATATTAAAGCGGTAGTAAACCCATCCATTTAAGTTTAAAAACCAGATACATTTCCGGCACGTGCCGGAAATGTACCACTTCCATTGGTTGTGCTCTAAACCAAACTGTCAAACCACCCAATTGTTGGTGTCATAGCTGATCACATGTGCAGCATCATGGCAGTTGTAGATTAAACAGAGGCCAAAATGGCAGCTTCCTTGGCTGAAAATGATAGGAGGGTTTACTACCACTTTAAGCAGTTTATATTTACTAAAATAATTGCATTTCCATGTTCTGTGGGAGACCAGATATAGTGAATGCAGGACCCTGGGTTTAGTAACACTTTAAGATGTAACATTGGTCAATGATATGATGATTACATTTGAATCCTTGGAGGTTTTATGTTTATTCATATGTCTCTCCCCCCTCCCTGTAGCTGAAGTATAAGGAAAAGTACCAGACTCAGATGAAGGGTCACTATGATGGCATGGGGATGGACCGGCGCATGATGCATGCCATGAAGGCTGGGAATCTTGCCAGCAATGTGAGTACATCAACTGCCAACCACAATTCATCAGATTATTATATGTTAAACACACAGATATCTGACAATACGCTTAGATAACGGTGCTGAAAAGCCATTAAGATGGCTGGTCCATTATTTCCAATACAGGAGATAGACTTCTGAAATCAGCAATGGTCCCAGGACAGGGATGGGTGACGCTTCAGAGGTGAGCTCAACCGTCTGGGAATATGGCAGATGCTGCTTCTGGCCTGGGTGGCAATCTCACTGTGCAAGAGAACTGCCATGCTCACAGATTCTCTAAGCGAGTCTCATGAACCAGGCACTCCTGTCAGACAACACAGCCAGGTCCTAAAACAGCAGAAGCACAGCTTGAACAGTAGATCTGCACACTGAATCCAACTCTTAGCATGTCCACATGTGCACAGCAGTAGAGCCCTGATCAGCTCCCAATGCTGCCTGTCACTGTCATTTTTCCGCTATGCAGGAGGAGGCTAATATCAAAACAGATTCATGTACTTGTACTAGCTACTCATAAATGTAACAGCTTGTTTTAATGTTTTAATACCTACCAAACGTTTTGCTTTCAAACTGAACTGCATTCATTCCTCACTCCCTAAGTGGCTCATAAAAAAATAAAACTAACCATGGCACCCAAAATACTCAATATTTGGTCAAGTGGCCCATAGCCCTCTTCTCTATTCTGCCTTGCAGTGGAGGAGGGTTCTTCTTTGGTTGTGCACATCATTGTCTAGGTGATGTGAGCACTCCCTGGTGGTGGGGTTCTTTGAGGGTCCAGAAGACTGTAGAGGAGAGATGTTGTCAGGAAGAGGTGACCAGTTGACTACAATGCTGGATTCCATGAGTGGCACCTGCAGGGGGCACAGACTGGTGAGTTAGGTGAGTATTAGATAGTTCACAAAGTATTTTTTGGTCATGGCTTCTGAATGAGTGAGAGGAAGAGATGTGAGGATGATTGTGATGCCTAAAAATGAGCAATAAATTCCATTAGTGCGTTTGGCACCGCATGCCATAGGGCATTCTGAAACATAACTGCTCTTACCCTAAGGAATCCCTATCTATACAGAATGTAACACTGGTTTTCCTACCTACACACCTGATGTTCTCTTGTTCTTTTCATGTTTTAAGATAAATAGCAAAAGTGATTCTAAAGGAAATTTATAAAAAAAAAATAATAAACATGTCATACTTACCTGCTCTGTGCAATGGTTTTACATAAAGCAACCCTCCTTTTCTGGGGTCTCACACTGGCGCTCCTGGCTCCTCTCCCCCTCTGAGGGTCCCCATAGTACAGCTTGCTATGGGGGCACTCTAGGGTTGCCACCTGTCCGGGATTCACCCGGACAGTTCGGGTTTGGAATCATGTATCCGGGTTTAAGACCGCCTAAAACCCGGACACATTATTCAGACTGGACTATGGCTTCTCAGCAGGGTTGCTGGCTGCAGTTGTCTAAGCTAAGCGTGTCTCTCTTTCACACTGCCCAAAGCCAGCACTAACAACCCCCCCAAACACACATAGATGGGAGAGGAGAGAGGGCTCAATCTGCACCTCTTCCTCCCGTCCCTACCCCTCTGTGTCTGCCCCACACTCCAATCCCTGGCACTGTGCCTCAGAAAAGGAGAGAGGGTCTCAGATACAGTCCAGCAGCCTCATATACATCTGGATAAGAGGTGCTGATTGCCAAGGGGTGAGTGAGCTCCCCATCCATCCCTGTCTGTGACTGAAGTCTCCCCCCTTCTCTCTCTTGCCTCTGAATGAGTGCACTAAGGTAAATCAGGGTTCTCAGAGCACCCCTTACATCAGAGTTCCCTTTTACACCAGAGACCACAGTGTCCCCCTTTTACATCAGACTTCTCAGTGTTCCCCCTTAAGTCAGGGTTCCCAGAGCATCCCTTATATCAGAATCCCCAGAGTTCTCCTTTACATCAGAGTCTGCAGAGTCTCCCCTTACAGTAAAAGGGAACTCTGCGAGTTAAAAAAAAAAAGAATTGCTGTGAGCCACTAAAGTGTTTGGGTTTGACTTGAAGAAAAGGTGGCAACCCTAGGGCACTCACAAGGGCTTGCCCCCAAGCTGCATTGTGTGTGTCCATTAACACACAGCACGGCTGGCTGGCTGGGATTGACAGCAGCAGGAGCCAATGGCTCCCGCTGGTGCCTCGATCTCCAGTGAGGAGAGATAGAGCTGAGAGAGCCGCTGCTCTCGGACACAGTGTTAGATCAAGATGGAGGGGGAGGGGGGTAGCTGCACACAGAAGCCTTTAGAACCACATTAATTTGCCATATCATTATATAGGCTTTGGACACTGTGATGATAATAAGGTCTGATGGACTCCAAACTCGGTGGAAAAATAGGGGAGTGGCATTGGACACGGTGTCACCCTCATTTTCCCCAAAATGGGCAAGTCAGTGCCAAAACGTCCTGATTCAAATCTTGTGTCCGTACTAAGTAGTCAGGAAAAGTGACATATTTAATAAAGCACCTTAAAAAAAAACAAACAAACAAAAAAAAACCCCACAGACCAGCTATGTAGGAATGTAGCAGGATCATATAATTGTAGCACCCTCTAGTGTGCTACTAATGTTAGTGTGGGCAAATGTATTTGTATGAATGGTAGATGTGTGAGTCTGTAATTAGGTCAGGTTACTGCAGGTCAGGCTGGTTGGCTCTACAGTGCAGGTCTCTGGTACCTCCCTGTGGGTCTAGAAGCTGGTAGAAGTTTCAGAATGTTAGTGGGCGGAGACCAGGAGGTCCTGATCTGCATACTTGGGGGAACCCGGCCAATCCCCAGGCTGAATGTCCCAGTAGGGTGGCTAGGCCAGCCCTTACATATGGAGGAGTCGGGTGGAAGATGGAGTGCTAAGGAGGGGTCCCCTAGTCCTAGGGGGGCCTTTGCCTCCAAGTTGGGCTCAGGCTGGCTTAGGAAGAGTCTATCAGCAGGAAAGTTTGAGAAGGAATCTTGCCTGAGAGCGGTGGGAGCAAGGAGGACAGAGTGAGTACATCAGCACCCCCAGGGATTCACAAGGGGAGAGCTTTCAAAAGGACAGCGCTGTGCCTAACCCTTTTATCCCTTGCCCTGGGAGATCTTCAGAGCAGCAGCAAGGAGGGCTGGTAGCAGTGGCGCCTTATCCATATGTGCAGAGTGTTCACTTCCCACGGGCCTCTGAGGGGGGGGGGGTGCCCGCTGTGACCTGACTCACCCTGTACACATGGATGATAACTCCAGGGTTGTCAGGGATGATCTGGGCAGTGGTGGGGGCCCATCTTTTATCCAGAGGGCCCCAGAAGCCACACTGAAGGAAGGGGGTGCCGCTGCTGACAGGAGAAGTGACAGTGGTATGACTTTTCCTGTAGCTGAGCTAGAACTACTGGAGGGATGCTGGTGATGCCCGTACAGTGACTTCGTAGACCAGTAATTTCCCTCTGCTGTGCTCTGCTATAGATGAGCCATCAGTCAGAGCTGGCAGATAAGTGAGCTATCACTGCACTTTTATTTAGACGAATTGATCACTGCACTAGCATCCCCGGGATCCCTTCAGATGAGGGAAATCAGCCCAGAAGAAAAGTGAGATAGGAGATGATTCTTCTACACAGGATTCCAGATGGATCAATCAGCCAGGTAAGGAGCACCAGAACCCCCTCCCCCACTGACTGGCAGTGCCCCACAATTTGCCCCCACTAAGCACAAGGACCCCTAATCTGCCCCCACTAAACACCAGGACCCCCGTGACGGTCAGTCACCCCC
>BLSH010038305.1:324052-334052 GCA_018402905.1 Glandirana rugosa
CTCACATATCACCACCCACCCTACAGGTCCTCTCCTCACGTCTCACATATCATACACTCTGCACTCCTCTCCTGGACATCCCACCCACCACTATACACTCCACACCCCTCTGCCTGCACATCCCACCCACCACTATACACACTGCACTCCTCTCCTGGACATCCCACACACCACTATACACTCCACACCCCTCTGCCTGCACATACTACCCACCACCATACACTTCGCACTCCTCTCCTGGACATCCCACCCACCACTATACACTCTGCACTCCTCTCCTGGACATCCCACCCACCACTATACACTCCACACCCCTCTGCCTGCACATCCCACCCACCACTATACACACTGCACTCCTCTCCTGGACATCCCACACACCACTATACACTCCACACCCCTCTGCCTGCACATACTACCCACCGCCATACACTTCGCACTCCTCTCCCTGCAGCGCAATTTTTAGCGCAATTTTAACCGCGCCCACTTTTCGCCGCAGCACGCTGCGCTCACAGCATTTCTTTGTCGGTGCCTGGGGCCCACTCTTGATCTTGCACACAGGCCCACTCATTTCATGATACGCCCCTGGCTGGTAGTTAGGGTTGCTACATCATCCCTTTAATCCAGGACACATATGAATTACAGGTTCTGAGGCTAATTTAATGCAGATAAGACACCAAGTTTATTTACCTCCTTAATCAGCCACAGAACCTGTGTAATTAGTATGTGCTCCGGATTAAAGGGATGATGTGACAACCCTACTGGTGAGTACCTGTAAGTAAGCAGTGGAGCTGGGAGCAGTTCTACAGAGGAAAGGATATACTCCTGCATGCAGCTTTGCAATCTTTTGTGCTATTTTCCAAACGGGACTAAGAGCTCCTTGTCCTTAAGGGACTTTTCTATTGATTCTTAAAGACTGATTGTGTCCGGGAAGGAGAACAATCCAGGATCTTATCTCTGTATATAGGAAGGAAGTTGTCCTCATCTGTGTTCTTCAAGCCTGGCTGTGCAATAATAGGGGAGCCAGTTACCAGCAACCCTTGTGGGGGTTGTGCTACACAGTATATTTAAAACCATTAGAAGCTAAGAGCAAAGCAAAGCTATTTTAAAACCACAATTAGCCAGAGCATTCAAACATCTGCTAATAGAGTCATGTCTGCCCTTTTTTAAGTAGTCTGGAGAATAGCTGTAAGAATATACACTATATTGTCAAAAGTATTGGGGTGCCTGCCTTTACGTGCACATGCACTTCAGTCTTAATTCATCCCAAAGGTCTTCTATCAGGTTGAGGTCAGGACTCTGTGCAGGCCAGTCAAGTTCCTCCACCCCAAACTCGCTCATCCATAACTTTATGGACCTTGATTTGTGCACTGGTGCACAGTCATGTTGGAACAGGAAGGGGCCACCCCAGTGGCGGCTGGTGATTTTTAGTTTGGGGGGGGGGGGCGGCAAACAACCACACCCCTGCGGCACCTGAAACACCCCCCCTGCTGTTTGCCAGTCCACCGGCACTTACCCCATTGGCGGCAGGGATTGGTGGGCACATTGGGCGGGGATTGATGGGCACATCTGGCAGGGGATCAGGCTGCAGGTTCTGTGTCCTCTTCTCTTCTGAGATCATGGTGGCTTCCGCAGTGCATCTCCTCCCCTCATCCTATAGGCATCCAATAGGATTGCCTGTCCTTTCAGCCAATTGGGTGACGGGTATCCGACAAGCTTCCCAATTGGCCGGGAGGACAATCAGTGTTGCAACAGCGAATATTCATTCACTGTTGCAACACACCTGGGTGGGCTCCAGATGCAGTGCTCTGTGCCCCAAGCCCACACTATTTTGAAGCCTATTAGAACCTCTGGCTTTAATCAGGTGCTTGAAAAAACACACCCCCCCACCTATCCCCGCAATTGTAATTCATGCGCCTGGCGATAGGGAGGGCGGCAGAGGTGTTGAGGGGGACGGCACCCGTGTGCCCACAGTGCACGGGCCACTCCTGGGCCACCCCCAAACTGTTCCCACAAAGTTGGGAGCATGAAATTGTCCAAAATGACTTGGTATGCTGACGTCTTAAGAGTTCTTCACTAGAACTAATGGGCCAAGCCCAACCCCTGAAGAACAGCCCCACACCATAAATCCCCCCTCCACCAAATGATTCAGACCAGTGCACAAAGCAAGGTCCATAAAGACATGGATGAGGGAGTTTGGGGTGGAAGAACTTGACTGGCCTGCACAGTCCTGAACTCAACCCGATTAGAACATTTTTGGCATGAATTAGAGCGGAGACTGTGAGCCAGGCCTTCTCATCCAACATCAGTGCCTGACCTCATAAATGCACTTCTGGAAGAATGGTCGAACATTCCCATAGACACTCCTAAACCTTGTGGACAGCCTTCCCAGAAGAGATGAAGCTGTTATAGCTGCAGAGGGTGGGCCAACTCAATATTGAACCCTACTTTTGACAATAGTGTACATCTGTCAGACTGTGGGTAGTGCTCTATACTGACATAGATGTACTGTCAAGAGTTACATTTTATACATTCTCCCTAATTCTTACTGGAACCTTCATAAAAAGTGGTCACACTAATGTATGGTAAGATGCCAAACCATTAGACAACAAACATGCCTATGTTATAAGTTATAGGCGGCTGATGGGACACATTGCACCTCCCTAGAGAAGTGTATGTAGGATTCACATTAAAGTTGGTGTTGATCAAATCTAATTTCATTCTGTTCAGTAATATGTTGGTTGTCAGGATGTGAAATCTTATCATCAGGAAATATAAGATATCATTATGATAATTGGCATTTAGGGAGTGTCTACTGGAGCAGAATAATGCAACACCCCATCAGCACACCCCTCTAACCCTTTAATTGTGTTAATTCTGTTATCAATCTCTTCAGGGGCTTGAAAGGATGGCTGCATTTTCAGCTTGGAGCTTGTCTGTTTTGCACAATATATCATAATGCAACAAATGGGACTCCTGTATTGACAAGTGACACATGTATCTGTTCATTTCTACTGAAAGTTGTATGAGTGACTGTAACCTGTGTGTCCTGCAGTTGTCCTATAAGTCAGACAAGAATGACATCACCGACGGCGAGTATTATTACCCGGCTACTCTTGCCCCATCTTACCAGACCACCAAGAAGCTGGAGCCATTGAAGGATGTAAGTCCCAGCGCATATTTGCTCTATTTCCATACAAGTGACACTTTCCAACATGATAATACTGTCATAAATTTCATAAACTGCCTTTGCTGAGAAAAAAATGTGGCATTCCTCAGAATCTTGTATTATTTTTAGTGGTTTATGTAATAATTCCTAACATGTCGCAGTATAAAGGAACAGTATCATTTTCTCAGAAAAGTTCCACTTTTTACCAATACAAAAGCTATCCTTGAGCTCCAAACCAGTGACTTTGCCTAGGCTGAGATGATGTCATCAGTCTGCTGCAGGCAGGAGGAAGCATTTCCTCAGTCTCCTCTCCCCCCATGATCAGACTGAAACATTGTAACTTTGCAAGGTAAGAGGATGTTTGTTTACATTCACTTGTCATTTGGGAATCCTTGGCTGATAGCTGAATATTCCCAGCAAGCATCAGTCATTGATTGTTAGGTTGTCGGTGGGTGCTGGCGCCCTAAAGTTGCCCAAAGATTAATTTTTTTTTTTTTTCAACCAGCGGATTGGCTGAACCAGCTTAATTTTGATCACCAGGAACCCTGAGCAGGAAGCTGTCACATTTAGCAGTGGAAATAATACTCCATATAAGAATTAAGATTAACCACTTAAGGACCGCCCCTCGGCAATGTACTGCGGACAGGCGACCTGTACAGGCAAATTGATGTACTGGTACATCGTTGGACTCTGTCAGCAGGTCCCAGCCAATGATTCATGACTGGGATCTGCTGATCAGCTGTGTCCAACACAGGGCTCTGTTCAGACGGCGGTACAATGATGTAGTGGATAGCACTTTCGTCTGGCAACAAAAGGGTCGCTGGTTCAAATCCCAACCACGACACTACCTGCCTGGAGTTTGCATGTTCTCCCTGTGCCTGCGTAGGTTTCCCCCGGTACTCCAGTTTTCTCCCACACTCCAAAGACATGCTGGTAGGTGAATTGGCTCCTGTCTAAATTGGCCCTAGTATATGTATGAATGTGAGTTAGGGACCTTAGATTGTAAGCTCCTTGAGGGTAGGGACTGATGTGAATGTACAATGTATATGTAAAGGGCTGCGTAAATTGACAGCACTATATAAGTACCTGAAATAAAAAATAATATCTCTGTTTCTTATCTCTGCAAAGAGATTGTGCAAATGTTCAATATCATTAAGAATTGGTTGGAAAATAACTACTATGGTAAAGTATAGACAATGCAGAAATTACCGCATATTTTCATGTGGTAATTGATCGCATAGAGCTGGTTGCTAAGGAGCATGCCAGGAAGCAGCCGCGTCCTTAACAATAGATGACTCCTCAACTGTCAGCGGGCTTCCCTATTGGGAAATTCAGGCCTGACTGCAGTCCAAAATTCCTGTAGGTCTGGGCAACACCAGAATATGTGGAGTAAAGTGCCTTCATCTTGATTGCATCTCCAGTATAGAACGTTTTTCGGGGGATTGATTTTCTGTAGGAGTTAGGGGTCCTGTACCACTGTGACATGATTTTATAGCCTTTCTCTTGGCATGTATAAGCAATAGATGCCTTATGGGCAAAAAGAAGCATCCTCTATTTTTGGTATTGGGAGAGAGATCACTGTAGGTCGCCCCCCCATTTCCGCAAAAAGGAATGATCGCTTTATGGCGTGTCTGAGGTCAACATAGACTAGGGCAGGGGGTGTTGTCCTGGCAAAGTTGTTCCAACGAAGTGAGTGAGCACAGTATTTGATGAAAGTGGAATATTGCTCATATCCGGGAGCCCAACCGTTTATATCTAAGGAAGTCCAGCTCTGAACCATATACGGCCTGGAGAGCGACCTTGGACATTGGTTGGTTTTGGTCTGAGAAGTGACTCACCTGAAAGAGACATCATGTGATAAGGGTTTGGAACTGAGAGTCTATCTCATGAGAGAACTGTGGAGTGCCCAGAATCGGTATCATTGGTATCAATCGGTATCATTGTATCATCGGTATCATGTTATGTTTTTCATCTATGTATTGCATAAAAAATGTAAATCATTTTGCAGGACAATATCATTAAAGGAAAGCCTTGTTTGTCCTAGCAAAGCAATATAAGTATTAGCTTGTAATCTTATGTTATCAAAAAAAGTTATTTCAGGATTGTCATATCCTAAGTTAGGCCCCTTTCACAACTCAGTGTTTTGTAGCTTGAACCTCGAAGCTCCAAAACGCTGGAGGAGAAAGAATCAATTACAGTGATACCTCGGTTCATGAACGCTTCTGTTCATAAACAACTCGGTTTGCGAACAGAAGAGTTCACAATAATTTGCTTCGGTATGCAAACTCCGCTTCGGTTCACAAACAAGAGCCGTGGCCATCTTCCCTGCTCTGACACGTGGGCGTGACTTTCTGTAGGTGAGATTGTGGTCACAGAGAGACACTGAAAGTGTACTGTGAAGACACTTACAGTATTGAGAAGCTTTTTAGTGTGCCTTTTAGCATATACTGTACAGTACTGTAGTGTACATCCATGTGCACACTTGCTGTAAAGCTTTTTTGTGTGCTTTTTATCACATACTGTACTGTAGCGGTCATCCAGTATGGCTCCAAAGAAAATTAAGAGCAAGCATGGTGGTAAGAAGAAAGTGCACATCAGTAATTAAGGTGAAAAGACTGTTCAGAGCAAGCATGTTGTTGAAAAAAAAGTGCAAAGCGGTAATGAAGGTGACAAGAATGTGTAGAGCGGTAATGCAGGTGACAAGAATGTGCAGAGCGGTAATGAAAGTGACAAGGATGTGCAGATCGGTAATGAAGGTGACAAGAAAGCGCGGAGTGGTAATGAAGGTGACAAGAATGAGCAGAGCAAGGATGGTGGTAAAAAGAAAGTGCAGAGCGGTAATGAAGGTGACAAGAATTTGCAGAGCGGTAATGCAGGTGACAAGAATGTGCAGAGCAGTGATGAAGGTGACAAGAATGTGCAGAGAGGAAATGCAGGTGACAAGACTGTGCAGAGCAGTAATGAAGGTGACTAGCATGTGCAGAGCAAGCATGGTGGTAAAAAAAAAAAGTGCAAAGCGGTAATAAAGGTGACAAGAATGTGCAGAGCAGGAATAAGAATAAGGTTGTGAAGAAAATAACCATTGAGCTGAAGAAGGAAATTGTAGAAAAGCATGACCTTGGTATTCGTGTGACTAATCTGGCCTCGGAGTAGAAGATGGCAAAGTCGACAATTTTGACTATTTTAAAGCAAACATCTGGCATCAAAGGAGCTGATGTGGCAAAAGGAGTAACAATGTTAACCAAGCAGAGGATGCAAGTGCTGGAAGAGGTGGAAAAACCTTTGTTTGTGTGGCTGAATGAGAAACAGCTGAGAGGTGATAGCGTTAGTGAAGCTATGATCTGTGAAAAAGCCAGGAAAATTGCATAGTGATTTACTGCAAAAAAACCTCTACAAGTGCAGCAAGTGAAGAATTTAAAGCCAGTAAAGGGTGGTTTAAAAAATTCCACAAGAGAAGTGGCATCCACAGTGTGATAAGACATGGTGAGGCTTCCAGTTCTGACAAGGCCACTGCAGAAGCCTACAAGAAAGAATTTGCAGAATTTATGAAGACAGAAGGATATGTCACCCAACAAGTGTTCAACTGTGATGAAACAGGGCTCTTCTGGAAAAAGATGCCGAACGGAACCTATATCACGCAGGAGGAAAAGGTACTGCAGGGGCACAAGCCCATGAAGGACAGATTGACCCTTTTGCTGTGTGCCGATCTGATGATTTAGCCACTACTGGCGTACCATTCCCAGACCCCTCATGCATTTAGGGAACATAATGTGAACAAGGCCAGACTGCCTGTCATGTGGAGAGTCAATGCAAAAGCTTGGGTCACAAGGCAATTGTTCATGAAATGGCTAAGAAAATTTCTTTCTGACAACCCACTGACAACCAACTGCCTGAAAGGTGCCTTCTTCTGATGGACAATGCCCCGGCACACACTCCAGCCTTGGTGGATGATATGGACGCTGAGTATGACTTCATAAAGGTCAAGTTTCTCCCCTCCAACATGCCATCTCTTCTGCAGCCCATGGACAGCAAATGATCTGCAACTTCAAGAAGCTGTACATACTGGGGCGGTGCACTTTTGGGACGGGAAAAAAAGTCCTGCAAGCAGCATCTTTGGGGCGGGGTAGGAGCACTGTAGACAGCACTCTCAAAACGCCCCCACCCATTGCAATGAATGGGCAGCGCTTCTGAAGCGACCAAAAAGCGATTCAGAAACACAGGAATTTTTAACGCCTTCTTTGGGGTTAAAAGCGCCCCGCTAGCAGCCCGAAAAGCACCGCTCAAACAGCAGTAAAGCGCTGCTAAAACGAGCAGTGCCTTACCGAAAATGCGGCCGCGGCCGCGGCCCCAGTGTGAAAGGGGTCTAAATGTCACTGAAGAGACGTCCTTGAGTCTGAAAGAGTTCTGGAAGAAACATTTGAATGTTCTCAATTGCATTAACCTCATTGACAAAGCCTGGAAAGATGTCACTCACCGAACCTTAAACTCAGCCTGGAGGAAACTGTGGCCAGAATGTGTCACTGAACGTGACTTTGAAGGGTCTGATGCAGAGGTAGTGGAGGAGATTGTGCCTATGGGCAAGAGTATGGGTCTGGACATCGATGGTGCAGACGTAGAGGAGCTTGTTGAGGAACATAAGGAGGAGCTGACCACGGAAGAACTTTCTGAACTCCACAGTGAGTAGCAGAAGGCACTTATTGAGGAGCATTCCACTGAGGAAGAGGAAGACAGGGAGGAGGTAAGCAGTGATGCCATAAAATCCATTATGGGAAAATGGAATGAGTGCCATGATTTTTTTGACAAGCACCACCCCAACATAACTGTAACAAATAGAGTGTTAAATCTGATGAACGATAACGTGGTCTCTCATTTCCGGAGGGTTATGCAGCGCAGGAAAAGACAAGTGACATTGGACAGATTTTTCACCAAAACTGAGCCTGCGGCTAAGAGACAAAGAAGAGAGGGAACCCCTGAAGAAGGTCTCCCCAATGTCCTTATGGAGGGGGGCTCTCTCTCCTAACAATAACCGCATCCCACCCTCCTTCCTCCACGCCATAAGTGGTCTCAAGCAAGGTTAGTGTTCTCTCTTCATACTGAACTGTACTGTAGTGTACTTTGGTTCATATTTTTGTGGTTCAAAAACAAAGCTCAGAATGGATTAACCTGATTTATATTGAACCCTATGGGAAATTCGCCTCGGTTTGCGACCAGAGTCGTGGAATGAATTAAGTCGTGAGCCGAGGTATGACTGTATTCTCTATTGAGTTGGTTCACATCTCCACTCCAAATCGCCTGAATCTAAAAAAAGTCCTGGAGCTTTCTTTGTAACTCAAATTGTCAAGATTTGGACAGTTTTTGGCGCATTTTTATTCCCATAGAAATTCATTTATTGTATTTATTTATGATTATTTTTATTTATCTGTGTATCTATTTTACATTTATTTATGCATTTATTATTATAATTATTATTATTATTAGTAGTAGTCATATTAACACCATAGTCCTAACAAAAAAAATATACAGTATATATTAACCTCTTCACATCCACGCTATAGCCGATTGATGGCTACAGAGCGGATCTACTCTGACGGGAGGCCATCAATAGACATCCTCCCCTTTGTGTGCCCCCAGGTTCGCTGTGGCAGCCACCGGTGGCGCGCGCGCTGCCGCATTCTGCGTGAGCGGGCCCACGGGTTGGGCAGACTCGATGTCCGCCGGAGACCTGCAATCCCTTTACAGAGAGCCAGAACGGGGAACCGCCGATGTAAACACGGCGGTTCCCCGCTCTGTGAGGGGGTGGGGCATGACAGATCTACTGATCCCTGTGATCTGTCCCTGTCAGCGCCGCCCCCATACAGTTAGAACACATTTAACTCCTTGATCGCCCCATAGTGTTAACCTCTTCCCTGCCAATGACATTTATACAGTAATCAGTGGCTATTTTTAGATCTGATCTCTGTATAAATGTTATTGGTCCCAAAAAAAGTGTCAAAAATGTCAGACATGTCCGCCGCAATATCGCAGTCCCGATAAAAAAGATCGCCGCCATTACCAGTAAAAAAAAAATTAAAACGGCATAAAGCAATTTCCATAGTTTGTAGGCGCTATAACTTTTGCGTAACCCAATCAATATACGCTTATTGCGATTTTTTTTTTTTACCAAAAATATGTAGAAGAATATATATCGGCCTAAACTGACAAATAAATGTGTTTTTTTATATTTTCTTTTTGGATAAGTATTATAACAAAAAGTTTAAAAATTGTTCTTTTTTCAAAATTTCCGCTGTTTGTTTATAGCACAAAAAATAAAAACCACAGAGGTAATCAAATACCACCAAAAGAAAGCTCTATTTGTGGGGAAAAAAGGACGTCAATTTTGTTAGGGTACAACGCCGCAGGACTGCGCAATTGTCATTCAAAGAGGGACAGCTCTGAAAACTGAAAATTGGTCTGGGCAGGAGGGGGGTTTAAGTGCCAAGTAAGCAAGTGGTTAATAGGACAATAAATAAAATATTAACCCCTAATCCCCAATCCTAACCCCAATTCCTAATCCTAACCCTAACATAACCTAACCTTAGCTTTAACCTCTTATCCTAACAAAAAAAATAATGATAAATGAATATTAATAATAAAAAAAGGGAATAAAAGCTGATGGAAGAGCTAAAAAAGCTGAAAAACCTAGCAACAAATGATGCAACAGATGATAGTTTCCTCTATTAGCTAATAAAAAAGCCATAAAATGCTGCATAAAAACTCTCCAAAATCGCGCATAAAAAAACACGCAAAAGAATGGCAGAACAATGCTGAAAGAGGCTATGCTGAGGTGTGAATGCA
>BLSH010038305.1:338431-360259 GCA_018402905.1 Glandirana rugosa
TCTGTTGGTTTAAGATCTTATGTCAAGTTCACTGTGACATGAAGAGTTACGTCAAGAGTTTGTTATCTTTTAACGAATAAACGGTGGTCCCCCGTGACGTCCCTTTTCCGAAATCAAATCAAACTAAAACCCGGGGTAGAACATGGAGGAGGTCAACCCACTAACTACCATATGTCATCTAGTCCCTATTCGTTAATCGCCTGGAGGTCGACAACGTTTTGATGTTCAAGGTAGTACGGAAACGGAGACCCACAGTACGAACACCGACAGTCTCAGAACGATACGGAGTACCCTAAACATCAAGACGTTGTAGACCTCCAGGCGATTAACGTATAGGGACGTCATCTACTATCAAAGACAGGATAATCCGTAATTAACTGTCCATTCCCCGCAGTGCCCCCTGGTGGCAAATAAGCAATTTTCTATTGTTTGAGAACTGCATTGAGAAGTACAGTGTCACTTGAACTGTATTCTAGAATTTGGTTGTCTTCAGCTGAGCGAACTGGCAATAATTTAAGACTTTACATACAGTCTCAGAAATATTTAATTAAGATCTTCATGTTATATAGTCATAGATATATTAGTTATCTTTGTAAAAGAACATATTCCACACTTAGGGTTTTTTTTCACTTTTTCCAGAGAAAAAGCAAAAAACGTCTTTGAAAAATTTCATATTTTTCTGTTTGTTTTCAGACTTTTTCATCTCTAGCCATAGCTCAAGGTTTTAGCAAAGACAGCTAGGCATAAAACATGTACAGTGGAAAGAGGAGAAAGAAGAAAGGAGGGGGTGAGTGGGGCGAGGTCTCAGGGGTTGTTGATGCAGCAGCACCAAAGGAGTGCGTGGTCCACCCATATCAGGGCTCCAAAAGTGAGTCATTGACGTCTGGGGGCAAGACATTTTCCAAAATGCCAAATTGTAGTGTAGCTACCTGATTCTATTCTAAAGGGTGGCTTAAATTTTGGCATGAATCATTGCCTGGGTAATTCAATGTTTTGCAGCTAGGATACAAAGCATGGGCATTTTCCACGACCCTGCTGTTGTTTGTTTGACGGCAGCAGTGACATGAAGAAGGAGTCGAAATTGGGACCTGGGTAGCTTAAGTGGGTTATTATTTAGCAAGGCAATCCATTGATCAGGCTGTGTATCAGCATTAAACAATCTAGTAAGAATCATGAAAATTTCAATCCAAAAGAAATTGCACCACTGGGCGGATCCACCAGATTTGGAGGTATGATCTGGACTCCCCTCAGCCACGGAAGCAAACTGACATGTAGCCAGGGACATTGTTTGCTATCTTTTGGGACACCAAATACCACCTGGAAAATACTTTGTAGACCGTTTCTGTAGTTGATATATTTTGGGATGATTTGTGAGTTGCTAACCAAATGTCTGTCCTGTTTTTTGGCGTAAAGTCCAGTGACAGGTCTGCTATCCATCTGTCGCCGTATGTGGGGGTAGAGGGTGTTAGGTTGGTCAACAGGGCCCTATAGAGTTTGGAAATTACCCCCTTGGCATGGAGATATGATTGACATAACTGCTCAAACATGGTCATTGAGGTTAGGTTTTAGGCCTCATACACACGGGCGTATCTTTAAAAATAAACAAAATGGTGTTATGCATCGGCGTTAATGAGCGTAAGTGAGAGTCTGCGTCAATAGGCGCTTTTAAAAAAAAATCATCCCTCTGCTATTTTTCAACCTAAAGACGTCTACGTCAAAAAACGCCAGAAAACGCCGGTACAATATTAGTTGGCGTTTTGCGGCGTCGGCGTCAAAAAATGCCAAAACGTTACAGCCTCAGAGCGCGATGGCCGTGGGTTCTACTTTCAGCTCACTAACACCGACGCCATCTACAGCTCAAAAATGCCAACGTTTTTATGGGGCCATTGACTATCATGGAGAGCTGCAAAAAACGCCAGAAAACGCTGGCGTCAAAAAACGTCTGTGTGTATGAGGCCTACATAGGGCTTTTAGTTTCTATTCATTTTGTTTGTTCATTTTCAATGAAACATACATATGTTAAGCGCTGCATAAATTGAAGACGCTATATAAGTACCTGTAATAAATACATAAAATAAAATAAACACTGGTCAAAATAGAAAAAAAAGACATATTTTAATTTTCTTACACATTCATGTCTATAGTTTATATAGAAAATAGAAGGATTTTTGCAAAACAATATTACAGAAAGAAAACATACTTTGTCCCCTGAAAAACAATGTATGTATTACATTATAGTAAGTAATGACAACGTTATCATGAAATGAACAGGCCCGTAGTGAGGATGTAAAAATGACTCTGATCCAAGAGAGGGGTTATACAGGTACAAGAAATGAAGTGGTTAAGTCACTTTCCTTCCAGATTCTTCTCATATGATGTCTTTTCAGCCCCTGGGAAAACAATGGCTCCTATATGATTGCAGTGGCAAGAAATAGGGATGAATAAGCAATATTGGGAAACTTGAAGTGATCAATTCAACTTTGCTAAAATCTTGTTGAAATTAGCCTCTAATTTAATCATGTGACACTGCTGGATAAATTTAGCTTTAAAAAAAAAATATTTCCTTTGCTGTGTGACGTGCCTTTGTCACTGACCTTGCTATGTTTATTAACAATGCCATGTGATTACCCATGTCAGGACTGATCAGTGGTGATCAAGGGCTGTCTTGATGGCTTCCATTGTAATGCTTTCTAGTTGTACTCCATGTGCAGTTAGAAAATAATAACTTTTTGAGGAATTCAGGTCCAAGATAGGTAAAAGGGGTTTCTGTAACCCTTAGGAGTCATATAAAAACCATTGCACTCTTGAAAAACACCAAAATGACCTTAATTTCAACTTCCTCACTGCCTCTATTGCATTTGGGAAAATGGCAACATTTTGCCAAATATTTGTGATGTGGCTGAAATTTTGGCAAAGAAAAACTCAACATATTTCTCAACTCTAGTGATAATCACACAGATATGAGACGTTTATATACTAAGCTTGAAATTATAGTCTCTGAAAGTCAATATGGTTGGGAATGCTGCAGTGATCCCACATCTGCTTGTTTTATCCCCCTTTGTAGAACAAGTACAAGGAAGAATGGCAGAAGACTAAAGGTCAGAACTTTGAGATGAAAATGGATTCTATGTCCATCACCTCCGCCAAAGTTTCAGGAGACCTTGCAAGTGATGTAAGTGAATATTGGTGATGCCAGGACATCTCTTGGTGGTTGTAGAAATGATCATTCCCTGATCTATTCAATTATGGTGCGTTTGGTGCATGATTTTATATCTGCAGAGTGCCTATGATCCCTATAGACACCTCTGGACTATTGAACCCAGTGGGAGAAAACTGGTCACCCAAAATTGATTTTCGTTGCCAGCTGTTTTTTAAATTATTTACTTAGGTTTTTTCAACATGTATAGAAAAAAGATACACGTCCAGAACATATGGCTCTAAGCCTAGAAGATAAGCACACATATCAAAAGCCTACATATGCTTACATATAGCACAAAGGATATGAAAGTATGAGAAAAAAACAGCATAGCTGATCATCAAGACAAGACATGGGGACCAACCTAAGGACCTGAAATATAAGCTGATGGGTGTCTACAGCAGTTCACCCTTGCAAGTATCACTAATATTAAAGTAGCATGACTTCTGAGGACATAAACATACATGCTTAGCCAGTATAATTATGTCACAGTGATTGTACAGGACAATGGTGGGGGAACTTCCAGTTTTCAGCACCATCTGCATGACCAACCTAATTACAGCTTTACTGGTATGTATTAATGCTACCAAGCCCAGTGGCATAGCAGGACTGATTCAGGGAGGGAAACATTTTTTTGCAGATACTGCTGCAAAGGTAACCAAAGGCCAATGGCCACCCAGCCCTGGCTGTTTCTTAATTAAGCCATATGCCACCTGATACAAACCTTTTATAGGCCTTATATTCCTTCCTAGTGTACACCTTCCAATATACTAAAGTACAGTGGCGCTATCAAAAAAAGTATATACACTATATTGTCAAAAGTATTGTGGCGTCTGCCTTCCATAAAGACATGGATGAGCGAGTTTGGGGTGTAGGAATTTGACTGGCCTGCACAGAGTCCTGACCTCAACCCGATAGAGCACCTTTGGGATGAATTAGAGCGGAGACTGCAAGCCAGGCCTTTTCATCCAACATCAGCGCCTGTCCTCACAAATGTGATTTTTGAAGAATGATCAAACATTCCCATAGACACTCCTAAATCTTGTGGACAGCCTTCCCAGAAGATTTGAAGCTGTTATAATGGCAAAAGGTAGGCCAACTCAATATTGAAAACTACAGACTGATGCCTCGTACACATGGGACGACGTACGTACGATCGTCTCAAATCGTATGTTGCATAATGTAACTTGCATACTGACTGCACTACACGATCGTACGACCACAGATCGAACGTTCAGGTGCATGTAATTAGCATCCAGCCCTTCCTGACTTCTGAGCATGCGTGTTTTGCACAATACAACTTGTTGTACCAACTGCTCTGTACACACGATACAACGGTCCTATGAGCGCTTGTTGGTACAACCAAGTTTTCTAGTTTGCTCATACAACTCCCTTGTACGACCGTCGTATGTTCGGCTGTTCTAATCGCGCATACGAACGATCGATATCGCATACAACGGTCGTTAGTATGACCTGTTGTATACGATCGTCGTCCCATGTGTACGAGGCTTTAGACTGTGATGCCATTAAAGTTTATGTGCGTGTAAGGCATGTGTCCCAATACTTTTGACAATATAGTGTATATAAGCACAATTAAATTATGATAAAAACTACTTATAAAGAGAATTAATAAATTCAAAAAACACCAAGTGTCCATTCGTGTATCAAAAATAAAATAATAAAAAATATTTCACATTAAAAAGTCTAATTTTCACAGACTTTATGGAATATAAGTTCTTCTTAATAACTGTAACTTGTCCACGCCACACCATGTGCTGAGTGTCAACATTTGCCCGTAGGACACTCACTCACCGGGATTAAATGTCTTATTTTCATGATAAGTGTAACACATATTGCCTTTAAATTCTCCGCTTCACCATCAGAATTCTTCAAATCCACTTAGCCAAACTAGCTATATTTCACTCATAGAAAAAGAAGCTCTACTAGTGCAATAACATGAAAAACACCATTTATTTTTCCACCTTAATTAAAAACCTACCCACAAGCAAACATTCTTTTGTGCACTAATAATAACAAAGCCGCTACAGTGTCCAGATACAGTTAGTCAGGCTGACAATTTTGGCTTCTCACCTGACCGCCTCTCCATCACGGAATGTCACTTCCGGTCCTACGTGGTGCGTCACTTCCGGTTGCAAAACAGCCACACTGACGAGTTTCAACATCCGACTTTGTCGAGGGATCATTCCTTATTTTTGTGTGACCAGTAATGATGTACTAGGGCATTCAATATACAATAAATATTAAAGTGTAATTTCTGCCAGAGTACAAAAAGAGTTTGGTCCACTCTTGGGTTTATACCGCATTCCCTAGCTTCCCAACCTGGTGACATTTGGGACAGAGCTGTAGAGTTCCCTCTCTGGAATGTGTTCATGATTTAGTGACAGACAATGATGGTGTCCCTGGTATATAAGTGGATTCTTCAAGAATACATGAAGAATTATTTCTGGAGAGGCAAACATGAAGTTCAGCTGCCATTAGTGCCCTAGATCAGTGGTTCTCAACCTGCCTTGTCCTCAAGTACCGCCAACAGGCTATGTTTTGGGAATTTCTCTTAGATAAAATAGCGGTCCAAAATACCAAGCCATTGACTCTTGATTTAAAGCACCTGTGCAAGATAAAGGAAAACCTGCAAACATGGCCTGTTGGTGGGACTGAGGTTGAGAACCACTGCCCTAGATGTCACAAGTAGAGGAAGTGAGGAGAAATTTCTCAAGTAGGAACATAGTCAGCAATAGCAACTTAATCTAACTCATACCCACTTCAACGTAAACTTTAAAAAGTTTGAAATTCCAGTTTGTGGCCAGTTTATTCATGGTCACTAGATTTTTTGGCCTATGTTAAAGCTTTGATAATAACGTCTGTGTGTACAAAGCACAAGTGCAGGATCTTTTATGTTGACAAAGCTAAGAATATTACAGAAGTGGTACAAAGCTTTCCATTTCTGTCTTCTCTTCTACAGATCAAATACAAAGAAGAATATGAAAAAGGTAAAGGCAAAGCGGCAGCAAACAGTGACTCCAGACTCCTTCACTCCATGCAAGTCGGGAAACTGAGTAGCGAGGTATTGGAATTGTCCCAAGCTCCCAATTATTACATAGAGTTCACTATATCAGGCTCGTGACATTGATACATTATTTCTGATTACGTTGTAGATATCCTACAAGAAAGGCTTTGAGGAGAGTAAGGCTCAGTTCCACCTACCCATGGACATGGTCAACATCACTCATGCTAAGAAGGCCCAGTCGCTTGCTAGCGACCTGGATTATCGCACTAAGCTACATGAGTACACCATTCTTCCCGAGGACATGAAGGTGACATGGGCCAAGAAAGCTTATGACCTACAAAGTGAGGTGAGATATGTGACTGGTAAATTACTATTCCAAAATTTAGAGGAAGGAGATAGAATAATGGAAACATGACATGAAAGAAGTGTTTCACTTTGAGATAATTAAATTACAACTCTTCAAAGGGGCACCCTTCTAGGTTAATTGCCAGGCAGAGGCATGGAACAATAATAAGAGGTGTGACACTAAACACTTTGATATGTGGGTTTTTAAAGCAACACAACGAGCAGCACCACAGAGAGGCCAAATAGTGGATAACTGAATTGCATTTGTGGAGCATATATTGCCATATATTCTTACATTTTTTTCTTTCAGTATTTTATAAAATATGGAATGCTTCTAAATTAAGATACTTGAAAAAAAAAAAGAAAGTGATATTTTTTATTGTAACAATAACAATTAATGATCTGCTGCAGCTTCAGTACAAATCTGATCTGGCGTGGATGAAAGGAGTCGGATGGATCACAGAGGGAAGTCTGAATGTGGAACAGGCTAAAAAGGCCGGGGAAATCATTAGTGAGGTGAGTTGGACACTGTCAAATTTTATAAAATTTGGAAATTTTATAGATGGGCAACTCCTATCCTAAAATTGATCAATGGGTCCAAACTAATAACTACTGTAGTAGGGAATAGGCGCAAAAAGATACATTCTGCACCCTTTCAAATAACTGTTCTGTTTATTTAGCTTATTTGCCCCTTGTGACAGCAATACATTTAAATTAAAAAAAATATTCCGCGGATGCAACGAATTAGGTACCTATTTCCACATATGGTGGAGCTGCCCTATCGCTCAAGACTTCTGGCAGAAAGTCTTTGACCTTATATCCCAGATGTTTGGCCACACAATACCGAAAGACCCAATGATCACGCTGTTAAACCTTAAACCTGATAACCTCACACGCCCCCAATTCCAACTATTAATACACCTTACCACCGCAGCCAAGCAAATGATAGCGAAAGCTTGGAAATCCCCCCTCCTAATCCTTTCTGAAACCAAAGGCAGGATGAACAAAGTTCTGATACACTCCAAAATGTTAGCTATTGAAACTAATAAGGTCGGCAAATTTGAAACAAAATGGCGCCCCTGGATCAGATATAACCTCCCCCCAGGCTTCAATGAAGACTTACTACGACCTTGTTAACACCACCATCCCCACCCACATTCACCCATGTACCGCTGATCCCACTCTGCTGATCCAGATACTCCCCTCTCCTCCTCTCTCTCCCTCGTTCTTAATCTACTCTTCTTTAGTCCTCTGCCTCTATACCTATCCACTCCTCAACTTGCTACTCCTTTTCTTTCTTACATAGTTGTTTGATACGACTGCAGAACGGGCAGAAATCGCTCCTTAATTGTATCAGTATACAAGATTCCTCCCAAGTACTCATTCTAAACAGGCCACTCACCTGGGACCTCTTGTTCATTACGGCTAAGGCCCTCAACAGCAAAATCTTCAATCCCTTAGGTACTGCTCCTAAGTTCCCCCTGACCCTGAATCGCCAACACAAGTCAACTTCGTGAGACTACAGAGATACTAGGCCATGCCACAGCAAGTACCCACCGGGGTGTCCAGGAGCATGGTGCTTTTTTGAACTTACCTATACGGCTCTCCCCCCTGTATAGGCCCTTACCACGGCCTACTTACCCAATCCACCAACCCTCCAAGAGGTCCCAACGAGTGTCATGTTCCTCACTCATCTGTTGCTGCCCTTGCATCTGCTATGTTTTACGTTTACATCATTCATCTACTGCTATGTATTTCAAAATTTCAAAATTTCAATAAAACCTGTGTAAATGGCAAGGTGCATATTTAAAATATTAAGATGAGCAGCTAGCGTCATTGGTAACGATTTACATTGGGTGACATGATCAAGGCCTTTTGAGGCAGAAACTGGTTAGAAGGTTGTGTTTAATGTTGTCATAATAAAATAAAGAGTCAGAGGATAAAAAAAAAAAATACATTTCAATAAAATAAATAAAAATAATACAAAAAAAAAAAAAAAGGCCCCCCCCCCCCCCACACACACACACACACATACACGCAAATGCAATTGCTTACGTAGGTCCAGTACACATGTATAAACAGTGATTGCACCACACATGTGAGGTATCATCACAAACGTAGGAGTAAGAGTAATTCTAAGGCCATAATTCATAATTAACACCAAATTGAAAACCTGAAAAAGGCTTTTAAAGTGTCCACTATTTTAGGTAACACAGTTTGTTGCTATTCCACAGGCATGCACAATTTTAAATCTTGGCATGTTTGGTATATACAATATTTACTTAATGCAACCTCATTGTTTATATTTTACAAAATAATTGGTTATTATATTGTTTTTGTGTGCACTAAAATTCATAGGTTTATTTGTTTCGGAAAATTTGTGTTTGATAAATGGCTGTGCCAGTCAAGTGGCATAAAAAATTGCCAACAGCCACCATTTTATTTTCCAGGGCCTCTGCTTCCACAAAATATATAATGACTCCAGTGATAGCCATTCATATATGTGCGACTTAAAGTTGCAGCAACTTCAAAGTAGTTCATGGTGTACTTTAGTCCAACTTTCATGCAGCTTGAGGGCCATAGACATCAATGTTAACCCTCAGAAGTTACATGAAAGTCGTACCTGAATTTTATACAATGCAACTTGTGTGCAACAGTTGTCCATTATCACTGGTCAAAGCCAAAGCCCTATCCAAGTTACACCCATTTAAAGTTGCGTCAAAGTTGCACTCCAAAGTCAGCATAACTTTGGAGTCGTAAAATGTTTGTAAACCCTGACATATACCCAGTGAAGTGACTGGCCTCAGCTGATACACAGATTTTAAACAAATCCTCCTACATATGTTGTACCTGTTTATCTGTAGCATTCTCTTCTCTCCATCCCTTCAAAATTCAGAATTTATACAGCTTGTCTGAGCTGTAAGAAAAATGGGGGACGAAGAGTTGACATTACACTCTGCAGAGCTCAGGGAGGAGAGCTCTAAGAGCTGATTGGAGGGAAGGGACACACCCCCTTCACATAGCACACATGAACAGAGTTGAGGCTGTCAATCAGCTTGAGGTCCCTCCCCCGTCACCTTTTTTTCTCTTGGTGTCAGGAAAACTGGTCAGAAGTAATTCATGCTCATAGCAGAAGAACAAAGCAACAGACATAAATTACACTTAGTGCTCTTATTTGAGACAAGCACATACTATATAGGGATATGCTTTGTTCATTTGTCTGAGGTTTACAACCACTTAAAGGAATTTGCCAAATAAGCTTTAAGTGTTCTCATTTTCTTTCAGAAAAAGTATCGCCAGAAAGCTGACACCTTAAAATTTACCAGCATTGCGGACACCCCGGACATCAAGCATGCCAAAAAGAGCCAAGAGTTGCAAAGTGATGTGAGTACACGGGAATGATGTGAGTGCAGGATGGGTAATACAGATTAACCACTTTAAGACCGAGCCTCTTTTTGGAGTTTGGAGGTTATCAACTAAAAACATGTTTTTTTGCTATAAAATTACTTAGAACCCCCAAACATTATATATATTTTTTTTCTAAGACCCTAGAGAATAAAATGGCGGCCATTGCAAAAGGTGTAAATGAAATAGATAAATAATTAGGCATTGACATTGGCACTTCAACTGCTTCAACTGGTCTCAACAGGTAAAGTGAATGTCAATACTTCGCTGCAATACATGACAATTTCCCCATGTGCTATCCCTGGCTGGAGGGAGTCCACCATTGTGGCAAAACCTTGATGATTGTATCTTCTGGGCTTTATTCCACAGATGTCACTTGGCGCATACAACATTTAAACACTACAGAGCCACTCCTGTGCTTTTAATGTCACCAACACGTGATAGGCTGTCTGGCTTCATGTTTTGTGAACTGTAGTGAGACTTCTGACTCCTCTCAGCATCCCCTGTATCTCCTTCGCCCAGAAGGCCACTTGCCAAAATTAGCCAAAGAAGTCCACAGGTTTTCAGATAAGGAAAAGGGGGTTTGTTTGGGACTTTAAATGAAGCACAAAGCAAGCTAAGGTTCTGTGCCTCCATCCCTGTTACTATTGATTAGGAAGAAGAGGTTGGGACTTTAAATGAGGTGTGTGGCAACTAGTTGGCAAATAATAAACCCTAATTAGTATAACATATCTACACACACAGGTGGACTCATAGCACAGTACAATATACAAAGTTATTACTGTTGAGAGCAATTTTTATTAAAAGGCTTCATCAACAAATTGGTAGAAAATACATGATTATAACAAAACAATGCATAAGATAAAAAAAACAACTTTAGTCAGTAATTCAACTGGATCACATCACATTGAAAACATGATCATATGGACCAAGAGCTGGTTATATACAAATATTAATAGAACAAGGTACAGTTGGTACAGTATTGACAAAATTCATAGATGATTGATGCGTTTCGTGGCATATGCTCCACTTCCTCAGGAGCAGATGCATTATAGATAAAACTTAGCTCTAGGTGCAACACATAATGTTGTGGACAACGGGCCTCTAGGGGATGTCTGTATCGGAATCTGTGGGAGTATAATTCGTGACCTCCAGGGCACAAATGAGGACCTCAAGAAAGAGGCAGATCTCCAGTGCATAGTGAGTGATGACAAAAGTAGCAATCTTATGGGGTTCTCCTGATACATAGAGTGACCATACTCCAAGCTAAAGTACAGAGTGTGCCAGAGAGGTGAGAGAGGGAGCAAAGAAAAAAAAAGGAAAGTTATCATGGTTTGCAAATGTTGAGGCTTGGCACTGTTCCCTCAAACCCAATGGGCCTAGCCACTGCCCATTATAGGAGACAAAGTGCTGGATACATCAACCACTCTCTGCTTGGAGATAGGCAGCCTGGTGGGATGAAGATGAAGATGACTGTATATGATTTGAAGTGACCCATTCGCTAATGGCTCCTGTGTCTTGCAGATTGTTTACAAGTCAAGTACTGAGGACCTCTTGCACCACTATACCATGCACAAGGATGAGCCCATCTTCCTGCAGGCCAGAATTAATGCCGCCAATCTCAGTGAGGTAATACAGTACATGTGTTGTGTAGAATCAATGTTTAAAATGTCCACAATTTTACAGCTGTCACAAGAACTGGAATAGAGGGGAAATCTTCCAATGGGGACACCTGTTCTGGTGACATCTGTCTAAGGGAGGATTTCCCAGGGTGGGATGTCTTGCTTTGTCTTTTTCTCTCTATTTATGTCTGTCTATCTATCTATCTATCTATCTATCTATCTATCTATCTATCTATCTATCTATCTATCTATCTATCTATCTATCTTCTCCCTATTTATATCCATCTAATTCCCTTTCTCTCTCCCTGGATGGTGTGGAGCAGAAGCTGTATAAGAGCAGTTGGGAGAAGCAGAAGGAAAGAGGATTTGAGTTGCGTTTGGATTCATTGTCCATCCTCACAGCCAAAGCCAAGAGAGATCTAGCCAGTGATGTAAGTACAACACTATCTGCATCCCCAGAGCTAGGGGTAGTTATAATCTCAAGGTAAAAGTGGTACAAGGAGGAAGCTTTTGTCTTAATTGTTTTGCTTTCTCTTTTCCGGTGAAAATTAAACTTTGCATACAGGGTCCACAGCCCCCCAATACTTTAATCTCTCATCAAGACATTTCAGTAGAGATAGATGAGCAAATCTGCAAAAAAAAAAAAAATATATACATATATATATATATATATATATATATATATATATATATACACATATATATATATATATATATATATACACTACATACACTATATTACCAAAAGTATTGGGACGGCAAACTGTTTGCGGGCTTTCTTGTGCATCATCTTTAGAAGAGGCTTCCTTCTGGGACGACAGCCATGCAGACCAATCTGATGCAGTGTACGGCATATGGTCTGAGCACTGACAGGCTGACCCCCCACCCCTTCAACCTCTGCAGCAATGCTAGCAGCACTCATGCGTCTATTTCCCAAAGACAACCTCTGGATATGACGCTGAGCACGTGCACTCAACTTCTTTGGTCGACCATGGCGAGGCCTTTTCTGAGTGGAACCTGTCCTGTTAAACCGCTGTATGGTCTTGTCCACCGTGCTGCAGCTCAGTTTCAGGGTCTTGGCAATCTTATAGCCTAGGCCATCTTTATGTAAAGCAACAATTCTGTTTTTCAGATCCTCAGAGACTTCTTTGCCATGGGGTGCCATGTTGAACTTCCAGTGATCAGTATGAGAGAGTGAGAGCGATAACACCAAATTTAACACGCCTGCTCCCCATTCACACCTGAGACCTTGTGACCCTAACAAGTCACATGACACCGGGGAGGGAAAATGGCTAATTGGGCCCAATTTGGACATTTTCACTTAGGGGTGTACTCACTTTTGTTTCCAGCTGTTTAGACATTAATGGCTGTGTGTTGAGTTAATTTGAGGGGACAGCAAATTTACACTGTTATACAAGCTGTACACTCACTACTTTACATTGTAGCAAAGTGTCATTTCTTCAGTGTTGTCACATGAAAAGATAGAATAAAATATTTTTATTCTACTTCCACTTTTATTTTTATTCTACTTTTACTATACTTTTACTAAAACGCATTGTTGGAATGGTGGCCATTGTACCTTACACGAGCCGAATGTGAGGATCCACCCTCCAACACAATCCTGAGCCAGTGATGATATGAGGATTACAAATAGAAAGAAGGATCCCCAGAATCTGGTGAGTTTAGACCCCTGGGGGAGTGATCCACGTGGCGCAGTTTATGGCGCACGCATAAAAGTCATGAACTGTTAACCTCACTTCTTCTGAATGCTTTATCACCGGCTTGCACATTCTCCTTCACATAAGGAAGTTATATAGAAGACTGTCACCTCTCACCTGTGAGAGGAAGCGCTGCTACAGATAATGACATCTGCTTATTGGATTAATGGACTGATACTTTATTTGTGTTTTTGATACAAACAGATTTTATGAATGGGGTTTACAACCACTTTAACTCACACCAGTAAATTTCACCCTGTTCTGTAGCATCATTTTGTTTTTTTCAAGTTGTTATTTTGATTTTAATTCATTTTCTAAAAAACCTTAAATAACAACAAAAAATATATAAAAAAAAGTAAAAAGGAAAGGCAAAACTGATTAAGAAGTAAAAAAAAAAAAAAAAGATATTTTTCTTTGTTTTCTTTTTTTATATTATTTTTGTTGTAATTTTTTTTTTAATTGAATCCAAATAGGGGTTTAAACATTTTTTTGCAACAGTACACAGTTTTGTATTTGCTTTTTGGTTTACCCAACTGTTATTTTATGTTTCTAGTCATTTATCAGTAAATTGTGTACTGTTATGTCGTATAAATTATAATGTACTGAATTTACTAAAGTAAAAAAAATATCATACACAGTCAATTCCCCTATTGAAGGAAAGCCAGGACCCAACTGGTTACAAGGTTATTCCTTCATAGGGGAAGGGACTTTAAATGTGCCAAACAGGTGAGAGTATCAAAACCACCAATTATATGTACAAAGAAACATCACGTGATAACAAACAACAATTAATTCTATCTTATTAAAAGATGCCATCCAAATTTAAAACTAACAGCCTAAAACAGTCACACAAATGTACATAAGCATTACAAGTGTGTGAAATCAGACGCGTTTTGCTATATACGCTTCTTCAGGGTACACACTTTGAAGATAGCAGCTACAAAAACAATAATAAGAAAACCTTGACATAATTCAAAAATGAAGAAAAATGAAACAAATACAAAAAGCATATATATATATATTGCAGCAATGGAATAACAAATTGTATTAGCTAAGGAGGACAAAAAAACCCCCAAAAAACAGTTTTTCTTTTTAATTAAGGGGGGAGAGGGGAAGGGGAGAAAAAGAAGGATGGATGAAATTAATTGAGGAAAGTAAAAAGAAACAAACTATATATATATATATATACATACCCCCCCCCCCCAAAAAAAAACAAAGATTATAGGCATTGATTTAACCAATGGTTAGAGATTGAGAAAACCAACAGGAATTTATATCTCAGGTACTTTATAGATGGCCTTCCACCATGCAGGAGTGACTTGCTAAGGGGTCCAAAGTACCCTTCTACCTGTCACTTTAGTGCAAGAGAGGGAGTTGGTCAATTTTCTGAGCCAGATACTAGTGAAGCTAAACTCTCTCAATCAGTATTAACTATTTTTAATCCTTATGCTGGTATGATTAGTAAATAGATAGGAAGGTATACTATATTTACTCATTTTAAACTTCTTTTTACATTTCTTCCATTGCTCCCTGGTTTCTGGCCTAAGCCAAAATGATGTCATACATTCCAGGAGTCTTCATCTGCATGTTTTTGTTTTATCTGGAGGAGGGGTTTTCTCAGTTAAGCACACCGTCCTGCCTGCATGCCTCAGCTAAGGGTAGATGGATTCCTGGGAGTAAATGCTACATAAATCCTCTGCTCTTACTCAAGATGGCCATGGATAGAAATACTAGGGCAGGGGTAGGCAACCTGGGGCCCTCCAGCTGTTGGGGGACTACATATCCCATGAGGCATTGCAAGGCTGGCAGTTACAATTAGTCCCAGAGGCATGATGGGACTTGTAGTTCTGCAACAGCTGGGGGGGGGGGGGCCCAGGTTGCCTACCCCTGTACTAGGGGGTTGTTTTCCAAAGTGATATCTCAACAAAATAAAGCATGGAGACATGAATGGATGGGTGGATTTGCTTTGAATATTAACCACTTGCCGACCGCCAATCGGCATCTGACGGCGGCAAAGTGGCTCGTTCCCGCAAATCGCCGTCATACGACGGCGGCTGCGGGAACGAGTTTAGTGAGCGCGCACGCGCCGCCGGAGGCGCGCCCGCACGCTCACTGTGTCCAGGGGGGGCCAGGGAGCGGGTGCGGCGGCTTCGATTGCCGCCGGCTACCCGCGATGGCCCCCCCGGAGCGAGTGAGCGGAGGTCCGTGTATGTAAACACGGACCTCCGCTCTGTGTGAGGGGGAAGGGCTGTGATCACAGCCTTCCTTTACGTGAAGGCTGTGACCACTTCCCTTCCCCAGCTAGGCAATCCCCCATACAGTTAGAACACGCCCAGGGAACACAGTTAACCCTTAGCGTGCCCCCTGCAGGTTAACCCCTTCACTGCCAATGGCATTTACACAGTAATCAGTGCATTTTTATAGCACTGATCGCTGTATAAATGCCAATGGTCCCAAAAAAGTGTCAAAATGGTCCGCCATGCCCGCTGAAATATCGCAGTACCGCAAAAAATCGCAGATCGCCGCCATTTTTAGTAAAAAATAAAAAAAAATTAAAAGCCCCAAAAATGAATTCTCATCATCCGTAAACGCGACCACTTTTGCGCAAACCAATCAATAAACGCCGATTGCAATTTTTTTTATCGCAAATATGAGGAAGAATATAAATCGGCCAAAAACGGTGAAAAAAAATGTTTTTTTATATTTTTTTTTTGGATTTGTATTTTAGGAAAAAGTAAGAAATTTGGGTTTTTTTGCAAAATTGTCGCTCTTCTTTTGTTTATAGCGGCAATCAGAAATGACGCAGCGCTGATCAAATACCACCAAAAGAAAGCTCTATTTGTGGGAAAAAAAGGACGCAAATTTCGTTTGGGTGCAACGTCGCACGACCGCGCAATTGTCAGTTAAAGCGACGCAGCGCCGAATCGCAAAAAGGGCTCCGGTCCTAAAGCTGGAAATCCTTCCGGGGCTGAAGTGGTTAAAAATGAATTAAATAGTATTTTCAGTTTGTGGTGCTCAGATACAATTTAGTTCCACTTTAAGTGATCAGTGTTGACTGACTGTATTTTTTTTCATATACTACAATAGGGGACGTTTAGCACAGAAAACCTAAATGGAGAACTAATGAAAAGTGTCTAAGACAAATTCTATCTCAACCGGTGACATTGCCCATAGCAACCAATCAGCTTCTATCTTTCCTTTTTTCCACACGGCTTTGAAAAGCTGATTGGCTGTACTCCAACTGAAACAAAGTTTAGACAAAGTTTGCCTTGGACACTTTTATTAATCCCTTTACGTTGAATGAAAAAATAAATTAACAATTGTTCTTTGCAGATAAAGTACAGGGAAGGATATGAGAAGACCAAGGGGAAGCTGATTGGGGTTCAGGCCGCAGATGGAGACTCCAAAATTTCGCACTCGCTCCAGATGACAAAAATGCAGAGTGACTTGGAATACAAGCGTGCCTTTGAGGAGACAGATAAACGGTACCATGGGTCCATGGACATGCTAGAAATGGCACATGCCACCATGGCACAGGCCCTGGCAACTGATCAGGGTTATAGGACATTCCTCCACCGCTACAGTGCCCTGCCGACCGACATGAAGGTGCAATGGGCAAAGAAGGCGTATGGGCTACAGAGTGATGTAAGTTTAGAAAGCAAGTAACAGTTAATTACATAATTCATGCTGGCAGATCTATATCTCCGTATGCCATCATTGCTATATTACCCAGACATATAGTGTTTAGGTTTTATTCAAATGTTTTCAAGACCAAGTACTAGAACATGAGAAAAAGTCGTTTATCTTTAGTTATCCTTGATCTCTAGTTGGGGGCTTTGCCTAGGCTGAGATGATGTCATCAGTCTGCTGCATTGTAACTTTGTAGCAAGTCACAAAGTGAGTGCCAGAGATTTGTGAACTGCACAGGAACCAAGATTTACATGACTGTCATCTCTGAACCATAATTTTTATCCAGAAAGTAGATGGTGACCCTGGATGATGCATGAACAAATATGACATCATCCTTTTGAAGATGAAAGCATTATCGGGGGTACTCTGTTCTCTGTGAGAGGTTATATATGCCTTTAAGTGTTGGACTGACACATTACTTAGCATGCATGACCTTTACTTATATTTCTAATGCCAGGACTCCAAAAGTCCCCATGATTAAGCTCCAAGGGGCAGAGTGAAACACGTATTGGTGTGGCTTGGAGCCCAGGCTGAGAATGCCATTCATTGCAATACCAGTGGGTCTGCATTGATATGCTGCTTCATGGGATCCATCCTTTGCTAAACAGTTGCTTGGAGCCAAGACAAGCTCCTTCCCTGGCCTGCACTCACGGTGGTGGACACAAGACTGCTTTTCCTTGTAACCTGGGCGGCACACACTTTCCATTGCCAGTTCACTGTTCTCCATGAGAGGTTATACACACCTTGAAGTGCTGTACTGACACATTACTTAGCGTGCATGAATGTTACCTATATTTCTAATGCTAAGTCTGCAAAACTCTACTCTAAATAGGGACAACATTATCGTAGTGTAGAAGATTTCCTAATATAAAGAGCTGCCTAGATCAGTTGTTCTAAGACATTCCTACTATGCTATAATTCCCAAGCTCATTTCCAACTGAGATTCTCCAGTCCTGGTGTTTGGAAGCCTTTCCTGTGTTTCCTTCCAGAACCCAAACATATGTTGGTAGGTAATTTGGCTCCTGAACAAAATGGGCCGGGTATGTATGGGACTCTGAGAGGCATGTCACATTGAAAACATACAAGAGGGAATAATGTCAGAGGTTATCCCTACCTGTACCGCACTATGGTATATATGTGTTGTATATCAATAAATAAAAACCCAAAGAATGACTTATGGATTTGAGAGTTGGGAGAGGTGTTAGGAAGACACATGAAAAGGATTCTGCAATGTTCTTGCCAATCCTTCTATTTGTCCTGCAGAACCAGTATAAATCAGACCTGAAATGGATGAGGGGAGTTGGCTGGATTACCGAGGGATCGCTTGATGTGCTACAGGCAAAGAAAGCAGCTGAGCTCATCAGTGAGGTAAGAAACCGAAAATATCTCCACTGCTAAGATTGCTGCAATCTATAAATGTCTCCCTTCATTACTACCTTTTCCAGATTGTCTTATGACCAGTATTGGTTCTGCCACAAATACCATACATCTCCACCATACCTGCTGCCACCACCACCTCAACACTGCAACTAATGCCACCATTTCTCCTTCATATCACCACTAACACTATCACCCCTAAATTATTGCTATTGATGCTTGTTTCCAGGGAAATCATGGGTCCCCATACAGCCTGTCTGACAGTACAGACAGCACCCCTCAATTATAGACCCCCTTCAACCTACCCCCCCCCCCAGTACAGACCCACTCCAGGCCAGATTCCCCAGTACAAAGCCCCCCAGTGCAGAACCCCCCCCCCCCCCCAGTGCAGAACCTCCCCAGTACAAATCCCATTACCGATCAGTGGCAGTTTAGAGTAAGGGAAGTCCTCCCTACTGTGCTATGTGACCAGAGCTGAGGAGGAGCCCTCCCTTGGCTCTGAACTGCTGCTCTTGGATAGGCAGAAGCAGCGCTGCTTCTGCCTGTTTGGCAGCAAGTCAAAAAATAAACAGCAGCTGGCTGGCACCCCCAGAATGCTAGTTCCCAATGCAGACTGTATACCCCTAAGTATACCATTGCCAAGGCCCCATCACTTCAGCTGCAGGGGCCAGGGCTAGGGAGGGGGCTATTTACTCATTTGCAGGATAAGGCAGAGTAATTCTGCAGTGGCTCTTGACAAATAAATTAAAGTTCCAACCTGCCCCAAAGGATTGATATAGAAGAAGATGTTGGAACTTTAATTCAGTTGTCGAGAGCCATGAAGTATTATTCCATCTGCTCCTGAAAATGAATAGACCCCTCTTTGTCCCCAGTCTCTGCTACTAAACTGATGGGGCTTGGGAACATTTATTTAATTGCTGGGAGCATTACTGTGCATGTGCCCCACAGGTATTTGAAGAGTCTCTCTTACCCCAGGCCCCCTGCTCAACTGATGGGGCCCGGGCCCTGTACAGAGTGGGCCGACTCTTCCCTGTCATCAGCAGACCTACTCTTGTTTCAATATCAGTCGCTGCTGGGACTATGGGACTACAAGTACCATAGTGACCAGAATTCCATCTCCAACCAGAACACATAAACTAATTTTTTCCTAGCGAGGAAAATATTTGAACAGTCTTTCGTGTGTGTAAAAGTGATATTAGGCATGCAGATTTGCATTGTATCTATGTAGTGTATAAATGTACCCCCCCCCCCCCCCCGCATGTGTATGCAGCAATGGGACATCAACAGCAAGAAATAAATATATAAACATATAGGGTTTATAAACTTTCATATAATACTACTACTACTACTACTATAAAAAAAAAAAAAATCTTTTGCAGTACAGACATTTTTACAGTGGTAATTGGTTGTTAGAATGATTTCCTTCTATGAATAAGCCAAGGTGACAACTGTCATTTACGTTTCCCATTATCTTGAATTGCACAGAAGTCGTACAGGCAGCTGCCATCGGCTCTGAAGTTCACCAGCATCCAGGACACACCAGAGATGATTCAGGCCCGGATCAGCTACAACCAAGCAGTGGATGTAAGTCTGGAAGTTGGCTGTTCAAATAGAAAATCTCCCAGATGTGTAACTAGGAGAAGGAGAAGGCTGCTGTGGGGCAGCTGTCTGCTCCAGGGAACAGAGACCACAGGGGGCTCCATACCACATTTGGGATCACTGAAGCATAAGGTCTGAATGGGCAGAGACAAGAACGGGTTAAGGATGGATGAATGGTGCATATGTAAACATTAGGGCCCATTCATACCTTGTTGGCTTGGTGCATTGCATTAATGAATATGGGTTAATGCGCATGTTGTTACTCATAACTTACTTTTCATTCTGGTAGCCCATTCAAATGAATAAGCAGGCAATGCATCGAAATGTAAAAAAAAAACCAGACCTTCACCATTTTTTGAAACATAGCTTAAGCTTGTTACAAAGCATGGTTGTGCATTACTGGGTGTTGCAATGTTCTGCAACCCATGCGTGTTGCAGGTGTGTTGCCTTGGCGTACCATTCAAAATCAGTGGCACAGTAATGGGCTAATGCATGTAGTGTGCAAGTGTATTTCTATTAAAAGCCCATTGAACCCAAAGCAGAACACCTTTATTTACACTCCTCTGTTGATTCCACAGCATTTCTCAAAAATGTCTCCAATCTGTATTGAAATTTGAGAGAAAACTCCCAGTGTCACTCCCAGCAACCTCTCTCCTCCAGTAATCTGCTATAGGAGTGTTTTTTATATGGTATCTATTTCCACAGAGCAAATACAAAGAGCAGGGGGAGAACATCAAGCACAGATATACCTCCACCGCTGAGCTGCCTGAACTCCTGCAAGCAAAACTCAATGCGCTGAACATTAGCGAGGCAAGTACCTCACTCTGATTGGTGGGCACATAGGCCAGGGTAGCAATATTTCATGACAAGGGTGGCAGGTTGGTCCTTGAATCATTTCCATTTTGTCTTTGTAGCCCACCCTGACCCCCAAAGGTATGTGGGAAACTTCAGAGGTAGGCTGGGCTAGAACTTCACCCCAAAGTTTAGTCCTTGGCATAGAGGAGCAATGTGAACAGATAGGCACCAGTCACTTTTAAGAGCAAACAAGAAGAGAAGGTTAGGGCACAGGACACACTCCCAGGAGAGAAGGTTAGGGCACAGGACACCGATGAATGTGACAGACTCCAGTAGGTAGACAAAGAGTACATAGTGGATGGTTCAGCTACCGGCCCATATGGAGGAGGTCACCACACTTTAGCTGAGGACCAAACTTCTGCCCAGCTTCTCTGGACCCCACTTAGATTGAAGTTCTTCCAAGGTAGTACAATCCCCCTTGCTCAACATAATAGGCCTCAAATCCAGCCCGCTGTCCAATCACACGGTCACCCTTTTTGGGCAGCAGGACTAAGAGGATCAGGCATACAACTGCGTCCCTCTCCCAGGCAGGAGGCCATACTGACTCCACAAGGTCACTTCCAATTATCGATACCTACTCTCTGCCTGCCCCATTGGCAATACACTGTGTGCAGAATTATTAGGCAAATTAGTATTTTGACCACATCATCCTCTTTATGCATGTTGTCTTACTCCAAGCTGTATAGGCTCGAAAGCCTACTACCAATCACATAACGGTTACCCCGTCCGTCTCTCATCCATAGCTATTAACCTTCACTGGAACACCTCAGTCATACCGGAGGACGGACCCTCTCCCTGCGTCAACATACGGACTAGGAGAATCAGGACGACGGGTTTTTCCCACTGGCACACTAACCTGTCGCCCGACCTAAACTCCGGATAATACAACTCGTTCCCCCTAACATGATGGAACCTTCTTGAAGTTAGATTCACCCCAGGTCTCTTCGACCCGTCTTCAAACCAGGAGTCGATTTCACACCACTGGAGGAGGTATAC
>BLSH010038305.1:361094-406939 GCA_018402905.1 Glandirana rugosa
ACGCAATGTTGATGGTGAACAGATCAAAACACTGACAGAATCCATGGATGGCAGGCTTTTGAGTGTCCTTGCAAAGAAAGGTGGCTATATTGGTCACTGATTTGTTTTTGTTTTGTTTTTGAATGTCAGAAATGTATATTTGTGAATTTTGAGATGTTATATTGGTTTCACTGCTGAAAATAAATAATTGAAATGGGTATATATTTGTTTTTTGTTAAGTTGCCTAATAATTATGCATAGTAATAGTCACCTGCACACACAGATATCCTCCTAAAATAGCTACAACTAAAAACAAACTAAAAACTACTTCCAAAAATATTCAGCTTTGATATTAATGAGTTTTTGGAATAATTGAGAACATGGTTGTTGTTCAATAATAAAATTATTCCTCAAAAATACAACTTGCCTAATAATTCTGCACTCCCTGTATATATTCCTGGCCAACTACTAGGAGGCTTAAAGTGATTCCAAAGGCTGAAGTATTTTACCTTCATGCATTCTATGCATGAAGGTAGAAAACCTTCAGTATGCTGCTCCTCCCCATCCCCTGCAATACTTACCTGAGACCGATCTCGATCCAGCTCTGTGCAGGATAGTAGAGGCTCTCTCAGCTCTTTCCCTCCTCATTGACTCATAGACAGCAGCGGGAGCCATTGGGCTGCTCTCAATCACAGTCAGGAAGCAAGAAGCAAGCAGCAGGAAGCAAGACCAAGCCCTGCTCTGTGTGTCTCATTACCATACAGACTGGGGCTCCGGAACGAGCACACACAAGTGCTTTCATAGCAAGTGACTTGCACTTAGGAGTGGGGAGAAGCCAGGAGAGAAGATGGGGTACCCAAAAAGAGGAGGATCCAGGCTGCTCTGTGGAAAACCATTGCACAGAGCACATAAGTATAACTTATTTGTTATTTTAAATAAATACCTTTAGAATCACGTTAAAGGGTAAATTCATCTTTACAGAAAAATCTGTAAGGTGAACTTACACTGGACCCTCTCTCCATCCCCCCCTGGTCCCGCTGACCTGGAGCATGGCGATCACCCGCTAGGAGATATTGGGTCACCGCCTCACCGGTCCGGGGCTTAGTGATCCCCTCGGCTTGAAGTGGTTGTCAACCACTTTAACCTACAGGTAAGCCTATAATAAGGCTTACCTGTAGGTGCCCTGCATATCTCCTAAACCTGCACAGCTTAGGAGATATGCAGTGAACTTGCATTGCCGATGTCATTCGGCACATGCACAGTGAAGAAACGGCCTCCGTGTCGTTCCTTCACTGAGATCGTGCCGTGACTGGCGGCTCCTGCGCGGGAGTGTCATCACGTGACTCCGGCCAGTCACAGAGCTAGAGTCGTGGTCCCGGAAGGAAGAGGGGCTGAAGATGGACGCTGCCTGCACAGGGGACAGTGCTGGACATTGCAGGCTTGGTTTGCAGGTAAGTGACACAAAATGGGCTGGTATGCGATGCATGGTAGCCCATTATGCTTCTACTTTGCAGGGGAATATAGAGGAAGTAAACCCCATCAGGGTTTTCTTACTCTCCTAAACGTACTTCATAAGGAGGTACATTTAGGAGCATTCTAATTGGTCGGCGCCGTCACGCGTCACCGCAGGTGAAGAGGAGAAAAAGCCACGGGGATTTCAAACCCCTGGACTGGTAAAGCGGCTATACAATCTGTCAGTGCAGGGGATTGCCTGACCCCAGGTTAGCGGGGCCCGATGCAATGGGAAGGGGGTCCAGTGTACAGATTTTCTGTAAAGGTGAACTTACACTTTAAGTATTTATATTGCAACCTCCCACACTACTGCCAGGGACACTTCCCAGCAGCAGGCAGAAGCAACCAATAGAGAGCCCAGGAGAGCCAGGAAAGCTGAACTATCAATCAGGCATTACAGCCTAGCAACACCTAATTTAAACAGACACTTCTGCTTAGAGCAGGGTGGCTACACCTTTTGTTAATGTTGCCTAGAAAATACTCCAGTGTTTGCTAGGAAAAGGAGACCTAATCTACTTCCATTTTAATATTCTAATGCTCACCATACACATTACAATTTGACTGCACAATATTTGTACAATCACCTTCAGAATGATCAAAACTGTTACTTGCCCGATCTACCTAGACTATCCAATCAATTTGTATCCGATCAAATGGTGGTGTGGAGAGTTTTAGCCAGCAGGGTGCTGTTGTAAATTGTGCCCCCCCCCATGAAGAAAAACAGATCTGTACTCTCTATTACTAGCAACTCACTTATTCGGGTTCAGCAGAAGCTGTGGCCGTATCACATGGGACCCCAATTCTTCCTGATCTTTTCTAAAGCATACTGTGTGCTGTGGCTCGCCACCCATAATAGATAGATATTGCTGCAAAACCATGCTGGGTGAACTTGCCCTCTCATCCCCAATGGCCAACATAAGCGATGAACCAAGGATCAGGTTAACAGAACCACAAAACAAGTTGCCAATGGCAGCTCCCATGTTCCTGTATTGACAGGACCCCTTTAATCTCTGCTAATGTTTTCTAGCAGCAGAAGGACCGCAGAGTGAATATACATTTAATTACATCAAACTGTTTATTTCTCCATCAGACACGCTACAAGGAGTCATGGAGCCGTCTGAAGGATGGAGGATACAAGCTGAAGCTGGACGCCATCCCCTTCCAGGCTGCAAAGGCATCTGGGGAAATAATTAGTGAAGTGAGTTTTCTTTATACATTATGCATCCCAGGGTGAGATAATCAGCAATCTCCAGGCTGTACAGCATTAAAGTTAAACAAGTGGGAAAAAAATCCCTCTAGGTCTGCTCTCTGCTGTAGAAGAATTTACTACAAAATACTCACCTGCTTCTGTTCTGTAGATGCCAAGACAGACTTTTCTACTGCTGAAATGCTGAGTATCACTTAACTGTGATCACATGATCAGTCCTCGGGGGTACACGGCATCCCCGGCATTACTGTAGACATGCAAAACAGTAAACCTTACTGCTGACTTCTGGAAAAGCATCAATCACAGAAGCAGGGGGATGAGTATTCTGAGAAGTATGGAGGCTCCTGGATAATTACTGATTGCTGCTTCTAAGAGGAAATTCTTCCCTGTCTGTTACATTCATCCAGTGGCTTTAGTACTACAAGAACAGGACATTTTTAAATAGTTAAAAGTATTTTAACCACTTCAGCCCCGGAGGAATTTCCCATGTTAGGACCAGAGCACTTTTTGTGATTCGGCACTGCGTTGCTTTAACTGACAATTGTGCGGTCGTGTGACGTTGTACCCAAACTAAATTTGCGTCCTTTTTTCCCACAAATAGAGCTTTCTTTTGGTGGTATTTGATCACCTCTGCGTCATTTCTGATCTCCGCTATAAACAAAAAAAAGCGACAATTTTGAAAAAAAAAACAATATTTCTTACTTTTTGCTAAAATACAAATAAAAAAATATAAAAAAATTAATTATTCATTTTGGCAGATTTATATTCTTCCTCATATTTTTGGATCAAAAAATCGCAATCGGTGTTTATTGATTGGTTTGCGCAAAAGTTGTTGCATTTACAAACCATGAGAATTCGTTTCTTGTATTTTTTATTTATTTATTTTTTTAACTAGTAATGGCGGCGATCTGCAAATTTTATGGGATCTGTGATATTGGGGCGGACATGTTGTACTTTTTTGACACTTTTTTGGGACCAATGACATTGATACAGCGATCAGAAATATAAATGTCCACTGATTTACTGTGTAAATGTCATTGGCAGTGAAGGGGTTAACCTGGGGCGGCGCTCTAGGGGTTAACTGTGTTCCCTGGGCGTGTTGTAACTGTGAGGGGGCTGGGCTGTCAGGGGCATAAGAGATCTAACTGATCCCAGTGACAGGGATCAGTAGATCTCTGACATGCTGCCTGACAGAGCGGGTTTACATCGGCGGTTCCCCGTTTTTTATCTGTCCTAAGCAATCACAGCTCGCCGGCGGACATTGAGTCTGCCCACGCCGAGGGCACACTCCTGCAGAGTGCGGCGGGCACGAGAGCGCGCCGCCTGCGGCGACATTCCACTAGCGGGCTCAATTTTGAAGCATGACATGTTTGGTATCAATTTACTTGGCATAACATTATCTTTCACAATATAGAAAAACATTGGCTAACTTTACTGTTGTCTTATTTTTTAATTCAAAAAGTTAATTTTTTCCAAAAAAATTGCGCTTATAAGACCGCTGCGCATATACGGTGTGACATAAAGTATTGCAACGACATCCATTTTATTCTCTAGGGTATTAGAAAAAAATATATATAATGTTTGGGGTTCTAAGTAATTTTATAGTAATTTTATAGCAAAAAAAAAACAATGGTGTGCTTGGTTTTAACGTAACTTTATTCTTATTGGATTGTCAATGCAACCCTCTTCTCCCACTCAAATGCTAGCACAGGCTTCCAGTATCCGTAGTTTCAGGTGCTGCACATCCACTTTCCAGGAAACTGTTCATCTAGGAATGCTCGGACCTGACGCCCGTAATGTGGTGGTGAACCATCTTGCTGGAACTATGGTGTCAGTGATAGGGAATTGCGGGCCATCAAGTCGGCTTTGGAGGAATGGTGGTACCTCCTGGAAGGAGCAGCTCACCCGGTATTGGTTTTTACTGACCATAAAAACCATAAAAAAACCATATGCTGTGAAGATACGAGATGTGCAGCACCTGAAACTACGGATACTGGAAGCCTGTGCTAGCATTTCTCCTGCGGTGTTGCTATCAGTGTGTGAAGAGTGGCAGAAGAGGGTTGCATTGACAATCCAACACAATGGGCAGCACATTGAACACATTTTATAAGTGGTCAGAAACTTGTAAATAACTAATGAAAGAATAAAGTTACATTAAAACCAAGCACATCATTGTTTTTCTTGTGAAATTCCCAATAAGTTTGATGTGTCACATGACCCTCTTCCTATTGAAAAAACAAAAGTTGGATTCAAAATGGCCGACTTCAAAATGGCCGCCATGGTCATGACCCATCTTGAAAAGTTTCCCCCCTCACATATACTAATGTGCCACAAACAGGAAGTTAATATCACCAACCATTCCCATTTTATTAAGGTGTATCTATATAAATGGCCCACCCTGCACATTGTCTCTAATTAAAGCATACTGCCACATTTGTAGCCAAACTGGGATAACACCTACTTATATTTGTTACGTTTCCATTAACGCAGAAAAAAAATAAATAAATATAAAAACAGCTACTTCATTTTTACTACTTTAAAATCCTACTTAGCTTTCCTCTTCTGTTAAGGAGTGGGCTGGGGAGTTATGTTTGCCATAATTAGGCTCCATGCACACTAGCATTTTTTTAAGCTCCTAGAAGCTATTAGCATTTATTTTTTCTGCTGCTAGAAGCTATGTAGTGTTATCCTATGTGTCCATGCATACTACTTTAGGCTACTAGCGTTTTTTCAGCTTCAGAGTCTAGGAGACAAAAAAAATTGTTTTTGTAGAGTTTCTTGGAGCGTTTTTCCAACACAAATACTGCTAAACGCTACTAATAGTGTTTTTTAGCCCCCCCCCCTCCCCAGGGAGACAACCAGGGAGCCAACCCTGGCCACCAGGGAGCCCACCCAGGGACCACCAGGTAAGCAGCACAGTGCTCAACAGGGATGGCACTCTTGGATGCCACGCAGGATCACCAGGGAATGACCATCAATATAGTGCCACCTAGCATTGCTGCCTATCAGTGCCCACCAGTGCCACCTATTAGTGCCCAGTGCCACCTATGAGTGCCCATCAGTGCTGCCTATGAGTGCTCATCAGTGCTGCCTATGAGTGCACATCAGTGCTGCTTATCAATGCCACATATCAGTGCCTGTCAGTGCTGCTTATCAGTGCTGCCTATCAGTGCTGCATATATGTGCCTCATCATCAGTGCCACCTCATCAGTGCCAATCAGTACTGCCTCATCAGTGCCCGTCAGTGTAGCCTCATCAGTGCCCATCAGTGAAGGAGAAAACATACATATTTACAAAGTTTTGTGACAGAAACAAAGAAAAACATTTTTTTTTTCAAAAATTTCAGTCATGTTGTATTTGTAGCTCAAAAATACCACCGGAAGAAAGCTCTATTTGTGGGAACAAAATGATAAAAAAATTTAGTTTGGGTACAGCGTGGCATGACCACGCAATCGTCATTCAAAATGTGACAGCACTGACAGCACTGAAAGGTGAAAATTGGTCTGGGTGGGAAGTGGTATAAGTGCCTGGTATTGAAGTGGTTAAAGGACCTGTAAAAACGCTAATAAAACGTTAATGCTCCTAAAACGCTGCTGCAAAAAGCTATTACAAGCATTTTTTTATCCAGCATTTTTTTAGCTTAAAAAAACGCTAATGTGCATGGAGCCTTACCCTGTCTTTACTGTGCTGGCAGATCTTATGTTTAGATGTAGACAAGAGCTAAACACTGTCTGTTAACCACTTCAGCTCTGGAAGATTTATCCCACTTCCTGACCAGGCCATTTTTGCACTGCGTTACTTTAAGGCCCCTTTCACACTGGGGCGTTATTACAGCGGTAAAGCGCTAAAATTACCACTGCAATAACGCTCTAAATACTATTTTCATGCATCTCTATGGATGCTTTCAGACTGAGGTGTTGCGCTAGCGCAGCGCTGAAGAAAATCATGCAAGCGTGATTTTTCAGGAATGTGGGGAGCGGTGTATTCACCGCTCCTCCACCGCTCCTGCCATTAAATTGAATGGGCAGCGCTCCCGTAGCAGCTGTACACCACTCCGGGAGCGCCGAGCGCCGGCACTTTTAACCCCTGTTTAACCCGTTGTGGGGGGGTTAAAAGTGCCATGCTGCCACCCGAATAGCAGCACCATAGCGCTGCTATTACAGAGGTAGATCGCAGTTAAATTAGCGGCGGTTTACCGCTGAAGCTCGGGCGGTCCCAGTGGGAAAGGGGCCTTACTGACAATTGCGTGATCGTGGGACACTGTACCCAACTAAAATTTTTGTCCCTTTTTCCCACAAATAGAGCTTTCTTTTGGTGGTATTTGATCACCTCTGCGGTTTTTATTTTGTGTGCTATAAACAAAAAAAGACTGTCAATTTAGAAAAAAAAAAACATTTTTTTTTAAATTTCTGTTATCAACCTATCCAATAAAAAAATGTAAAAAATCTAATTTCTTCATCAATTTAGGTCAATATGTATTCTGCTACATATTTTTGTTAAAAAAATCCCTATAAGTGTATATTGATTGATTTGCAAAAGTTATAGCATCTACAAACTATGGGATATATTTAGGGGTTTTTTTTTGTTTTTTTTGCAGAAATGCTTGCTTTGCAGGAACTCAGGATCCATGCCTTGCTTACTGACAGAGTGACAATCTACATTGTTTACATAGGCAGCTTGCCGTTCTGCCTGTGTCCTGAGCAATCAGAGGGTGCCGGTGGACATGGGGTCCGCAGGACGTGTTGATCAGCTCCTGCGGTGCACAATCACAGCCGGAGCGAGCCGCCAGCAGCACGCACTCGCACCCGATGAGCAGGATCACGTGTATATATATATATACGTGATCCTGCACAGCGTGACCGCCCTGTAGCAGTAAAACTGCTATAGGGCGGTCGGGAACTGGTTAAAGATCTGGTAGCTGTGCTTCTGCATTGTGTGTTAACAAGGTGGAACTCTATGCGAAGGATTTACTAAAATTGGTGCACTCAGAATCTGACGCAGCTGTGCATGGTAGCCAATCAGCTTCTAACTTCAGCTTGTTCAATTAGGCTTGTGACAATGAAACCTGGAAATGGATTGGTTTCTATGAAGAGATGCATCAGATTTTGCACTCTCCAGTTTTAGTAAATAACCCCCTGTGTGGGGGCTTATCCAAATCTGGAAGTGCCCTTTAAAAATAAGGGTGCCCCAGATACCCCCCAGGTGAATGAGTAGGGGTGAATAGTACCTTTACTCATTTACAAAAAATATAACCTAGAAACAAAGACATTCAAATGCCCTTTAAAAAAAACAATGCTCCAAAAATGTCCCTGATTGTACTCCTATAGTTAATCACAATGCCAACTGAAAGAAAAAACCTGACGGACCGGACGCACACGGCCAATCCTGATGCTACTCCAAATGAAAGCTCCCTAAGCTGTCATCAGCTATATGTAGCCATGGTCTCTCTTGGGAGTGGCTGGAAGTTGTGGTTCATTCATTCACACTGCCCTCAATCACGTCCATACCGCAACCAGAGTCAGTAAGCAGGCTGGAACTTTGTTTTGTTATTTTATTTGGGGGAAATAACTTGGATAGGGATTGGGGTGTTGTGGGATGCCGCAGAGAATTAGTTCAATATCCGGACCGAACTATATACATCTTCCATGTGTATAAAACTCCATCTTCCTCCAGCTCATCACTTTCTGCATTACACTCCTTTCCCTCACTCCTGCACATTGCTTTCGTTACTCCTGAGGCTTGGAAGGAAATTTACCAGCCATACCAAGGTAGGGTTCATAGCCCTGCCTTGGACATGATGACATCAAGGGATCGTTCACCACTGGAGTGTCATCTGCAGGGGGGAACTGAGGATCAGGAAAGTTAAAGTGCAAAATCTCTCCCCTAGACCAAACGAGCAATTGCAGTGCCAGTGAATGATCATTTTTAAATTCTATGGGCTTTAAGAAATGTATTTAGTGATCTGTGTTCTGATTTGTGTTTTCAGTATAAATATAAGGCGGACTTTGAAAAATCTAAAGGAAAGATGATCAGTCTTCGGAGACTGGAGGATGACCTGAACCTCTCACATTCTGTCCATACCTCTTCTCTGCTTAGTGGGGTAAGTCACCCCCCCCCCCTCTCTGGCCACCTACTACATCTTCTGCCTATTCAAGAAGGGGGTCCTATATGATGGGTAGGGTCGGCAGGACATTTTGGTCAAGGCCAAGGGCAAAACAACAGGTGCTACTCATTATTGTTACCCTGATTAGAAAATTGGTGTTCTAAGTCACTTTGAGAGCTTATGCGAGGTTGAGAATTTTTTACCCACCCCCAATGGGCAACTGGCCACTCTGTCACTGAGTGATGCATTGCGGGTAAGAGTCACATGTTCCCCATACTTAGGAGTACTGCATATTACCCTTTACTCCAACAGACAGAGCACCTGGCATGCTGGCTTTTAGGTGAACCTATTTCTTGTTTGTAATGGGTTAAGCACAGGTTCACTTCAGGGGAAGGACAGCGCTATTTAGAAGCTGGAGTTATTTACACATTGTCACACCTGGCACAAGGAGTGGGCAGAAGGGATAGCTGCCCTGGGTGCAGTGGTAGGACCAGAGCAGTGACTGGCAACCAGTGGGCCACATCTTCATGTCTGCTTGAAAGCTAGTCTTTTTTGCTCTTTGGACTACTCGTGAACATCACCACCCTAGTGACCCCCACTCTGAGCTCTCTCCCTCTTCTTAAGGTTCCACTCCTCCTATCTATTGGCTTGTAGAACACTCCCACTGAAAACCTGATTTCAGATATCATGAACCAACTTCATATATAAAGATTTCACCAATAAACTGACTTTAGAAGGAAGTCTGTAAACTGAATGCTTCTTGTATGATACAGAGATTTGCTAGGACTGTTTGGTCAAGGCTGTGTCTTAAAGGGTGCCTCAGCTCAGTCAAGGTGCCCTGGAACAGCTTCTTCCCAAAACCCCTGAATTGTGACTCTGCACTCATGTCTCCATACAGGTTCAGTACAAGAAAGGTTTCGAGAAGAGCTGCTCTCAGTTCCACTTACCAATGGACATGATGAATCTGGTGCACGCTAGGAAGGCCCAAGCTTTGATCAGCGATCAGGATTACAGGCACCTGCTCCACCATTACACAACGCTGTCGGACGACCTGCGGCTGCTGACTGCTAAGAGAGCCTACGAGCTGCAGAGTGAGGTACGGTTACATCAACTGTGATTATACAAAGAGAGGAAAATATGAAATGCCTGTACCTCCTGCCTAGAGATATCAGATGACTTAATTTTGAAGCAAATTTAGCATTTGCCAAAATTTTGTCAGAATTTGACCTCTAATTTCACACTTTGAAATTACCATTAAAAAAGTGTAGGAGCATGGAGCACTCCTGACTGTGAGGTCCTGCCACCATGTGACATGGCTTTGTTAGTAAACAAAGTCATGTGTTTTCCGAGGAAGTGCTGTGGTCACTTGACTTTGTTTATAAACAAGGATTTAGGGTCTTCTTTAGGGTTAGCACTGAGATTGCCAATGAGCTTAGCATTTTTGGCACAAGAACAGCCCAAGATAATTGAAAGGAGCTTCTGTAACACACAGAAGCTATCTACAGTCCATTGCAGCCTAAGAGCTGAGCTCCGGATTAAGAAAATATTGTCTACCTGGAATCTCGATGTGCTTTGTGTATTTCTTCCAGATCTGTGCAGTAATCCAGTGTGAGACTTTTCCTGTAATAAAGACCGCTCACTGCTGCTCTCTCTCCTTGTGCAGGGTGAGTGGTCTTGTCTCCGCCCCCTCCTGTAGTTTTCTGCAGGCAGCCTGTAGTGGGTGGAGTTGCTGGGCCCCTCCCACAGCTCTGCTCTCTGCACAGGCAGCATAGTGATGATGTCACTGACACTTTTACAAGGTAATATCTTGATTTGCAAAGGCATTTGGTGAACATAAAGTGAAATGATATCCTTTGTGGCTATTCAGGAATATATTTAAATAAAATTGCTCAGGTTTAAAAACATGAAAAAAGCCTAATTCAATCTTACAAATTACCCCTAATTAATCCTCCACAGAACCCAAATAATTCATAGCTGTCATTGGCAGTCATATCATTCAATGCATAGAGCTATTGAGGTGAATGAATGATAGTTAAAGTATATCCCCAGGCAAAACTAGTGTGGACGAGTTAGACCCCCTGTCTGGTTTTATTGCTGGTATATGCATTGGAAGTCTTAGATCTCCTAAAATTAATAGCCAGTGTTGTGGAAGACCATTTTATTGGTCAATACAAAAAGAGGGGGAAAGGGGGGACTTTAAATCTTATTGGTCAAGCTTTGGCTAGGATGCTCACATGTTCCAGCACCCCCAATATTAGGAGGGTTCTTGAGAGAAGTTTAAATATATAAGAAGCAGTAAGAATACCACAGCAATGGTCCAATATGTTTTCTTCATTAGACAGCGAGTGGACAAAGAGAGCCAATGCATTTCAGGGGTTCAGACAGCGGCGGCTGGATTAGGGGGCGCCACCCCCTAATCTCCATACGGGACACCGGACGCATACATTTCTAAGAGTTTTTTTTTCTTTAAGCACATGATTTGAGCCTAAGGCTCTAATTGTCTTCAAAAAGGTTGGGCTCTGTGCCCTGAGCCCACCCACTTGTGACATTAGCGAATCAATATTCGCTATTGCCTACTGGCTTCTCCTCCTGACCAATCAGGACAGGAAGCGGGTCTTAAGACCAAATTGAGAAGCTGGGGAAATCGCGACCTGGATAGGGTAAAGGTGGACCTGGCGGGGGGGTTGTTAGTTTGCCGCCGCCCTCCCCCCCCCCAAAATATGAAGCAGCGGCCGCCACTGGGTTCAGACTCCTTTTATCAGGGCTTATGTATTATGTAACCTCAAAAATGTCTGGACACAACTGCATTGTGATGATAGTTGTATGCATATATAATTAATTCCCACCACCAGCGATCTGTGCAGTGCGGAGAAACTGCTGGTGGTAGGACCTACTTTTTTACATACAACTATTATCACAATCTAGTTAAGTGCAGCTATATCTGAGGTTATATAATGCACAAGCCCTGATAAAAAGGAAGCGGTGGACACTCTAAAACGCATTGGATCTAATATCTAATAAAAAATTGGCTTTTTGACCTTTGCTGTGGTACTCTTCTTATTCAGGCTTTATGGCTCCTGGTGACCCTGGTCATGTGATGGGAAAATCCAACCTTTTACAGTTGTCACCAGAACCGAAATAGAGGGGAAATCTTCCAATGGAGATGGTTTTTTTTGTGACAACTGTCCATCACTTGGAAAGATTTCTAGTTCAGGTTTCCTTTAAGTTTGAGTTGGTAGCCCAGATTAATGCTCCAAATGGCAGTTATTTTTCAACGCTACAATGTAACATTTTATTTTTCCATCTTTTAACTTGTGGTTGGCAGAACCGGTACAGGTCTGACCTGAATTTTATGAGAGGTGTGGGCTGCATCATCCCAGGAGCTCTGGACATTGAGGAAAAGAAGAGGGCGTCAGGCCTGATCAGTGAGGTAATCATTTTACTTGTAATTGTACCTAAAGCTAGAACTTTTGTGTACTTTAGTATGGAGTAAGGAAGGTTCAGAACCCTTGTCAGGGTTTTAGCTCTGTAATCATTATAACTTTAATACCACCATGCTGCTGCTCCGCTGGGAGTTGCTGTGTAAATGCCGCAGTTGTATAACCATTTTGTACATTGTTTGTAAACATTGTTCACGCAGAGATAGAGAGATACAAAATAACACTGATACCTTTGTATCTATCTGTTTCATTCATCCGCATATCAAAGTGATGGACTCTAATCTACATATGATGTCAGCTAAAGTAACCTAATAAGTAAAAAAAAAAACCGTAAAACCGTCTTCCTATTCAACCCCTTATTAACCCGTACTTGTGCTACGGCATTGTGCCCCAAAGCACGCCATTTAAACCCACGTGCTCCTAATGTTTTTGCTGAATATCATATTGATGGCCTTTCATTGGGGACAGTATCATACCCGATTGGGTCTTTTTTGACAATTGGAGCAAGGCAATCAGAATCTGCAGCTTTATAAGATTAATTAAAGCGGTAGTAAACCCATGCATTTAACAGGTTAAAAGCCGGTCACATTTCCGGCATGTGCCGGAAATGTAACACTCCCATTGGTTGTGCTCTAAACCATACTGTCAAACCATCCAATGGCTGGTGTCATAGCTGATCACATGTGCACCATCATGGCAGTTGTAGATTAAACAGAGGCCAAGATGGCAGCTTCATTGGCTGAAAATGATAGGAGGGTTTACTACCACTTTAAGCATGATTTCTCCTTGTTGATTTGAGTGGCTGATGTTTTTTGAGCTCCACCCCTCCTACAGCTCACTGATATTCTCCTGGTGATGATGCCATCTGTGTATGATTATACTTTTGGCATATAGATTTATTAAACACCTTCAGACATTCTGATGGCACATGTATGCAGCAGTACTTAAAGCGGAGGTCCGGGCTAAAAAAAAAAAATTAAAAGTCAGCAGCTACACATACAGTAGCTGCTGACTTTTAATATTAGGACACTTACCTGTCCTGGACTCCAGCGATGTCGGCACCCGCCGCCGATCTTCGGATCGGGGGACGGGTGCAGCCGCTTCCATCGCGGGTAAGGGAACGCGGACGTGTAAGCAGTACAGCTTCACGCCGGGCACCTTACCGCGCATGCGCGAGCTCTGCCACGCTCTGCTACTGGCCAGGCGGCCAGTAGCAGAGCGAGCAGGGAGGAGGGAGCCGGCTTCTGACGTCAGCGGCCGCGTCCGCCGGCCAGAACTCCCGGAAGTGTGGAAAAGGACACCTGTCTAAAGACAGGTGTCCTCTTCCCCCTCCCCCCCGAAAGGTGCCAAATGTGACACCTGAGGGGGGGAGGAATCCAACCAGCGGAAGTTCCACTTTAGGGTGGAACTCCGCTTTAAAGTGTTACTAAACCCAGTAATATGTAAATAGTTCATCTGCCCCCCCCCCCCATAGTGCCTACAGCTTATAAATGTTCTTTTTACATTAAAATATTGCCACTATATACCTTTTTAGCTGATCTGTATACCACGGTCACATGATAAACTGCAGGGTCTGCCCGGTGCTGAGTATTCAGGTAGGAGGAGATTTCCACTATAGCCTGTATACACACCCACATGTGTGATGTCAATATCATGTGACCTGGCTAGCTCTGAGAACAAGGAAATGTTCTCTCTAGCAACAGAGACTAAACTGAGCATGTGCAGCCAGACTACTCTGACTGTGTGCTACTGTAACTGACCTTGTCAAGAGAGACCCTGCAGGCGCGAAGGATCTGTCCATACAGGATCAAAGAGCCTTTTTACACAATGCAGAGGATTAACCCCTTATGTTCCACAGTCAGTATAACAAGCATGCTCTGCTGCACATACAGACAGATTTTATTGTTGTGGGTTTAGTAACACTTTAAAAGGAGTCTCCTGAGGAAGCCATTGATTGGTGAAACATGTTGAGCTGAAGTCACTGTACATACACCAAAAGCCGCATGGAATTTCTGTGATTTTTTTTTTTTATCAAATCGTTTTTTTTAACATTTGAGTATTATAATAAAATTTTATATTTTTATGGAATTTGGTGACTTTACTTTGTGGCACCTTAAAAATCCCCTTGTATTTCATACATGTTCTTTAATTATATTTTATGGGATGTGATGCCTTTGATCTTCAAACACCCGGCAATATAATAACTTATTTTACCCCATTCAGTCCTACTTAACTCCTTCAATTAACTCTTTTTTCCTTCCTCCCCTTAACTATTCATGCTGATTTTTTTCCCCCCTAACTTTAAATATTTACATTTTTTTGCATTTTTATTTTTATGGTCATTAAATTTGCAAAGGTAAAAAAAATGACTCTTTATTTAATGTGTAAATTACTTTACAATGCTTCATCTCAAAATACCAATTTTAGCATAGCTTTTAAACAGGACAAACTACAGTATAAAGCAAAATGTATATTTTTAATCTACGGTAACAATATTTTTTTTTAACTAACACCAACCAAAGTAGAAAAAAGTATGTATTTTTTGTTTTGTTTTTTACCTTTTTGGTCTATGGATTGCATAAAGAATAAAATCATTTTTGCAAGACAGTATTGCCAAGAGAAAGCCTTGTGTGTCCTAAAAATATATATTACTTATCTTAACTAATTAAATATTTATTGCAGGCAAAAAGGCCCTTAACAAAAAATATAAAAATCATTCTGGTCCATAGAGGGTGTGCAGGTTTGAGAGCTGGATTGTTTCACAGACAACTGTCTAAGAGGGAATCTTCAATTCCTGTTGTGTTTTAAGACAGCAGAGAAAATCTTGCAATAACACACAGATGGCAAAAAAAAAAAGTCACTGGCATTGCTGTGTCTAATATAAAGTAGGTAGTGAAAACGGAAAAGTGTTATTTAAAAATGTCATTAGCATGTGGATAAGGAAAGGGGTGGGCCAGGGAAGTCAGACTATAGACAGATTAAACTTCGCTTTAAGATCTGAAGGGTTCACTCTTCCAATTCTTATCTCTCTGCAGACCAAATACCGACAACAGCCCTGCCAGCTGAAATACACGACAATCACTGACTCTGTGGACCTTCTGCATGCCAAGTTCAGCAACAAGATAACCAATGAGGTAAGAGGTACCACTGGATTCCCACCAATCGTTGGGCCTCTGAACAAATTTTTATCAATAATAATAATTTTCAAATATTAGCTTGTGCTTCAAAGTAATACTGTATATTTCAAAACAGTATTCAACTGGGTCAGGTTGCAAGGCCAGATGCACATTTCGTATTGTGGTAGCACAGGAAAAGATGTATATTTTACCATGCGCTCTATAAAGCCCGGATAACTGCAGTGCATTGTGGTGCCAGTCATTTTGAGTGGCAGCCCAATTTACATTGGGTAGGTTGTTAAGCCAGTTCCTGCCACATGGTCTACTGCACATTTCAAGCAATGGAGGGTTCAAGATCAAAATGTCACCACCACTGTGGTTTATACTTCATGGTCTTCAATCCTCGGTAAACATTCATACACACACAGAAGGGACCCCTTTGCTTCTTATGGCTCCAGATCTAGTCTTTGAGAGAGTCATGCAGAACACCTGGTGATAGTAAAAAAACGTGACTTTAATACAGGTGCTGCCAGATAGTATACTCAGTTATATGTATATCCAATACTAAACATACCAAACCATGCAATCCCAGTGTCTGGGGTGAAAATCAATTTCAATCAAACGGCGGCCCGGCCGTAGCAAACAAATACGGGCAGAAGGTTGTTTTCAATTTATTCATTTTTCCACAGAGTGACTCACTTTTAACTAATTGATTTTCACCCCAGACACTGGGATTGCATGGTTTGGTATGTTTAGTATTGGATATACATATAACTGAGTATACTATCTGGCAGCGCCTGTATTAAAGTCACGTTTTTTTACTATCAGCATTTCCACTCTCCCCCTGAGAGGTGTGACAGGGCAGCAGCCGACTCTCATTTGTAACATAGCCTTCACCTGATTCATTCAGCACATAGCACTTTTTCCAGTTTTTATAATATATAATATATTACGCACATAATTGACACACACCTATTCCCGGCAGCGCCAGGATTGTCTTTTCTAATAACTTGCATGCAGAACACCTGGGCCCACGTAAAGTGGGGGTCCTAAATTATAGGCTCGTGGCCTTGCAGGGTGACCCTTTTTTCCACCACTAGACAGGCTGACTCTCCTAACTAGACCACCACTATTTTCTTGTCTAGAACCAAGTCCTGTTCCACTAAGGCTTCCAGCTCTCCTGGCTCAGCCACTCTGGGGAAAATGGTCCCAAAGGTGGAAACTGCACAGTAGGCCTTTACATGCTTTCAAAGCAGCCCCCACTATCCCAGTAGGGCAAGCTAACATCCTCACTTCACTCCACCAAAACGCAACTACTGTAGATCCCTCTTCTTTTCCCCCGACTCTTCCCAAAGAATGCCCAAAACTATGATGCCAACCTAGAAATGGCACAACAACCCAGAGGGGGCATAAAAAGTGTCCTTTTACCTGCTATATACGACACCTTGCTGGCCCCTCACAGCAGCCACGATCTGCCTGCACAGTGACATAGGGACTATATCAATGGGTCTAAAATGGGTCTGAACACAAAAAGGTGTTTTTTTTTTAAAATGTTGTTTGTGTATTGATGAGGGGGGAAAGGGAACCCAATCCTATTATATTACATGACAGAGATGACATTATTTACTAACAATGTGATTTCCTTTCCAGCGACTCTACAAAGCAGCCGGCGAAGACATTCTTCATCATTACACCACCATTTTGGAATTACCAGAGCACGTCCGTGCCAAACTCAATGCCGCCAATCTCAGTGATGTGAGTGAGCCAACCTCACGATTTTTTGTATTAAACAGTTCATGATGCATCCATTGTGAACATTGAGAAGGGTCAGTCCCTAGGGGACTTTTATTTAGTTACAGGTGGAAATTGGTGGGCTGAGTCAGCCCCTGGCTTCATATATGTCTTGGATGCTCCCACAGTGGGATGAGATCTCCCTGCCCAAAAAATTTGGAATCTGCTCCTGTGCACCTGGGAGGCTTTGGTGTCTCTGCCCAGCTTTGTGTATCCTACACCCCCATGAGGTATTTCTTTGAGTGTCTTAGATCTTCCTGTTACATTCTACCATAATATGAAATTATTAAACAATCCAACAGGAATGTTAAGAACTCAGCATGGGGATAGTGAGAGCTTCTCATAATGGGCAAAGCAGGGCTGCAGACTCACAAACTTAACTCAGGGATGTGGAACCCCTCATAGTGGGCCCAGTAGTAGTGCAGACCCCTGAACTCAGTGCAAGAATGGAAGAAACCCCTCATAAAAGGGCAGATGTACAGATCCAGGAATTCAACACAGGGATAATGAGAACCCCTTGTAATGGGCACAGCAGGTGTGCAGATCTGGGTACTCAGCGTAGAGATGGTGGAAACCATAATACTGGGCACAGCTGTTGTGCAGACCTGGGAACTCAGCACAGAAATGGCAGGAAAACACTTCTGGTTCCATAGTTGTTGACATGCCACCTCTTTTCTTCTCTCCAGCTGATACAAGGTATTCAATTGGCCAGATGGTTTCAGTACTATTGCACACAGGGGTTGCTCCCAGTGGCTTGTGTTCCTTCATAGACTTCAAAATGGGGTACTTGTCAGATGGATTGGATCCCACCAATTGCTGCCTTTATTGCATGCAATGTTTGGGCTTAGACTCCTGTTTGACTTGCATTGATTCCCTTGATAGGTTTTGCTGACAGCAGTGGGGGCAGAGTGTGGGGTGATCTATGGGCACTGGGTGATCTGCTTTTTTCATCCCATGTCAAAGGAGACCTAAGTTGTCTGGCAATAGGAAAGGGTTGGTACCTCTGATTAATATTGATTACATATCAATACATAGGTAGGGAAACCCAGATTCTTGCTGAGTTGTGTTTATTGTATGACGGTAGTGCTGTATCTGATTATGATTTACAAACTGTATTGACAGATAAAATATCGGGAATCCTGGCTCAATGCGAGGGCCCAGGGCCACAAGCTGACCATGGATGCTCTCCAATTCCAAACTGCCAAGTCCTCGGGTAAAATCGCTAGTGATGTAAGTACAACATGGCAAAAAGGAAGGAAAAATCTATCATATGTTCAGTAAATGTCTACAATTGTAACATTTAAAACTGTAAAAACTTTGACCTGGTTGGTGACTTCACTTTTTTCCACCTTAGTTAAACAATACAGTGTGGTTACCAACCCACCCCACCTTGCCGATTGGACAATGAAAGAGAGTCAGTAAGCTAATGTAGTCATTACCCTGCTCAGTCTAATCTATTCTCCTGTCGGCAAACCCTCCGTTTTGGAGTGACAGCATTGTACCATAGGATTCAGCTGGTTTGGTTTATATTGCTGCCCAATCCTCAACCAGCATGGGCCTTCCATGCAGGGGATTATAATAATCTAAAACAAAGACATATATGGTCATTTATACTAGCTATGTTTAAAAATACATTCATAGATTATAGCATTTAAGAGATCTCTGTGCTTACTAATGGAATATACATAAGTATTCAAACAACAATGTTTCATAATGGTTCATATAATGTTTGTCCCCATTAATACACAGTAAAACTCTGTATTCATAAAACTAAAAAAGTAGTCCAGTACAAGAAGTAGTAAACACAGAATGTCAGTGTATCTTAAAGTAGAATTATAGGCCAACCTCATTCTTAAACACATTCCTTTATTCATTTCCTTTAGAAAATTATTTACCAAATATACTTGAGTATAAGCCGACCCAAAGCTGAGGCATCTAATTTTACCAGAAAAAACTGGGAAAAGTTATTGACTCGAGTATAAGCCTATGGTGAAAAATGCAGCAGCCATTACACAGGTATTGTAGCCATTACACAGGTATTGTAGCCATTACACAGGGATTGTAGCCAGAACACAGGGACTCAGCCATTACACAGGGATTGCAGTCAGAACACAGGTATTGTAGCCATTACCACCTGCCCATCACCTGCCCTGGATGGTACTGGCAGGTGGTACTGATTGGCACTGGATGGTACTGGCTGGCAGTGGCAGAAGAGAGGAGTATGGTAGATTCACAAAGCACAGAGGGCACTGCTTCTAAGAGCCGCTCTGTGCATGAAACTGTGACCAAATTACATTGGAATGCAGAGAATGCTGAGAATGCAGAGAGAGAGCTGTCAGATCTTCACTGAGATCAGGAGGTGGGTGGGACTGAACAGCTAACACCCACACATCCTGCCCACCTCCCAACATCAAGTTGAAAATCTGACAGCTCTCTCTGCATTCTCTGCATTCCAATGTAATTAGGTCACAGTTTCATACACAGAGTGTCTCTTAGAAGCAGCATGCTCTGTGCAATGTGAATCTACTCATCTCTTCAGACCACCCACAGACACTGACTCGAGTATAAGCCGAGGGGGGGCCTTTTTCGGCACAAAAAAATGTGCTGAAAAACTCGGCTTATACTCGAGTATATATGGTATTCAATTTTGATCCTTTAAGCTCAGCATATTTAGTATTTTGTAGAAATACATTCATGTTAAATTACATTTTTTGGGATTATCTATTAACAAACACAAACAAAAAAGATACTCCGGTGGAGTGAGTGTAATGTGATGTTTGTAATCTTTCTCCATAGTACACATACAAACATGAATACATCTCGGAGAAGGGAAAGCTCATTGGCTCTCGGAGCATTCTGGATGACCCCAAGATGCTGCATTGCCTTCGTGTCGCCAAGTTGCAAAGCGAGCGCCAGTACAAACTGGATTCCCAGCACCTCCGCTCGCAGTACCACCTCTCTTCTGACATGCTGGACCTGGTCCATGCAAAGAGAGCCCAGGCGCTGGCCAGTGACCAGGACTACAAGGTGCTACTCCACCATTACACAGCAGAACCAGAGGACATGAAGCTCCAGTGGGCCAAGAGGGCTCACCAACTGCAGAGCGAGGTACACACTACACAGATCACTGGTTTATAAAATGGAAGTGTAGCACTCACCCCAGCAGGAAATGTTGATTTATACAGGACGCCCAAAAATAGGAAAATGTTCTGTGTCTGATTATACCAGCAACTGAAATGACAGGTGGCTTTAACTTCTCTAGTAGCAGCCTTTTGGAAATATCAAAGTTATTGGGGACCCTAGATCCTTCAGTGGAAATCTCACAGTTACAAATGTTTCCTTTAAAAGAGTAGGGTGCAGTAGCACCCTCCAATTGGAATGTGTCCTCTGACTCTAGGAGAGTAGTCACAAGTATCTTAAAGAGTTGAGTAATGAGGTCTTCATGCCATGTGCATCTGGTAGCTGCTCTCCCTAAATTCTCCCAGACATAATTCTGCATAGCAGGCGCCTCTGAAGATGCTCCAACAAGCATTTACCTTCCTGATCTTCCAAGCCTTATCATAGGCCACCTTACATTTCTTGGTCCTTGGCACAGGCCCCAGGCAAAGTCATCCTCTCTAGGCAAAAGTCTTGTAGGGAAGGACCCTTCTAGAAGATTTCACCAAATATGTATCTATTCCCCTCAGCCCACATCAGTGAAATAAGACCCCCCAGTGATGTCTAAGGCAGATAAATATTCATAGCTCAATACATTGTTATTTCTCGCACTAACTATTGGAGACAATTCAACAGCAGCAGGCAGAAACAATCAATGTCCTGAGTTTAGGAGTAACCAAATGAACATAGAAAACATAAACATAGCTCAGGCTGGTTACAGCCTAGCTGAAAACACTAAGTTTAACCAAGGACAGTTCAGCTTAAAGAGGAAGTAAATCCAGATTGGGTTTACTTCCTCTACATTCCCCTGCAAAGTAGATGCATAATGGGCTACCATCGCATAGTAGCCCATTATGTGCCACTTACCTGCAAATGAAGCCTGCGACGTCCAGTGCTGTCCCCTGTGCATGCACGCGGGAGCCGCCAGTCATGGCACGATCACAGTGAAGAAACGGCATGGAGGCCGTTTCTTCATTGCGCACGTGCCGAAATGACGTCGGCAATGCTAGTACACTGCATATCTCCTGATATGGGATATGGGAGATATGCAGGGCACCTACAGGTAAGGCTTATTATAGGCTTACCTGTATGTTAAAGTGGTTGTCACGAGTTGACAACCACTTTAAAGTGATTGTAAAGGCTTGTTTTAAAAAATAAATAAACATGTTATACTTCCCCCTCAGCCAGCAGCTTGCTACAGGGGGCACCAGCGCAGAGTCAGAGCTCCATGTATCCATTCAGACACGGAGCCCTGACCCAGCCCCGAACCCGTCCCCTCTCTCCCATAATTGGCTGACTGATTTTGATTGACAGCAGCGGGAACCAATGGCACCGCTGCTGTGTCTCAGCCAATCAGAAGGAGTGTCTGGGACAGCTAAGACACTTGTGGACATCGCTGCAGAGAGGAGGGGGTAATTAGGGGGTGCTGGGGAGGCTGCTACACACAGAAGGTTTTTTATCTTAATGCATAGAATGGCAGGTGATCACAGCAAGGGAAGATGTGTCATGTGTACAGTATATGGTGGAGGTGGGATCCTGACCATCATTTAGATGATTGATAGAGTCTAATATGAGAATTCATGAGAATTGTTCTTGTACAGTATATGGTCATAGTTATAATTATCTAAGTTGAACAAAGGAACATGTATGATAAATGGAGTCTCTCACAAGCTCGAACAGTGGAGTTCAACCAGAGGCATAGCTTGAAGCTTGTGGGCTCTGATGCAAAGTTGACTTGGGGCCCCCTGTCACCCGGTGTAGGTGAAACCGGAAACTCAGAGGGCCTGGGCCCTCTGAGTTTGCTGAATTACCTACGCAGGATGACACGGCATGTGCTTTTCTTCAGCGACACAATGTAATGTGAAAAGGAGGCCACACAACCCCCCTGGGGCATGGGTGGGGTCGCCATTGCAACCCCTGTGACCCCTCAAGCTCCATCAATTAGCGTAGCCACTATTATAAAAAAGAACCACCTCTACATCTTATGTATTCTTCCCATAAAGAACCCACAGCTTCACTATATTTCTCATTTGGTTAAGCTCTACAGCTCAACTAAACTTCTCGTAAGTAACTCCCTCTACAGCTCAGCTACATTTCCTAAGACATTACATTTCCTAAGAACCCCTTCCACAGCTTAACCTTCCTTCCCATAAAGAACTCTTTCCAAAGCTTAACTACTCTTCCAATAACTAGAACCCCCTCCACAGCTCAACTACTCTTCCCATAAAGAACCCCCTTCACAGTAGAAATGCCTTCCTATATAGAGTCCCTATGTGCTGGTGTGCAGATTCTGGAAACAAAGTGCAAGGATAGTTGGGGCTCCTAGTATTGGGCACAGCAGGTGTTCAGACTTAGGAACTCAATGCATATATGGTGGGAACTACTCATAATGGGCAGAACAGGTGTGCAAAGCCAGGAACTCTGTTAAGGGATAGTAAAGACCTTTGTAATGGGCATAGCAGGTGTATAGACCTGGGAACTTGGCACAGGAAAGTTTGGAATCTCTCATAATGGGAACAGAAGGTGTTCAAACCTGGGGAAGCAACGCAGGGATGGTGGGCACCTCTCATAATAGGCACAGCGAGTGTTCAGACCAAGAAACCCAGTGCAGGGATGATGGGAGCCCCTCATAATAGGCACAGCAGGAGTGTAAACCAGGAGCTCAGCACAGGGAAAGTGATAACCCTTCATAATGAGGAGATAAAGCTTGCAGACCCAGGACTCAGTGTAGGGATGGTGAGAACCCCTCATAATGGACCAACAGGTGTGCAGACCCAGGTACTCAGCACAAGGATCTCACCCATATAGTCCATGAAAGATAGAAGAGACTGTTAGGTGATTTCACAATGAAATATTAGTTTTAGGTGGACTGACGCTTTAATAAAAAGTATTAGTTACAAAATCAGTTCTTTTTCTTGAGACAACTGCACCAATCCCATTCCATTGTTAGCACTCACAGCACTACCTAATTGTGTTCGCTCTTCAATATCAGAATGTGAGTTTATTAGAACAGGTTGAACGTAAAGGACTTTGTCAGAACTTTGTTTCGCAACACTTAGGAAAGTGGGACACTTTTACTTTTTACTCCACTTTAATGACTTGTTCCCTAACTATTTCAGCGCGTTACGCCCTGGAACAGACTAAGCGTGACAGCTAAAAGTTCGCCCCGCTGAATTCTGTTACTGTGCGATTGAGTTTATTAGCAGGAATAAGGTCCTGTAATTGCAGCGAGATGACACTTTACATAGCGCAGGAGTGAAGTGATTAGCGTCCCCATTATTAATTAAGCTCTGTGAAAATAATACAACACAAGGAATTCTTGATGGGGAGAAACAAGCTCGCTTAATTCACTTGAGGTCTCTCTCTCATATCAGACATGATTTATTATTTACCGAAGTGTCGTGTGAACAAATGCAAACAGCTTCACTCTCTGAGGTTTGATGTGCATGGAAAATGAATAAGATCTAATTAAATTATTAATACAGATCAAAGACACTCTTTATACCTCTAATCATCTTGGATTGAAAGTATATCGTGCTGAAAAATGGATATCACACACTTCCAATCTAGCTGGAAATTGTAACTTACTACAATATTTCTCCTCTATTGCTTTCCCATGTGTGGAGAAGGTATTTGTAGAGCACCTGTTTACTAGAGGCGGGTGACATCACTGAGACGCCTCATATTCATGAGAACGCAAACTGGCCATTCCTCGGAGACCACTAAAATCACTGTAACGCTTAATATTCATCATGTAAATGCAGCCTATTTGTTGGCTAGAGACCAGTGACATCACTGGGAACGCAACCTACCCATTAACTAGAGACCATTCACATCACCGAGACACTTCATATTCTTAAGAACTTAGCCTATTTGCTCACTAAAGACCAGTGACATTACCAAGATGCTTTATAGCCATATCCATTGGTTAGAGTCAGTGACATCACCAAGATGCTTCATATTCATGAGAACACAGCCTATCAATTGGCTAGAGTCAGTGACATCACGAAGGCGCTTCATTTTCATGAGAACACAGCCTATCAATTGGCTAGAGTCAGTGACATCACCAAGGCGCTTAATTTTCAGTTTTTTCCCTTGGCTAGAGACCATTCACTGGTGACCAGTGACATCCCTGAGACTCCTAATATTCATGAGAATGCAGCCTAGCCATTCACTAGTGGCCAGTAACTAGCAGTGGGAGAATCTGCCAGGAGATAGGTGTATGTAGGTTGAAATCCCTGAACTCAGAGGTGAATCCCATTGAATTCTATGGGGGAGCAGATCTTTCTGGTAATTTTTTTTAGGGCTAATAGGCAAACTACTGTAAAAAAAAAGGCACGCGAAGAGCCCCACCCCGTTGTTATTTTACATTTCCGTTTGGTGGCCAGGGCACAGTAAAACCAAAGCTTAGCCACCCATTTTTACTGTCTGTCTGAAAGAAGCCTACCTGGGTCTAATCTCTCTTACCCTATACAGTTTGTCAGCTTTCCCTACAACAGCTTCCAATTCAGTAACACAATGGCTGTTTCTTGCCACGTACATTCATAGTGAGCAGGTTGGCTTAACCAAAAGCCATTGGCCATTCTAAACCTGCTGACCATAGTTCAATAGCCCATATACAGCCAACAGTAACCAATAGTGGGTGTCAGCCTCAATTCGTGTACAACATGGTCCACAGAGGAAAGGGGAAATGGGGAGGAGTACCAGGGCTTTGTGACACCCAGATATTTTAAATAGTCATACACAGTAATGAAAGTATAAAACAAACATTTATTGAATAAGCTAAAATGTCACCTCTATCAAAGTAGAGGGCATCACTGAATATTTAAAAATACAAATAGCATTAAACATAGTACAAAGTAATACAATACAGTGAATCCAAAAAGATACTCTATTTTGCGTTTTGCCAAGTGGACCGACGCGTTTTGACCAGTATGGTCTTCTTCAGGGTATTTGCCCTTGGATAGCACAATGGAGGATTCTCTAAAATAAACACAAACAATAAGTATGCTACATAACCAAATGTACATGTACAAACATCTAGAGAGAACGACATATAACTTAACAAGAGTGCATGTAGACTTACATCACTGATAAAATATACACACTGCAAATTGATTGGTGATGCTGGAGGTGGAGCATAGGATAGTCGCAAGATGGAAGAGAACCTCAAGATGGAAGAAAAACACTAGCAGGCCATGTTTCCCAGACACAAGGGATAACAGCCAGAAAGTAAAAGCAGTATACCTAACAACAAATGTATAAAAAGTATGTAAGAAATGTATATATAAATGTAAGAAAATGTAAGAAAGTCATGTCAGTATGCAACAAAAAATGGTCATACCTTCCTGTAAACGTGGGGTGGTAATAACGTGACTTCGAAAAACGGTAGCAGTTGGTCACAAATAATTATTTTATTTTAAAAAATGTAAAAGACATCTGTGGGGTGAAGTCCAAGGTCAAAAAGACAAATCTATGAAAAAAAAAAAAATTATATATATATATATATATATATATATATATAATTATATTGGAAAAGGGGATAGGAGTGAGAAGTTGAACCAGTTTGTCTGCATGTTGAAAAGCTGACCATAGTTCTGCACATAAATTTGCTTGGATCATAGATCTCGAACATGCAGGATTCACCTTAAACCCAAGGTAACGGTGAACCCGAACCCATCCCTATTGGTGACATCACCAAAACAATTCACAGCTATCAGAACACAGCCTATCCGTTCATTGAAAACCAATGACATCACCAATACACTATATATTCATGAAAATGCAGCCTATCCATTCATTAGAGACCAGTGACATCACAATACTCTTCAGATTCATGGGAACACAGCTTATTAAATACACTAGAGACCAGTGACATTACATGACTCTTCAGATACTTGAGAACACAGCCTATCCATTCAATAGGGACTAGTGACATCAATGAGACACTCCATTTACTGAAAATGCAGTCTGCCCATTGACTATACCTCAGACAGTTCACATTATGGCAGCCTACCCATTAAGTTCAGACCTGTGGCAGTGACATGAAACGGTGCAGAATTACAGGCTAAGTGAGAGACCACCTGTCACATAGAATATCCCTTTAAATGTCTACTTTGCCTAGATAAAGGGGATCTTATGGCTTTTGACATTAATAATAAATCAGTATCTCATTTATTTTCTGTGCACATTACCAGTGTTAAATAAATATGTGAGTGAAAGCCAGCTGTAATGATTATACAATAAATATTTATTCCCCCCGTGCCAGGCTTGGCGCACTGGGCCCTGTTCTCTCTATTATTCAATGGCTCTGGTTTACAAAGAAGGAATGATGTTTGATGTCTGTTCCTTTGGGGAGATTCTATTAAACCTAATTATCACATTCTTCTTCTTCTGCAGACTCGCTACAAATCGGACTTAAACTTTATGAGGGGAGTTGGCTGGGAGGCGTCAGGGTCTCCGCAGATCGAGGGCGCCAAGAAGGCCGGAGAGCTCATTAGTGAGGTCTGTATTAACTGTGAAGAGAGAGCGCAAGAGCAGCTATATTTCTAGAGTCGATTGTCAACTTCCTGATATGGAACATTCCAGATTATTAGACATTGACTTTACCTATATCTTTATTTTTAACTCAGATTTGTGACTGCTTACAATTTCTGTTGGGTAGCGTGTATATGCTATAGTGCCCCCTGACAGGTGACAGAAGCTTACCCATGGTGTTGAATCTAGGCAGCAGTTAGTCTTCACCAGAGCTCCAGATAATGGAGATGGGCCAGGAACTCAATTAGCCCTGTTTTAATTTACTGCAAACTGGTACCAGGTCACAAGCCTCAGGATTGCCCTACCACCAGGTGTCTGGAACAGAGAGGCTATTGTGCAGGGCCAGCCAGGGTAGGCACAAGAGTAGTAGGGTCTGAGCAGAGGTCTGGGCACGCAACAAGCAAGCGAGTAGCCAGGTAAATCTGGGGTGGCAACAAACAGGCAACTGGCAGGAAATTATTACAGCTCTTTAGCTCTTAGGTAGCTGGTGATAAGATGCAGCACCAGCCATGTCAAAGGCAGGAGCCCACATTCCCCGTTAGAGGATTCTAACAGCAACTTTACTAGGAACTATGGAAGTCAGGATTCTGCGACTACCATTGGAAGTCCTGGTAGGAATTCTGAGAGCAGGAAATCTGGAAGACCTGGCAGGGATCCTGAGATTACCGTAATAGTAAGGTAGTATAACATTTTTTAATAAAAGTAGTTAAATCTTAAAAAATTATGATTGCAATAGATGGTATCACAAGGGAAGAAAGACTGCAATGGAAAAGTACATGTCCAGTTAAGCCAAGAGAAAAACGTTTTTCTCTGACAGGACACAGATCGGGTGTTTACCCAACTGTTGTGTCTGGCAATCAGTGACTTAATTCTGCAAACTTGATTTTGCAGCATATTTGCCAAGAGACTTCTCATTATTTCCTAAGCAGAACACTTTGGCTGTGGTTGGGTTGTACATCTTTGGTTATGGTGCTGACAACTTGATCTCTGTTTTACAGACCAAATACCGTCAGAGCCCAGGCTCCATTGGGTTCACCGCAGTGACCGACTCTCCTGGATTGCTTCATGCAAAGAATAGCTATCTCCAATGTAGCGATGTAAGACCCTCTTCCTGCTACTGGTGAAAGAAGCAATGAAATTACATGTGTTAATAAGAGATTACCTGTTTTAAACTTACTTGTAGATTAAAAAAATGCATGGGTCACCAATTATATAATCCCATGTGAACTTTAAACAGAGTGGTGCAGCAGACATCAGAGGACTTCCAGACATGTAGGCTTGACCTACATTGTTCAATAAATTGGGCCCAAAGATTTTTCCTAAATATGCAAATTCGACCATCCAAAAGAGGCATGGAGGAGCAGTCTTGGCATTGCATATCTTGGGCTTATCTTGCTCTTGGCTAGATAGATCAATAACCATGTTGTACCTATGGCCCACAGGTGGCTCATTTATAAAGATTATGAAAAGTAGGGAAGAGTATTGTGATTTTGACAAAATTGATTTAAACTCAAAATTACCGATCCATTGCAGAAATTTGTACATATAAGTATTTTGCCTTAAAATTAAAATAGAAAACCTAATTTTTGTTCTGCAAAAATTCTATTTTTCTGGCCTCTGCTTGTGCATTGTACCGTAATGAGGTTGAATCCGTAGCACCAGATGATATTGTCTTTCCATGTTTATTTTTTACGAGATTTCTGTCTGTGTTTTCCAGAGATTGTATAAATCCGGAGATCAGGAATCTCTGCACCAATACACACTTCCTCCAGACCACCCTGACTTTATACGGGCTCGAATCAACGCATCGCAAATAAGTGACGTAAGTACCATTGTGGCCAAGATCCTATGCTAGTGGCCTGATGACAAGTCAATGCCGACTGGTCTCCTCCCTTGCTCTCCAGTGTTGACCATACTCACAGAACATTTTCTAGAAATTTCAATAGGTTTTTCACTGCAAAAGCAAACACATTCAACCTTCATATGTTGTCTTTATACACTTGATCAATTTCGCAATTGAAAGCTGGTTCAAATAACAATAGATATTTGATGGAGGAGCATGGAGGAGCTCAGCTATGAGGAAAGATTAGCTGAACTGAATTTATTCTCTCTTGAAAAGAGGAGATTAACCACTTCAGCCCCGGAAGGATTTCCCACTTTAGGACCAGAGCATATTTTGAGATTCGACACTGCGTCGCTTTAACTGACAATTGCGTAGTCGTTCGACGTTGTACCCAAACAAAATTTGTGTCCTTTTTTCCCCACAAATAGAGCTTTCTTTTGGTGGTATTTGATCACCTCTGCGTCATTTATGATCACCGCTATAAACAAAAAAAGAGCGACAAATTTGCAAAAAAAAACAATATTTCTTACTTTTTGCTATAATACATATCCATATGAAAAAAATTCCCCCGGAACACAGTGAGGGTGCAAGCGCGCCTTCGGTGGTGCACGCACGCTCACAATCTGCGATCTCGTGGCTGCCGTCAGGACACGGCGTTTTGCGATATCGAACCACTTTGCCACCGTCAATCCACGGTGGGCGGGTGGTCGGCAACTGGTTAAGGGGGGTATGATCAACATGTATAAATACATAAGTGGTCAATATAGTGAACTTGGTGTTAAAGTGATAAGAACGTCTCGTTTTTTTACATTTAAAATTACAAACGTGTTATACTTACCTGCTCTGTGCAGTTGGTTTTGCACAGAGCAGCCCCGATCCTTCTCTTCTCGGGTCCCTCTTCGGTGCTGAGGGCGGCTGATGCACACAGAAGGCTTTTTATCTTAATGAATAGAATGCATTAAGATAAAAAAAACCTTCTGCCTTTACAATTACTTTAAGTTATTCACTTTAAGGTCATCACAGAGGACAAGGGGGCACTCGTTACGTTTAGACGAAAAAAGATTTCATCTTCAAATATGGAAAGGTTTCTTCACAGTAAGACCTCTTTCGCACCAAGGCGTTTTTCAGGTGTTTTTGCTCTAAAATTAGCACATAAAAAGCGCACCAAAAACGCTCCCCATGCATCTCAATGGATGCTTTCACACCGAGGCGTTGCACTTGCTAGGCGTTGCTAAATGTCCTGCAAGCAGCATCTTTTCAGCTTGTTTTGTGCGCTCAAAATAGTGCTTCAAAAACGCCCATATCCATTGAAAATAATGGTTAACCGCTTGAAAAGCGCTTGAAAGCGCATGAAATGTGTACCGATGCTGTGGAAAGGTCACATGATTGAAACAAACGCTTGAAAAGCGCTTAAAAAACGCCATTGGAGGGGTGCTATTTATAGCGATAGTGCTTCAAAAGCGTGGCTAAAACACACACTAAAATCATGGTGTTTTACAGGATTTTACAGGCTTTTTTCCAACGCCTTGGTGTGAAAGGAGCCTTAGAGCTGTGAAAATGTGGAAAAGACTCCATCAAGAGCTGGTTCTGTTCAGCTCAGTAGATTGCTTTAAGAAAGGCCTGGGTTCTTTCCTAGATGCATGTAATATAAGTGGATGCTAACACTTAAGGCTCGTACACACGGGACGACGATCGTGCGTACGACCGTGTTGAATCGTACGTTGACGGTCGTATGTAGCCTACTGACATGCACACGACAGTCGTACATACAACTTGCGGCCGGCCGAACGTGATGACGCGAACGAGCGTATAATGAGGAAGTAGCGTCACCTTTTGGGCTCCTTTCTAATTTCATGTTAGTTGAAGTGGACTTGGCGCATGCGTGTTTAGCACAATACAACTTTGTTGAACACAGCTGCTCTACACACGACTCAACGGTCGTATGCGAGCTTGTTGACACGACCAAGTTTTCTAGTCTGCACATACAACTCCCACGAACGACCGTCGTACGTTCAACTGTTGAAAGCGCCGCCACAGACGATCGATTCTGCATGCAACGGTCGTGAGTACGACGGGTTGAACACGATCGTCGTCCCGTGTGTACGAGGCTTTATAGGTAAAGTTGATCCAGGGAATATCCAATTGCCTCATGGGGGATCAGGAAGACTTTTCCCCCCTACTGGAGCAAATTGGATCATCCTTTATTGCTTTTTTTTGCCTTCCTCTGGATCAACTGTGGGTATAGGATTGTATATTTTTTTTCCTTCTATTGGTTGAACTAGATGTGTCTTTTTTCCACCACGCTAACTATGTAACTACAGTATGATATGTGTTCTAAGTTAATGCAAGGGGTTAAAAGGGAAAACAATGTTGCCAATGCCAACTGACTCTGCTGAGTAGACTGGTTATGCAAAAAATTGCTTTATAAAATTGACATGGTTTTGTTTTCTAACAAAGTCACACAATTAACAAACCAGCACTGATATGATGACCTGGCTTCCTTTATAAATGAAGCAACATCAATGACAACTGCCACTGCGTGCAGTCATGGTGCACCCATAAAAAAATAAGAGTACCCCTTTTATCCTTAGTTTTAGATGGCATGCAGAAGGGTTACAACCCTTGCCAGGTTTGTACTGCTTTCTAGGGCTCCATTAAAGAGATTTCCCCTTGTTTCTTGTCCTGTTGACTTTTTATCAGACAAGAGGTAAAAGGAGGCCTCCAACAGCGGCACAGATAGACATAAAACTGTTTTTCTTTAGTTAGACCCTGTATCAGATTTTTATTTTTCTCTGTCGCTGTTGCTCCAGCTTCCTTTCTGGTGAAATTATTGATATCTGGACAGGAAGTGAGGGGAATTTCTCTAACACAGCTATGCAATAAAATCTCAGCAAGGGTTCTAATTCTTCCCCACTCTATCCAAATCCAGAAAAATAAAACATTTTTAGCTTTACATACAGTTTAATCAATAAAAAATTCTTCAAATTCAAGTCACATACGCATTAATTAATAAAAATATATGAAAGTTCAATTCACGTACAATTTAATGAATAAAAATATATACAAATTCGAATCACGTATTTCTTTAATCATTTAAGAAAATATCAACTCACATACAATTAATTAATAAAAGTATATAAAAATTCAAGTCACACGCACACTAATTAATAAAAGAAATTCAAAGCACATACATTTAATTAATAAAAACATATATAAATTCAACTCACTTGCTTTTTAATTAATGAAAAAAAGAAAATTCAACTCACATAGACTTTAATTAATAAAAAGTATATAAAAATCAGAGCCACATACTTTTTAATTAAGGAAAAAATCAACTCATATACACTTTAATTAAAAAAAAAACTAGAAATTCAATAAAATATATTTTTTTCACATTATTTTATTTATTTGAGTAAGGTTGCATGAGGGTGCCTCTGTTCCTCATTATCTAACATTCCCAACTAATAAGGGGGCGATTTTGGCACAAGAAAAAGTCTGTTAAGCGAAAAGGAGCTTTGGGAACCCTCAGTAGCCACTTAAAGCCCATTGTACCCCCAAAAAACTCAGAAAGCTCCTTAATGTAGCCTTCTTCATTGACTCCAATGCATGTTGAGGAATTTTAAATTAAAACATTTTAATGGTAAAATTGTAGTGTAAAAGATCACTGGATGTGACCGCAAAGGATGAACATAGCTATGGACAGCTATATTTATAGCCAAAAAGGTAAATTTCCATTAGGTTTTTATTTTTGTCTGTGACTCCATTGGGAAGACTTTTCCTGATGTCCTATCTTTTTCCTGATAGCCATAGAACAAATTTATTGTAGGACATTCTAGCCTTCCTGTGCCTGTATAAGGGTCAGAAAAAAGAGTCAAAAAGAGTCACAGATGGAAATTGTCAAAACATATTTGGCATGTGTATTCATCCTAGAATCTTGGTGTACTTTGTTTATTTCTTTCAGATCTGTGCAGTAATCCAGTGTGAAACTTTTCCTGTAATAAAGACCACTTACTGCTGCTCTCTCTCCTTGTGCAGGGTGACCGGTCTTGTCTCCGCCCCCTCCTGTAGTTTTCTGCAGGCAGTCTGTAGTGGGTGGAGCTGCTGGGTCCCTCCCACAGCTCTGCTCTCTGCACAGGCTATGTACAGCACAGTGATGATGTCACTGCTACAGTCACTGCAAAGACATTTGGTGCACAGAAAGGGGAATTATATCCTTTGTGGCTATTGAGGGCTATATATACACTATATTGTCAAAAGTATTGGGACACCTGCCTTTACACGCACATGAACTTTAATATCATCCCAGTCTTAGTCTGTAGGGTCCAATATTGAGTTGGCCCACCCTTTGCAGCTATAACAGCTTCAACTCTTTTAGGAAGGCTGTCCACAAGGTTTAGGAGTGTCTATGGGAATGTTTAACCATTCTTCCAGAAGTGCATTTGTGAGGTCAGGCACTGATGTGGATGAGAAGGCCTGGCTCGCAATCTCCACTCTAATTTAACCCAAATGTGTTCTATCAGGTTGAGTTCAGGACTCTGTGCAGGCCAATCAAATTCCTCCACCCCAAACTCACTTATCCATGTCTTTATGGACCTTGCTTTGTGCGCTGGTGCTCAGTCATGTTGGAACAGGAAGGGGTCATCCTAAAACTGTTCCACAAAGTTGGGAGAATGTAATTGTCCAAAATGTCTTGGTATGCTGATGCCTTAAGAGTTCCCTTTACTGGAGCTAAGGGGCAAAGCCCAACCCCTGAAAAACAACCCCACACCATTATCCCCCCTCCACCAAATCATTTGGACCAGAAGAGCCAGAAGAGTTGAAGCTGTTATAGCTGCAAAGGGTGAGCCAACTCAATACTGAACCCTACAGACTAAGACCGGGATGCCATTAAAGTTCATGTGTGTGTAAAGGCAGGCATCCCAATACTTTTGGTAAAATAGTGTGTGTGTGTGTGTGTGTGTGTATATATATATATATATAGAGTATATATGATAAATGTTGTGCACAAGTTCAGCTTTAATTCTTCAGTAAAGTTTAATGGTTATATTTTTTCCTGCAATTTCAATAGAAAGCCTACAAGACATTGTGGGAGCAGTCCAGGGCAGCCGGTTATGACCTGAGATTGGACGCCATTCCCTTCCAAACCGCCAAAGCCTCCCGAGAGATCGCCAGTGATGTAAGTGAACATTTGGGATGAACTTAGGTTTGAGTCCAATGGATTAGATTAGTAGAGGGGCATCTCATTGAAGAGATGGTAAATCTAAAGCCCCACTGCATCATTTTTTTTCTAGTTTTGGATGAAATGGAGAAAGGTTAGAGCCGTTTGTTAGGTTTTTATTGATGCATGTGTGCTGTGTGGGTGACAACCTTTCCCCTAATGTCATGCCTTGGTGTCACCAAGATAAGAAATAAGGGGAAGCCTCTGTAGCGGGAACCCCAAATAATAAGTGCACATGCTAAAGTGGTTATAAACCTTTACATATACCCAGGGAAGTGACTATCCTCAGGCGATACACAGAAATTAAACAAATCCTCCTACCTAAGTTGAAAAAGTTTATCTGCAGTCTTCTCTCCTCTACATCAGTTCAAAGTGCAGAGTTTACACAGCATTTCTGAGCTTTCAGAAAGCAGGAGGCGAGGAGCTGAAGGTCTTAGTAAGAGCTGATTGGAGTGAAGGGATACGCCCCCCTTCACAGAGTACACAGGAACAGAGCTAAGGCTGTCAATCTTAGGCTGTGTGCATAGCTCCCTTCCCTGTCTCCTTTTTACTTCTTGGTGTCAGGAAAATGTGATAGAAGTGACTCATGCTGATAGCAGAGGAACAAGGCAGCTGATAGAAATGACACTTGATGCTCTGGATTGAGACAAGTACACACTTTAGAGGGATATGCTTTGTTCTATGTTTTCTGCAGTTCCGTTACAAAGAAGCCTTCGTCAGGGAGAGGGGACATCAAATCGGTTTCCGCAGCATTACTGACGACCCCAAGTCGCAGCACGTGATGAAGGTCAGCAAACTTCAGAGTGACCGCGAGTACAAGAAGCACTCAGAGGAAACAAGGTCGCAGGTCCACACACACCTGGACCAACCGGGATTCATCCAGGCCAAAAGGAGCCAGCAGCAAGCCAGCAATGTCAACTACCGCCAACACCTCCACCAATACACGTGCGACCCGCAGCAGCTCACGCTAAAACACGCCAGGCAGGCGCACAGTCTGCAGAGTGACGTACGTACCATCAACTGCCCATGGCCATTTATTTTGAGGGGTCTATTTAATGTAAAACTAGTCCTTTGTGTAAATTTTTTGGTTTCTGAATTGAAGTGGTAGATGTTCAAGTCAACATCAGTTTGAGGTGCCTCTGAGATTGGCCAGAATTCATTAACCATTTGACATCTGGAAGATTTACCCCCCTTCATGACCAGGCCATTTTTTGATATACAGTACTGTGTTACAATTGCGCAGTTCTGCGACACTTTACACAAATAAAATGTCCTTTTTTCCATAAAAAGAGCTTTCTTTTGGTGGTATTTGATCACCACTACGGTTTGTACTATTTTGCGCTATAAACCAAAAAAAGGCAGACAATTAAAAAAAAAAAAAACAATATTTTTTTACTTTCTGCTATAAAACATATCCATTAAAAAAATTGACAAAAATCCAATTTCTTCATAAATTTAGGCCAATATGTCTTCTGCTACATATTTTTGGTAAAAAAATCCCAATAAGCGTATATTGATTGGTTTACACAAAAGCTATAGCGTCTACAAACTATGGGATATTTTTATTTATTTATTATTTTTTTGCTAGTAATGGCGGCGATCAGTGACTTGTAGCGGGACTGCGATATTGTGAGGGACAAAATCAGACACTAACTGACACTTTTTGGGGACCAGTGACACCAATACAGTGATCAGTGCTAAAAATATGCACTGTCTCTGTACTAATGACACTGGCTGGGAAAAGGTTAACATCAGGGGGGATCAAAGGGTTAAAGGAGGAGTTGTAAAGTCTCAAGGTTTTTCACCTTAATGCATTCTATGCAGGACCCGCGGGTTCCGAAGCTGCAGCGTTATGGTGTTTTTGACGCTGAGCCGACAAAATGCTAAATAACGCGCATTAGCACCGTAGCAACGTTAACTGCTGTTTTTAGCGCCATCGCTTTATGTTTTAAAATGTCCAAAAATAGCAGAGGGATGTCTTCTTAAACAAAACATAACTTAGCGCTGACGCTTAATAACGCGCATTAACTCCCATGCAGAAACGCCAATGAAATTGCGTTTTTAACGCCAATTTTTTCCCGACGTCGGACCCGACGTTACAGCTCGTTTTTTCATAACGCCATGTAGATGAGGCCTTAGCATGACTTTAAGCAGGTCTCAAATCAGTCCTCAGTCCTCACAGACAGTTCACGTTTCTTCAATCTACTCACAAGAACACAAGGAAGTATAGCCAAGAGTGTGTTGGGAAATATGGATGTAGACGACTAATCAATATCTTCTTGGGGTGCAAAATATTCCAAATTAGGACATTTGCAGCCTTTTATTTAGGACATCTATATGCTAAAATATTTTGGGCACATCAGACCTGTAGACTTTAGTGACAGATTATATTCTGTTCAATTCACTTTACCCATAGCTCCCAACTGTCCCTGATTTTGAGGGACTGACACTGATCTGTCCCTCATTCCTCCTCATTTGTCCCTCATTTTGGTCTGATCTTTATAGTTGTATATAAAATGCACTATTTATCTTGCAAATAGTGTTTGCTAGTGCTAAACCTTTCTTTCAATTTCTAAATTGCTGCATTTGTAAATTTTAAAAATGGGTATAAAAGGAATATTAGTGGTAAAAAAAAAGCACTTGTGGATTTAACTAATTTTCTTTTTGGTTTAATTCTCCTTTAAGGGGGCATGGCAGGGGGGCGTGTCCTATGTCTACATACTTTTTGCTAATAGATGCCCCTTGTTCTCATCTCAAAAAGTTGGGAGGTATGCTTTAACACAGGGATAAGGATTTTTATTTTCAGCCACGTGACTGTAGTTGAATTTGTCAAATCTCACTGGATTCAGCTAAAAATCAGCCCATTGTGTGTGCAAGAGGGACGTTGTTTATTCATAAATTATATATTTTCTGCTTTCTTTGCAGGTAAAATACAAGTCCGACCTGAACTGGATGAAGGGTGTGGGCTGGACCCCTCCTGGGTATTACAAGGTGGAACTTGCCCGTAGGGCAGCAGAATTAGCAAATGCTCAGGACGGGGAGGCACAATTCACTTCAGAGGTAATCAACCCCAAATACATCTTTAGATAATTTGGCTAAATGTATTTTAAACTTTGTCATGACCTGTGGAGAAGGGTAGTTTCTAAAATGTTAGTATACATACCTTCTCTGTGCCACGATGACGGAGTTAGTAATAAGTCTTTGTGAAGTGGAACCAGTTATAAAAGGTGCTGGCAAATTGGTTTTCCATGCTTTATAGTATATCTGTCATGCTTACCTCTCTGGAGGTCCAACACTGGGTCTCCTCTCTGAAACACGGTTGATGACACTTCTAGGTTTTAACTGAAGTGCCGGTGCAGCAAACAGACAAGGGACAGATCTTCTGATTAGTGCCAAAATGAAAACGCATGGCTTAGTGATCAGGCAATGCATCAACCCCCTTCAGCTGAGCACCATGCTTCAGTAATCCAAAATTTCACAGTTGACACCAAAATGTTCGGGTGACAGTTAACAGTGGTCTTCCCCTCACTTGTGTCTCCAGGACAGGAAATATCCACTAAAGTAGCACAGATAGACAATTATCCAAAAAGATTCTCTGTATAAATTTAATTCAAGGTGCCATAGTATGACCACAACTGGACAACCCTCCAGGCCTCCGTGGAGCCAGTCTTACTACAACTCAAAAGTCAGTCATAGAGACTAGTGGGCTGGACATCTAACTTCTCAGTTGAATTTGATGGCCAGGCAGCTCATTCATGTCTATGGCTGACCTTCTGCCACTTAAAGAAGCCAACTCCATTCAGGTCTCCAAGGAAGTCCGGGTGGGGGAATGTTTGATGGATTTTGTACTCGGTGTTGCTGTACAGAATATATTCACGAACGCAATCATCAGACTTGTGCCTAATTTTTAATTTCCCTCATTGTCTTCAGGATGAACGGGATTTGCAATCTCCCCAGCAGGGCGGTGTAAACCCTGACGCATCAGAAATCTTACATGTGAAGAGGCGGAAGGCTGTACCAATAAGGAAATAAGTGGATTCCGTCTTGTGCGTATCACAGTTGGGATGTAGATCACGTGGACTCTTGTGCCTTACACAATTAGCCCTGCTTGCTCTCGCCTGCACTACGGAATTGGTTGTTATATTGAACTGACCACAGATGTTACCATCTGATCCTACAATTTTCTTCACATTTACCACCAGGGCTTCCCCAACTGGATAAAAATTGAATGGATTGTTAAGGCAGCCCTTGAACCCCATAAGTGGTCAACCTAAAAGAGATTGTGCAATCAGATTGTAATACGTGTGTCTAGTTGGAATGTACTGGTACAATCTGTATTATGTGTAAAACTTTATTTTAATGGGTGGAAGGTAACACTTTCTTCATTGACCCATACCCTTCGGGCACACAATGCACCAGCTACCAACTTCTTCTGCTATGGAGGCTTCAAGTGCCTTAGCAGTCCTCCACCAGCAAGCTCCAGGATCAGGGGGCCTTCTGCCTGCAAAAAATAGGGCTTCCTATTATCTAGATCAAGTGTTTTCATTTAAAGTGGACCTATCAATAACTTTGAATGCCTCCATTAATAAATTCCTGACAAAAATATAATTTATTTCCAGAAAAGCTCCACCTTTTAACATTAAAAAGCCCTCCTTGAGCCCCAGGCAGTGACTTTGCCTAGGCTGAGATGATGTCATCAGTATGCTGCAGGCAGTAGGAAGCATTTCCTCAGTCTCCTCTCCCCCCAGTGATCAGACTGCAACATTGTAGTACTTCAAAAGGTGAGAGGCTGCAGCAGGAGCTGATTTGTGAACACAGCCAAGAACTGCACAGGATTTACTGTAAGTAGACGGTGAACCTGGATGATGCCTGAACGAAGAAGGAAGGAAAAGCAAATGAAGGCATTGGTACAGGAATACTTGCAAGAGTTATACTGACACATTAACTAGCGTGCGTGAGCTTAACATGTTATATAAATATAATGAAAGGTCTACTTTAGGCATACTTCATAATGTTGACAGGTTCACTTTAAATTGTATTCAGAGGTGCTATAAACCCAACCTAAATGATGTCACTGAATATTTGGGGGGTGAATTGTATTAAAGGTGTGATTATTTCTCTAAAGGCATTTATGCTGATATGAAATCTCAGGTGGTTCACCCCTAAAAACCAGCCGTTGCTTTCTGCCATGATGGCGTTCGTCTCAAGCCTGGCGCACCGTTTGGCTTTTCATTAACATAGGACTGGCGGGATCAGTTGTGTACAAGAAGCAATGGAACTGATAAAAGTCATTTGTAGAATTTTGATTTGTTTGTACTGAATAAATTTGATCAATACAAACGGTTTCTGTCCTGTTTGACTGTTGACATGAAGAGGCGTGCGGTTGGTTAACAGATTTCAATGAATGGCATCATTTAGTGCCAAACACATAATGTATAAAGTCCAGATGTAAAATGTCACTAAAGATACAATTTTTGTGCCATTGGCTCTAAAATGATTTATTCCTAGCCTTGATTCACATCTATGCACGCCACGTGTAGATCAGCCTATACATTTCACTGGGCTGCCTTACCCGGGAGAAACGTGGGGAAAGAAGTTCCCAACCCTTTTTTAAAATTGCGCCGCATCAAACTGCATGACGTTGCTGCACCATGTGGTTTGAAACCTGCAAACACATGCTCGGTTGCCAATGTGTGGGGGTGCCATTAAAAGATAATGATTCCCCTGCACATCTGCTAAAGAGCAGCGCGTTTCTGTGCATGCCTAGAAAGCACGCAAAATTGCATACATTCCCGACACGCACAGATATGAACAAAGCCTTACTGTGTGCTCAACATTTATTTTACTACTTTATTCCTATAGAGTAAATACCTAGTTGATCCTATCATTTCCCTCTATATCTTTATTCAGGCTGGCAACACAATTTCCATCTTTCGCTTTGCCACTCTCACTGTGTACACTTCAGTTTTCCCCTTAGATGAAACCTTGCTCTGCTCTGAACCCAAGCGTTATATGAAAGAACACATCCTCAGCATCTTTGTAGATGTGCATATTGCTGCCTTCTGGCTGAGTGCAGCAGACATTAGCTGTGCAATCTGTTCCAGGAGCAGGTCTGATAGAGTGGAATCAAGCAGCTAATCAGCAGATTGCACAGCTAAAGTCTGCACCACCAAGGGGCAAAAGGGAGGCACATGCAGGTCTATAGGGATAATAAATAACAAATGTAGCACTTAAAAGAAGAAAAGGATGACAGTGCATATAACACAAGATAAGTGAATTCGATAAGTTCATAAACTTATAAAATTATGAAAAAAAAGTCCAGTCCAATATTGTGCAAAAAACATTAACTATGATGGTTGTGGTAATTAAGTGCACCTGTGCAAAGCAAAGTAAAAAGAGTCAATAAAAATAATAATATTAATAAAAATCCGAGGGTCCTTCAGGTGTACAATGGTCAGCTTCAGGGGCTGGCACACAATAAAGGTAGTAATGATGCTTCAAGTGGCAAGTATAAAGCACGGAAGCATTGGGAAACAATACAGGTGTACGCTTACCGACTTAGTTGGACTCATGTACCATACGGCACCGTGGGTCAATAACGCTTGTTGGGATGATATCCCAGATGGACCCCTCCTACTGCAGCCAGTGGGTCCCGATGATGAATGACATTCCTGGAGGTCAATCAGCGTCAAGGTGACAGCTCAACTCGTTTGTCCAGGGAGTGATCAGGTGCTTCAAAGGGTGGTCATGTACTCACACAAATATATGGAAAAGAAAACTCCACATAGTGTGACTCCGATAAAAAATATAATTAAGTAAATAAAATTGCACTTACAGGAATGTAGTACAAAGCCGGCATAAAATCATTAAGAACAGTCACTGGCGGTGCTCACGCAGTCCTCACCCTCACGAATAAGAAAGGGGTTAAATGCATTCACAGAATGAAAATGGTTAAGCAGCATGTCGTCCAACTCGGGAGTGAAGCCACCTGGGGAGCCATGGGATGTTGTAGGAGAGAGGCAGCTGCAAAGATGCAGAGCTGTGCCAGGAAGGATCATTCACTCTGGAACGCAAGCATGTGGCAGTGTAGTACAAATGCTTCCCGAATGCCTCCGCCGGTCTTGCCTCTCCTTGGCTGTAGTCAGATGAATTCAGATGTGACATCACGTGTCACGGGGTGGTTACGCGTTTCAGGGTTGGTAGGCTGGCCCCCTGTTCTGCTTATTTTTTTGATACTTACCTCCTTGGTGCAGCATCGGTGTGATGCTGCAGCTGTCCACCGCTGGCTCTAAGCCAGAGAATTAAGCGATCACATGACCACTGATAACTCGCTTCTTCATCAGCTCAGAGCAGAGAGCACTGGGCTGGAGAGAGGGTGGCTGTAGCTGGCTCCCCCTCTCAGCTGAGCATTGAGAGCTGGAGCCAGCTGTTAAGTCAGGCAGCTGGGTGGATCCCGACAATACGGTCAGGATCTTTCCAGAGACTGAAGTAAAGGTGGCCAAAGATGGATCGAAATTTGGCCGGTTCAGCAGGAACCGGTCAAATTTCTATCCATGTGTGGCCATTGAAGTTGTGCACATATCAATCTATTGATTGACTTCTGTTCAAACACCCGATAAAAGCCACGAGATCAGTGGCTACAGCCAGTGACTACAGTGCTGATCTGTGTATTCTAACAGAGGGGGTGCAGAGGTAAGGCTTCGCCCATCCACCTTGAGGAGGTGTGTCAGACCCCTACATAGAGACCACTGCTTTTAACACAGCATTAGAGATCCAACATGCCTCCTGCCAGTATCAGCGTGCAGCAGAGAAGGACCCTTGCTCGCTGTGTTGAAGCAGTGGTCTCTGTGCAGAGGTCAGACATGCCCCTTGCTGAATCAGAGCTAGAGCTTTCTAATCAGTGTGAGATTTGCAGATTGTAGAATACCAGCTCTGACTGAGCTTAGACCTTTGCAGAGACCGCTGCCTCTGCACAGAGACAAAGGGGTTGATTTACTAAAGGCAAATAGACTGTACACTGGATTCTCATTCACATGCAAGGGCAAAATGCAAACGCAAATGCAAAATTAAAAACCAGCATTTTTGTTTGCACATGACTGGGTGATAGAAGTCAGCAGAGCTTCTGATCATTTACTAAGCTCTGGAGCAACTGCACCTGCATAGTGTAACTGTACTTTCCACAGTGCACAGTCTCTTTGCCTTAAGTATATTAACCCCATAGGGCTTCTCTCTGAAGCATGCTGACAGGGGACAGGATTTTCTATTCAGGCTGTGGCTGCTTTGTAAATTAAATGAATGATAAGACTTTGCACAGCTTTTTGTTTCAAAGCACCTGGAATGCGCTTAGCCAATTTAAACTGAAGGTTCATTTGGGCTTTTAAATTACATATTTATTTTGTTTTATCCATTTTAAGTCCTTAACAAACATTTGTGTGTAACCAGTGACAAATAACCTTTTGTATGTATCTTTAGTTAGGCTATCAAATGCTGATTGCAGAATATTGTTGTCTTTCCTGTTTTTTAATTGTGTTGATACGATTACAATGATAAGATACAATACCTTATATGGTGCTCCCCAATATACATACAATTACATAACAAGAGTGGCCCTTCAGGGGTCCAAAACTGGCATTGTCCAGTACTTTATTATTTCCTGTGTCCACTGATGGCTATGAATCTGACTGGTAAAGTCTCAGTGTGCCCACAAGAGTGGTGTTATAGCACAAGTTGTATAATACTCAGAATTGCAGTTCTATGGATTTGCTTTGATGTTCTCTGTGATCCAAGGGATGAATCTGTAGACGTGGGAGTAGACCCCTGGCTTATCTTTCTCGCCGCATTTTTCTCCCCAGCTAATCACGCCAGCGATTTGAACCACTCCGTTCCGTTCACAGACAAGGGGTCCACCGGAATCACCCTGGAGGGGACACAAGAAGGAGTTAGACGGTTGTGTGCATTCTTAATGGTGTATTTGGAGGATTTGGGTAGAAGAGTGCAATTGTTGTCCATTGCGAGCAAACTGGTTGCACGGGCGGTAAGAGGTACAAATATGCTCTAGTATAACTGTCTCTTTTCTGTGCCTGGGGAGCCGTAAACATGAGGGAAAAGTGCTTTGTTGGGGAGGAAGCAGTGGAAATACACCCTCATGTTGAGGACATCTGGCCTGGTTTGATTTGATGGGGCTGTTGGCACACGCTCGTTCTTCCCCCTTTTTGGCCAGCCAGGCTGCATGCTTGGATTAAGATCTGGTAAGGATTTCCTAGAGGGGACCTTTATTTTCTTTGTCTAAGGTCCCTCCTATAAGGCTCTGTTCACACCTTTGTAGGTACAACAGTGCGTATGTGTTTTTACATGATTTTGTGTGCCCTGTTTATGGCAGCCTATTTATTTCAGGGGCTGCCCTTTGCGTAAAAATTGCACCAAAGAAGTGCATAAGCCCTTTTTTGGAAATTGCACTGCAGCAAAATGCATGATACTTTGCTACCATGCATTTTGGCGAGCAAGAAATTGCGCTCATTGCAAGATGTATTGGAGTGCCATTAAGAATTACTGGCACGAGACACTTCCTAATATTTATAGGTGCCAAATACCTCTCGATAATGACACTAACATGCTGCGGACGTCTCTCTCCCTTTTCCTTACTGTAGCAACCTGTATCTCTATGGCCCCTTGGTCAACCTCACCCAATAATCCCTTATGGTTCAATTCCACTTTGAGAGAGCTGCGCTGTTTGCCAGACCCGCAAAGATGGTTGTCTAGGGGGATTAAATATCTTTGTCATCTCTTCACAGTGTATGGATTTTAAAGTTTCCCCAACTACAGGAAGAATTTGGCTTTCCTTCAACTTACTTGTTTTATTATTACCACCTTCGTCATGCTGTAAAGGCACAATTTGGGTCACTAGACATCTCTCTGATGATCACCCCTTTTGAGAAATTGCTGAGACACCCTGAACAACAAAACTTATCTCTGAATATTATTCTGCCCTGATGGTAGATTCCAATCCTAGGTTTTCCATTGCTCAGGCTAACTGGTCTTCTTTGGACATACATTGGGGAAGAGAATTATCTCCCCTGTAGATTTTGTAAGTTTGCCCACTTACAAAGAAATGAAGGGTCTATCATTTTTATCATACGTGTATTTTAAATGATAGAGACAGAATATCAACCAAAAGTCCCGAATTAACACACAATACAAATGTTATAAATTGAGTTTCAGTTCAGCGAGTAAAAAAAGCATTTGATTCCCTACCAACCAAAAAATAATTCTGGCTCCCACAGACTGGCTACAGTATGTGCTCATGTGCAGAGGCGGCTCTAGGCTTTGTGAGGCCTTAGGCAAAATTGAGACATAATGCCCCACTCACGCCCTTTATGGGAAAAATAATTCAAGCAAACAATACACTGGGTAGATTGTATATATTAAGAGCCTAAGGCTCCATGCACACTGTATCTCAAAAATGACCGTTTTTGGTCGTTTTGGCGTTTTTTTTTAACAGCCCAAAAACGCCACTTTATTTTATCCTATGTGTCCATGCACACATGGATCAGCAGTGGCGTTTTTGGGCTGTTATCTGAACGCCCTGAATTGGCGTTCAAAAGTCATTCTCCTGACCACAAAAAACGCCAGACGCCGCTAAACGCCACTAAACGCCGGTATATCGGCGTCTGGTGTTTTTTGCAGTCCTCAATGGAAGCCAATGAAGTAAAAAGAAAACGCCGAAAAACGCCGCTTACAAAACACTGCAAATAGAACGTTTTGTGAGCAGCGTCTCCTGCCCGAAAGAGCCCTATAGCGTCCAGTGTGCATGGAGCCTTAAAGTGCTGGTGTCAGTGCTCTCTATCTCACTGCTGATGTCAGTGTGCTGTAACTCAGTGCTGATGTCAGTGTGCTCTACCTCAGTGCTGATGTCAGTGTGCTCTATCTCAGTGCTGATGTCAGTGTGCTCTAACTCAGTTCTGATGTCAGTGTGATCTATCTCAGTGCTGATGTCAGTGTGCTCTATCTCAGTGCTGATATCAGTGTGCTCTATCTCAGTGCTGATGTCAGTGTGATCTATCTCAGTGCTGATGTCAGTGTGCTCTAACTCAGTGCTGATGTCAGTGTGCTCTATCCCAGTGCTGATGTCAGTGTGCTCTAACTCTCAGTGCTGGTGTCAGTGTGCTCCATCTCAGTGCTGGTGTCAGTGTGCTCTAACTCTCAGTGCTGGTGTCAGTGTGCTCCATCTCAGTGCTGGTGTCAGTGTGCTCTATCTCAGTGCTGATGTCAGTGTGCTCTATCTCAGTGATGATGTCAGTGTGCTCTAACTCAGTGCTGATGTCAGTGTGCTCTATATTAGTGCTGGCGTCAGCGTGCTCTATCTCAGTGCAGGTGTCAGCATGCTCTATCTCAGTGCTGATGACAGTGTGCTCTATCTCAGTGATGATGTCAATGTGCTCTAACTCAGTGCTGATGTCAGTGTGCTCTATCTCAGTGCTGGTGTCAGTGTGCTCTATCTCAGTGCTGGTGTCAGTGTGCTCTAACTCAGTGCTGGTGTCAGTGTGCTCTAACTCAGTGCTAGTGTCAGTGTGCTCTATCTCAGTGTCCTCTCTCTATTTCAATGCCAGTGGCGGGACACTTTTTCTCAATGCACTCTGTCTTGGTGCTGGTGTCAGTTCTCTCTCTCTCTCTCTCTCAGTGCTGGTGTCAGTGATCTGTCTTTCTCAGTCCTGGTGTCGGTGCTCCCTATCTCAGTGCTTGGTGTTAGTAATCTCTCTCTCAGTGCTGGTGTCAGTAATCTCTCTCTCTCTCTCAGTGCTGGTGTCAGTGGTCTCTCTCTCAGCACTGTACTCAGAGCTCCTTGAACTTGGCCTCATAGAAGACCGTAACTTTATCTCTCTCCTGTGACTCTATCTCGTGTGACTGTGATCGTGACTCAATCTCGTGTGACTGTGGTCGTGACTC
>BLSH010038305.1:410000-421867 GCA_018402905.1 Glandirana rugosa
GAAGTGTAGTAGGGGAGATATCGTCACGGGAGGAGACAGGGGGAAGTGTAGTAAAATAGGTGTCGTCACGGGATGAGACAGGGGGAAGTGTAGTAGGATCGGAGGAAATGAGAGGATGGAATGTACTATGTGTCGTCTTCCCTCTCACCCCCATATCATCGAAACCTGTCTCCCGCCCTCATCGACTTCAATTGAGAAGTATAATTGTTCGACCACTAACCGACGATATTGGTGGGTAATAGGATTCTTGGACTGCCAATTGAACCCGTCGAGGGAGAAGACGAGAGGAGGACACTGCTATAGAGGGGATGATGTGAAGGGGGACAGAGGAGGGCACTGCTGTAGAGGGGATGGGGTGAAGGGGGCAGAGGAGGGCACTGCTGTGGAGGGAATGATGTGAAGGGGGCAGAGGAGGGCACTGCTGTAGAGGGGATGATGTGAAGGAGGACAGATGAGGACACTGCTATGAAGGGGATGGTGTGAAGGGGGCAGAGGAGGGCACTGCCGTGGAGGGAATGATGTGAAGGGGGGCAGAGGAGGGCACTGCTGTAGAGAGGATGATGTGAAGGAGTACAGAGGAGGACACTGCTGTGGAGGGGATGGTGTGAAGGGGGGCAGAGGAGGGAACTGCTGTGGAGGGGATGATGTGAAGGGGGACAGAGGAGGGCACTGCTGTTGAGAGGATGATGTGAAGGGACCAGCAGCGGCCGGTCAATAAGGGGTGCTTGACAAGAAAAAAAAAAGTCAGCCCGACTCTCTGCAGGAGGCTCTGTATACTGCTATCTGGGGCTCTGTATACTGTGATATGATGTCTCTGTATACTGCTATCTGGTGACTGTATACCTTATCCGGGGCTCTGTATACTGCTATCTGGGGCTCTGTATACTGTGATATGGTGACTCTGTATACTGCTATCTGGTGACTGTATACCCTGTCTGGTGACTGTATAATCTATCTGGGGCTCTGTATACCGCTATATGGTGACTCTGTATACCCTATCTGGTGACTGTATACCCTATATGGGGCTCTGTATACTGCTATATGGTGACTGTATACCCCTATCTGGTAATTGTATACCCTATTTAGGGCTCTGTATACTGCTATATGGGGACTCTGTATACCCCTATCTGGTGACTCTATACCCTATCTGGGACTCTGTATACTCCTATCTGGGGCTCTGTATACTGTGATATGGTGACTCTGTATACTGCTATATGGTGACTCTGTATACCCCTATCTGGTGACTGTATAACCTATTTGGGGCTCTGTATACTGCTATATGGTGACTCTGTATGCCCCTATCTGGTGACTGTATACCCTATCAGGGGCTCTGTATACTGCTATATGGTGACTCTGTATACCCTATCTGGTGACTGTATACCCTATCTGGGGCTCTGTATACTGCTATATGGTGACTGTATGCCCCTATCTGGTGATTGTATACCCTATCTGGGGCTCTGTCTACTGCTATATGGTGACTCTGTATACCCCTATCTGGTGACTGTATACCCTATCTGGGGCTCTGTATACTGCTATGTGGGACTCTGTATACTCCTATCTGGGGCTCTGTATACTGTGATATGGTGACTTTGTATACTGATACATGGTGATTCTGTATACTGCTATCTAGGGCTCTGTATACTGCGATATTGTGACTCTGTATACTGCTATCTGGGGCACTGTATACTGCAATATGGTGACTCTGTACACTGCTATATGTGGGCTCTGTATACTGCTATCTAGGGCTCTGTATACTGCTATATGGTGACTCTCTATACTGCTATCTGGGGCTCTGTATACTCCTATCTGGGGCTCTGTATACTGCTATCTGGGGCTCTGTATACTGCTATCTGGGGCTCTGTATACTTCTATCTGGGGCTCTGTATACTGCTATATGGTGACTCTGTATACTGCTATCTGGTGCTCTGTAAGTGTATACTGCTATCTGGTGACTCTATATACCCCTATCTGGGGCTCTGTATACTCCTATCTGGTGACTCTGTATACCCCTATCTGGTAATGCTGCACATCCTATCTGTGATGCTGTATACCCTATCTGGTGATGCTGTATACTCCTGACACAAGGGGTGGAAACTATAAGGGGTGGGACTTATGCAATGTGGGAGGGGCCAAAAGGAAGGGCGAGGTCTGGCGCCCCCCATCCTAAAATTACACCAGTCGCCATTGGAAGGGACAGAGGAGGAAACTGCTGTGGAGGAAGGGTGGATGATGTGAAGAGGGACAAAGGAAGGCGCTACTTTGGGAGAGATGGGATGAAGGGGGAGCAGAGGAGGGGAGGGCACTGCTGTGGAGGGGAGGGCAGGAAGATGTGAAGGGGGACAGAAGAGGACACTGCTGTGGAGAAAGGGAGGGATGATGTGAAAGGGGACAGAGGAGGGTACTGCTTTGGGGGTGATTTGGGAGTAATAGGGGGCATTGGAGGACACTGCTTTGGAGAGGAATATGTGAAGGGGGGCAGAGGAGAATAAGGCTGTGGGGGGGGGGGGTGATGTGAAGGGGGACAGAGGAGGGTACTGCTTTGGGTGGGGGATGATGTGAGGGGGTAGAGAAGGGCACTGCTTCGGGGGGGGGGGTGAGGTGAAGGGGGCAGAGGAGGGCACTGCTTTGGGAGGGATGATGTAAAGGGGGACAGAAAAGGACACTGCTTTAGGGCGGATGATGTGAAGGGGTACAGAGGAGGACACTGCTGTGGGGGGATGAGGTTATAAAGGGGGGCAAAGTAGGATACTGCAATGTGAAGTGGGACACTGATGTAAGAATGCGGCTGTGATATAAGAGGAGAGGTGCTGTGATGTGAAGGATCTGAGTCATTGTGCAAACATGCAATTTGGACCTCTGCTGGAAGAAAATTGATCTGATCATAATTAATTCAATATCCCTACTGTAAATCACTTGGCCTATATGGGGTTCTGTTATTTGTCTCATATTGCCCTGAAAATCCACATATCAAAGTGCTTAGTGTTTAATTCTTCTCATGGATTTTATAGAACTCTTTCAATGTATAATATGATGAATACGTTTTGTACATTCTTTGTATTATGCAGTAGGGATGGGGAGACTCATTGCAGTAAAGAGACAATTGCCACCATTTTGGCAATGGGCACTTCAATGTATGGTCATATGCACACCTAAACGTTTTGTGGATGAGCGCAGAATTGTTTGTTTTTCATGCATGTTTTACTTTACATGCATAGGGCAGCCCATTCATTTTAATGGGGTGCCCTACACACAACAAATATGCTAATGTAGCCTTTAGAGTGGTTACTTCATGCATTTTTTAACTGCACTTCATCAAATGTTTTTCCTCGTGGAATAACATGCGTCTGCTTCCTGTGTTTAGGGTGCCATTAACAATAAATGGCATCGCAAACACGGCCCCTTTTATTTTGCGCATTTCATAAAAGCATGGTTTTGCATGCATTCACAAAACACAAGTGAAGGGGGCCTGAAGGTACATGAGACACAGTAATAGTGAGACTGACCTGACAAGCGTCAACTCCCCCCTCTGGAACTCCGGCACACAGCATACTCCGGTCAATAAATTTCCCGTACATTGCAGGGTTGGAGCAGTTGACTTCAGAGATGACCTTGACGGTGGCTTCCAGCAAGTGGTTGAAGAAACCTGCATCAGAAAAGATGATATTAATCCCAGAACTGAGTTTGTACATGGTAGGGTTGCCACCTCATGCCTTTAAAACCGAACACACATAAATTATACAGGTTCTGTCACTGATTAAGGTGTTGATTAAACTCACTTGGTGCCTCATCTGCATTAAATTAGCCTTAGAACCATCTGTGTAATTTATATGTGTTCGGGTTTAAAGGAATGAGGTGGCAACCCTACCATGGGCTCTGATTTGTGTCCACCAACCCTAATTGGCAGATCCCATTAGGGTCCTTTCACACACACGGACCGTTCATCAGTTCATCAGTTTATCAGTTCATCAGTTTATCAGTTCATCAGTTCATCCGTTTTTCATCCGTTTTTCCATCAGTTTTTTTCATCAGTTTTTTCATCTGTGGTGATCAGTTTTTCATCAGTTTTTTTTTACATCCACTACCAATGCAAAAACGGATGAAAAACTGACCGTTCGTCCGTTTATCGTCCGATCCGTTTTTTCAACGGATGAAAAATAGGACTTTCATCCGTTCAAAAAAACGGATGCTGACGGAAGCGGATGAAAACTGATGAAAATAGCTGATCATCAGTTGTCATCAGTTTCTCCATAGAGTTGCATTGATGTCCATTTTTCATCCGTCAACGGATGGATGAAAAACGGACAAACGGTCCGTATGTGTGAAAGGGGCCTTATGAGGATGAGCATATATCTGTGGGATCTTCAGTGCATTCGGAAAGTATTTACAGTGCTTCCCTTATTCTACATTTTGTTATGTTACAACCTTATTCTAAAATGGATTAAATTAATTTTCCTGAAAATTCTACAAACAACACCCCATAATTACAATGTGAAAGACGATTTTGTATATAAATATTCACAGTCTTTGCCATGACTCTCAAAATTGAGCTCAGGTGTATCCTGTTTCCACTGATCATCCTTAAGATGTTTCTACAACTTGAATGGAGTCCACCTGTGGTAAATTCAGTTGATTGGACATGATTTGGGAAGTCCAAGGGATTGTCTGTAGACCTTCAAGACAGGATTGTATTAAAGCAGAGATCTGGGGAAGGGTACAGAAAAGTTTCTGCAGCATTGAAGGTCCCAATGAGCACAGTGGCCTCCATCATCTGTGAATGGAAGAAGTTTGGAACCACCAGGAGTCTTCCTAGAGCGGGCCGTCCAGCCAAATTGAGCGATCGGGAGAGAAGAGCCTTAGTCAGGGAGGTGACCAAGAACCCAATAGTAACTCTGACAGAACTCCAGTGTTTCTCTGTGGAGAGAGGAGAACCTTCCAGAAGAACAATCATATCTGCAGCACTCCACCAATCAGGCCTGTATGGCAGAGTGACCAGACAGAAGACACTACTCAGTAAAAGGCACATGACAGCCCATTTGGAATTTGCCAAAAGGCACCTGAAGGACTCTCAGGCTATGAGAAACGAAATTCTCTGGTCTGATAAAACAATGGCAAGCGTTGTGTCTGGAGGAAACCAGGCACCGCCCATCACCTGGCCAATACCATCCCTACAGTGAAGCATGATGGTGGCAGTATCGTGCTGTGGGGATGTTGAACATCTCTGGAGAGATCAGAAAATGGCTGTGCACCGACACTCCCCATCCAACCTGATGGAGCTTGAGAGGTTCTGCAAAGAAGAATGGGAGAAACTGTCCAAAAATAGGTGTGCCAAGCTTGTAGCATCATACTCAAAAAGACTTGAGGCTGTAATTGATTCCAAAGGTGCTTCAACAAAGTATTGAGCAAAGGCTGTGAATAGAACAATAACAGGTAGTGCCTCCCCTCAGTATTAGTGATGATCAACAGATGAATAATAAACAAAAATAAATATAAAGTGTACAAATACAATAACAATCCATAAAAATACAGAATCAATCAATGAATCAATCAAAAAAAGTATTTGAAATATTTTGTGCTCAAATGGTGCTCAATCAAAATATATGAATAAAAAAACAATCAATAAATCAATCAAAAAAGTCTTTAAAGTGTCTTGTGCTTGAACGTGCTCAACAAAGTGCTCCAATATCATTCCAATTGCAGCGTGAAAGGTGCCAGAACCCCCTTTGTGTCCCCACTCACCGAAAAAAGTGGACCTACTGCTTTTCAGTCAGAGGTCATACAAGCTAGAAAACGGTGAGGAAGACACTGAACTGGGTAAGCAGGACAACCGGACACCCGAAATGTATCTCAATCTTCCCACATGGAGATATGATCTGGATGACTCAAATGAACAAAAACATCCTCATGTGTAGACTGAAACAAATGCCACTTTATTGCACAGATAAAAATCTACTTACAAGATCAATGATAAAAAACAGCCTGGTAATCAATGAGCTGTCAGCAACGGCGTGCATTTCACCAGCTCCTACCACTATAGGCGGAAGTGACGTAGACGGCTGCGGCGGACCGAATATGACGTCAATACGTTTCGCCCTCGTAATAGAGCGTCATCACAGACGAGGATACCGGTTCATAGCAGCTGATTTATAACAACAAACCCGCCCAATCAAATGGAGGAGCCAATCATGTCTCTCAATCTATCCGGTTTATTCTCTGCAGCAGCCGTCTCAATACGTACACAACATTAGCCCTCTAGTGGTAAGATAGGGGCACTGTGCAAACTCCACATAGACATAAATATAAAAATAATAAAAATTATATATGCATATATGACAATATATAAACTGAACAAATAAAACTATATACCCCTGAATACACAGGGCGGGCTAAACTAATAATAAACTAATGGAAATGAAAACAAAAATAGATATGGTAAAAAACCATACAGGGAAAAAAACATATAGAACAGAAGATAATAAATTACCAAAAAATAATATTGGTGCATAAGAACATAAAAATTGTAATTGATAATAGAATGAAAAATGGATATAAAACTAAAAATAAATGTAATAAAACAAATTGTGAAAAAGGCCCATGTTTGTCTATAAGAAACCTCCATCTCTGCGTCTCAAATTAGCTCCCAATGTTGTGGACCCACCCACTAAGATATGCACCTTTTTAGATCAGGTGGGTTTCTACAGTTGTGGGAGATGTACAATGTGTAAGACATCTGCTTTCAGGAAACGGAAAACATTGCAGTTTGAATCCACTACAATGGGAAAGTCATATGTCATTAAGAAGTTTATCACGTGTGACAGTTCCCACCTAACTTATTTACTCACATGCACATGTGGCCTCCAATACATTGGGCGTATCACACGCAAGCTTAGAATTCGGTTGAGAGAACATGTTAATAATATTAAGAAAAGTTTCAAACACCACAGCCTCTCCAATCAGTTTAGGCTTGTGCATAATAGAGATCCTAGTCAATTAGCCTTTTGTGGTATTGATCGGATAGAGAGCTACTGGAGGGGTATGAACCTCACCAGGACCGTCTCCCAGAATGAGACCCAGTGGATCCATAGGATTGGTACCTTGGATCCACTGGGCCTCAATATAGAACTAGACATCAACTGCTTTTTGTCTGATTGGTGATGTCATTCCAGGTCATGTAGACCATTAGTGTTTCCTATCGGTGGTTTTAGCCCTAGGGGCTCTTTCCTTTGCGGATGGCCTTTGCTTTTTTGTTTTTTATATATTTTTTTATTTTGGAGGATGGCTTTCAGTAGTTGTCCATGCATTTTAGGTTTATGTAGTAAAACATTTTTTATATACATAATTATTTTTTCATATATATATATATATATATATATATATATATATATATATATATATATATATATTGATATTTTTTGTATATTTTTCACAATTGGTTTTATTACATTTATTTTTAGTTTTATATCCACTTTTCATCCTATTATCAATTACAATTTTTATGTTCTTATGCACCAATATTATTTTTTGGTAATTTATTATCTTCTGTTCTATATGTTTTTTCCCCATATGTTTTTTTTTACCTTTTTCTTATTTATTTCATATTTATTTTTGTTTTCATTTCCATTAGCTTATTATTGGTTTAGCCCGCCCTGTGTATTCAGGGGTATATAGTTTTATTTGTTCAGTTTATATATTGTCATATATGCATATATAATTTTTATTATTTTTATATTTATATGTCTATGTGGAGTTTGCACGGTGCCCCTATCTTTCCACTAGAGGGCTAATGTTGTGTACGTATTGAGACGGCTGCTGCAGAGAATAAACCGGATAGATTGAGAGACATGATTGGCTCCGCCATTTGATTGGGCGGGTTTGTTGTTATAAGTCAGCTGCTATGAACCGGTATCCTCGTCCGTGATGACGAAACGAGGGCAAAACGAGTTGACGTCATATCCGGTCCGCCGCAGCCGTCTACGTCACTTTCGCCTATAGTGGTAGGAGCTGGTGGAACGCACGCCGTTGCTGACAGCTCATTGATTACCAGGCTGTTTTTTATCATCGATCTTGTAAGTAGATTTTTATTTGCGCAATAAAGTGGCATTTGTTTCAGTCTACACATGAGGATGTTTTTGTTCATTTGAGTCATCCAGATCATATCTCCATGTGGGAAGATTGAGATACATTTCGGGTGTCTGGTTGTTCGGGGGTTCTGGCACCTTTCACGCTGCACTTGGAATGATATTGGAGCACTTTGTTGAGCACTTTCAAGCACAAGACACTTTAAAGACTTTTTTGATTGATTTATTGATTGTTTTTTTATTCATATATTTTGATTGAGCACCATTTGAGCACAAAATATTTCAAAGACTTTTTTTGATTGATTCATTGATTGATTCTGTATTTTTATGGATTGTTATTGTATTTGAACACTTTATATTTATTTTTGTTTATTATTCATCTGTTGATCATCACTAATACTGAGGGGTGGCGCTACCTGTTATTGTTCTATTCTTAAGCAGATATTTATCTGAGTGGAGCTGCCCCCCATTATATATACATATACACTTTCATGTGTGTATATATATATCTAATTTCATATTTAATCACTCATCTCCCACTACCAGAGGAGGCGCTGTTTATCGAGTTGAGTAAAGGCTGTGAATACTTATGGACATGGGATTTTTTGAGTTTTATTATTTTTAATATATTTGCAAAGATTTCAAATAAACTTCTTTCACGTTATTGTCATATGTTAACGGGTTATTTCTCACCCCCAGCATGTGCATACCACAAATTACACCCCAAAACACATTCTACTACTCCTCCTGAGTATGGCAATACCACATGTGTGAGTCTTTTACACAGCCTGGCCACATACAGAGGCCCAACATGTAGGGAGCGCCATCAGGCGTACTAGGAGCATAAATTACACACATAATTTCTTGACTACCTCTTGCACTTTTGAAGGTCCTGGAGCACCAGGACAATGGAAACGCCCAAAAAATGACCCCATTTTGGAAATCAAACACCCCAACGTATATTCTAGGAGGCATAATGAGTCTTTTGAACATGTCATTTTTTCCACAAGTTTTTGCAAAATGTGGAAAGAAAATGAAAACGCATTTTTTTTACACAAAGTTGTCTATTTATACAATATTTCTAACACACAGCATGTGCCTAGCAAAAATGACACCCCAAAATATATTCTGCTACTCCTTCCGTGTATGGCGATATTTTACACAGCCTGACCACATACAGAGGCCCAACATGCAGGGAGCACCGTCAGATGTTCTAGGGGCATACATTTCGAATCTAATTTGACTACCTTTTACACCATTGTGAGGCACTGTGGTGGCATGGATAGGCACTGTAGTAGCACAGATGGGCAGGGTAGTGGCACGGATGGGCAGTGTAGTGGCACGGATGGGCACTGTAGTGGTATGGATGTGTCACGGATGAGAACTGATGTGGTATGGATGAGCATGAATGGGGATGACAGAGCACGGATGGGTGGGTGAGCATGGATGTGTGGGTGAGCACGGATGGATGGGTGAGCATGGCTGGGTGGGTGAGCATGGATGGATGGATGAGTGAGCATGGATGGATGGCTGGGTGAGTACGGCTGGGTGGGTGAGCATGGATGGATGGCTGGGTGAGCATGGATGGATGGCTGGGTGAGCACAGCTGGGTGGGTGAGCATGGATGGATGGCTGGGTGAGCATGGATGGATGGATGGGTGAGCATGGATGGATGGATGGATGGGTGAGCATAGATGGGTGAGCACGGCTGGGTGGGTGAGCATGGATGGATGGCTGGGTGAGCATGGATGAGCATGCATGGCTGGATGGGTGAACATGGTTGTGTGAGGATGGCTGGATGGGTGAGCATGGATGGATGGATGGGTGGCTGGGCATGGATGGGGTGAGGATGGCTGGGTGGGTGGTGGATGGATGGGGTGAGGATGGCTGGGTGGGTGGTGGATGGATGGGGTGAGGATGGCTGGGTGGGTGGTCGATGGATGGGGTGAGGATGGCTGGGTGGGTGGTGGATGGATGGGGTGAGGATGGCTGGGTGGGCATTACACATCTCCCACAGCGCTGCAGCATTTCCTCTCTCCCTCCTCTCTCTTCTCGCAATGCACCGATCGGTGCGGAGAAGAGAGAGAAAAGCCGGCGGAAGCACCGGCTTGTTTACATGTGATTGCGCCCGGCGTGATCACGTGGTTAAAGGCCGCTCACAGCGGCAATTCACCGCGATCCGTGATGCGCTGGGTCCCCTGGACCCGACGGTCATGAATATTCCCGCCCGGGGGGCGCGCGGGAAGCGCATTCATGGGAGGACGTCAATAGACGTCCTCCCGGGGTTAAGCAACCACCCTGCAGGCGTCTTTTATCTATAGGGTGGTTGTTAAGTGGTTAATCCATTTTGGAATAAGGCTGTAACATAACAAAATGTGGAAAAAGTGAAGCGCTGTGAATACTTTCCGGATGCACTGTACCTTTTTAATATACCTGTAGTTCTAAACTCTCACATATGCCCAATGAAGTGACTGGCCTCAAGTGATACACAGAGATTAAACAAATCCTCCTGCATAAGTTGTACCTGTTTATTCACAGCGCTCTTTCCCCTACCTCCATCCAAAATGCAGAATTTACACAGGATCTCTCAACCCTGAAAAGAAGGAGGAGGAGAGCTCTGAAGGCTGATTGGAGGGAAGGGACACACCCTCCTTCAAACAGCACACAGGAACAGAGTTGGGCCTGTCAATCTGAAAGTCCCTCCTCTGTCACCATTTTTCTCTTGTTGTCAGGAAAATTTGTCAGAAATGATTCATGCTGATAGTAGAGGAATGAGACAGTGGATAGAAATGACACTTAGCATTCTGTATTGAGGCAAGTACACACTATAGAGCGATATGCTTTGTTCACATTTCATTTCTGAACTTTACAACCACTTTAAGTATGTTTAGATAGCACCATATTTGTTCAACCATCATCTAGGGTCACCATCTACTGCCTGGACTGAGACTGCACAGCCATGTAAATCATGGTACATATGCAGTTCTTGCCTGTGTTCACAAACGTCTGACACAGATCAGCCCCTGCTGCTGACTCTCACCTTGTGACTTGCTACAAAGTTACAATGTTTCAGTCTGAACACTGGGGGGGGGGGGAATGGACTGAGGAAATGCTCCCTCCTGCCTGCAGTAGACTGATGACATCATCTCAGTCTAGGCAAAGTCCCTAAATTGTAGTTTAAGGATGGCTTTATAATGATATCTTATCGGAGAAATGATACCATTTCTGTATGGCAGGAATTTATCCCTGCAGACTAGTGAAGTTAGTAGTGAAAGGTCCACTTTAAGAAAAACAACAAAACCAAATTTAAAATGTAAAAAAAAATGTGGTCATTTATAGATTTGAGCGAACCTCTGGAAGTTCGGGTTCTGCTGGTCCGGCCGAACTTCGGGACAAAGTCCGGGTCCGGGTCCGGACGGAACCCGAACGATCGCACGGACACCGAACCCCCAAGCCACAGGCACGCTAGCAAGCCCAAGGCAGGCCTGGGCCTGGGCCTGAAACAGGGCTTCAAGCCGGCCTGGTCGTCTTGGGCTTGAAGGTCTCCAAGCGAGTTTAGATATTTACTGGTGTAAAAAAAAATGTAAAATTTAAACCAAAACAACAAAAAGAATTTCACCTGGAAAGTGATGATTGAAGTGATCAGACGTCCCTATTTAAGGACGGTATGTCTTTACCATAGTAAAGAGGCTATTCTATAGTAATATTTCGGTAGGAATTTGATGTTAAATCCCTGAAACGGATCTGACTCTACTACAGTAGTCAGATGACGTCCGTCCTCCCTCGTAAAGG
>BLSH010038305.1:440765-453438 GCA_018402905.1 Glandirana rugosa
GTGCGCGCGCTCCCGTGCGCGTGTGCGCGCTCCCGTGCGCGCCCGCGTGCGCGCGCGCTCCCGTGCGCGCGCACGTGCCGGAAAACGGCGCCAAATGGGCCTATTTAAGCCTGGGGACTTCTGAGACCAAGTGCTGCTTGCTCTACAGCGTTCCCGACCTGTAAGCCTTGGCTCTGGATACCTGTTCCCGTATTGCTCTGCCTCCTGTTGACCCGGCTTGTCCTGACCTGCTGTCTGCTACCTGCACCGACCCCGGCTACCCACGACCATCCGATTGTCTGCTCCCTTGTACCTCTGCTGCCCGCCCGTTAACGAACCTTGCTTGGACTTCGACTACTCTTTTGCCTGATCCTTTGTACCTTCCTGCCAGCCTGTTGCCGACCCAGCCTGAACGACCATCCTTCTACCTGCACGTCTCCTGGAGCATCGCTACGTCATCAGTGACTCTCCAGCCCTCGTGCCATCCCGCACTCTTGGGCCTCTGTCCCCACTACCAGGGGTCCTTGAATCGGGTGCGCAAGAGCGGTTGTTCCCTGCACAAGACAGACTCCACCGTCAGGTACGTGACAGCGGCCTTCTCTGGATTCACTCCCCTAGGCCTAATGGACGCAAGGGAGGTGGAGTGGGAATCCTCCTATCCCCACAGAGCACTTTCCAGGTTCTTCACTCTCCTCCCTCTCTTTCCCTCTCATCACTTGAAGCCCACTGTATACATCTATTCTCTCCAACTTCCCTAAGAATTGCTGTGATCTACCAGCCTCCTGGACCGTTGTCAGCATTCCTTAATGAATTTTCTGCCTGGCTACCCTACTTCCTCTCTTCTGAAATTCCCACAATCCTTCTTGGCGACTTCAACATCCCTGTTAATACAAAAACTCCTGCTACTTCGAAACTGCTTAGTCTAACCTCCTCATTTGACCTGAAGCAATGGATACAAGCTTCTACTCACTCTGATGGAAATGCCCTTGACCTTGTATTCTCCTACCTATGCGCTTCATGCAACTTCTCCAACGATCCTTTCTCTCTCTCCGACCACCACCTTATTAGTTTCTCTCTCTCCCTGCCTTCCATCACCTTTCTCTCCAATCGCCTAACCGTCACCCATAGAAACCTTTGCCACTTCACCCCTTCTCTCCTCTATTCTGCTACCGACCACCTCTATGAAAAAAATCTCTCCCCTGTCCTGCCCCAACCAAGCCACGTCAATCTATAATAAATCCCTGTCCTCCACCCTGGACGAGCTTGCTCCCCTCACTACACACAGAATCAGGCCTCGACTCCTACAACCCTGGCAAACAGATGGCACCAGAAATCTCAAAAAACGTAGACGTGCTCTTGAGCGTCTGTGGCACAAGACTAAGTCTCTGGAAGACTTCAACCAATACAAATCTTCCCTCCGTAAATACAATTCTCACCTCCACACTGCCAAGCAGACCTACTTTACCACTCTTATTAACACCACCTCATCCAGTCCCCGTCAACACTTTTCTACCTTCAACTCTCTAATTCGTCCTCCACCACCTCCACCCACTAACTCACTCACTGTACAGGAAAGTGCTAATCACTTCAAAAACAAGATTGATGCAATTCGTGATGAAATCTCCACTCTACAGGTATCTCCCCCAGTTGAGACCCCACATCAACAGGTACAACTGACACTCCCCTTATTCAAACCTGCTACTATAGATGAAGTTGCTAAACTCCTTTCTAATGCCCAACTAACCACCTGTCCCCTAGACCCTATTCCATCTCAAATACTACGGTCACCCTCTGACTCTATCCTACACTCTCTAACTAACATCATCAATCTCTCCCTCTCTTCTGGCGTCTTCCCCAAAGCTCTAAAACATGCATTGGTCACCCCCATTCTTAAAAAGCCAAGCTTGGAACCAATCTTAACAATCTACGCCCTATCTCCTTGCTCCCCTTTTCCTCTAAACTCCTTAAGCGCCTTGTCTTCAACCAACTGAGTGACCACCTCATTAAGAATAACCTTCTTGATCCCCTTCAATCTGGGTTTCGCCCTCAACACTCCACAGAAACTACTCTTCTAAAACTCACAAATGTCCTACTAACCGCAAAAAACAATGGACATTTTTCTGTACTCCTACTTCTGGACCTTTGGGCTGCCTTTGATACAGTTGACCACCCCCTCCACTTCCCTGGGTCAGCTGATAGCCTCCCACGGCTTTCAATATCATTTCTATGCGGACGACACTCAAATCTACCTCTCCACCCCTCAGCTCACTCCATCAGTCCCCTCACGCATCACTAACTTACTAACAGACATATCTGTCTGGATGTCACACCACTTCCTCAAACTCAACTTGTCCAAAACCGAGCTCATAATATTTCCTCCCCCACGTGCCACTTCCCCTGACTTCTCTGTCAAGAGCAATGGCACCACCATCCACCCGTCTCCACATGTCAGGGTGCTAAGTGCTATCCTGGACTCTGAACTCTCCTCTTGGCCCCATATCCAATCACTATCCAAAGCTTGCCTCTGCAACATCTCTAAACTTTGTCCTTTCCTAACCAATGAAACCACAAAGCTCCTGATTCACTCCCTAGTTATCTCTTGCCTTGACTACTGCAACTCTCTCCTAATTGGCTTACCTTTAAACAGACTATGCCCCCTTCCATCATGAATGTCGCTGCCAGACTCATTCATCTTACAAACCGCTCAGCGTCTGCTACCCTTCTCTGCCAATCCCTCCATTGGCTGCCACTTGCCCAACAAATTAAATTCAAAATACTAACAATAAGTTACAAAGCCATCCACAACTCTGCCCCCAGCTACATCACTAGCCTGGTCTCAAAATACCAAAAGACCTCCTGCTCTCTAGTTCCCTCATCACTTCCTCCCATATTCGCCTCCATGACTTCTCCCGAGCCTCTCCCATCCTCTGGAATTTCCTACCCCAATCTGTCAGACTGTCTCCAAATCTCTCCACTTTTAGGCGATCCCTGAAAACTTTTCTCTTCAGAGAAGCCTATCGTGCCTCCACCTAATAACTACAATTTTATTTTCCTCATCAGCCCATCCCCCACAGTTATTACCCTCTTGTATCACTTGGCCCTCCCTCCTAGATTGTAAGCTCTAACGAGCAGGGCCCTCTTGTTCCTCCTGTATTGAATTGAATTGTATTGCAATTGTACTGTCTGCCCTAATGTTGTAAAGTGCTGCGCAAACTGTTGGCGCTATATAAATCCTGTATAATAATAATATGCACGCAGGAAATTTTCATTTGGTTTCAGATTCAATCATTCATTGTAGAATTTTGTTTCGTCATGTTCGTTATGTTGAACCGATTAGTTTTCGGAATTTGTTTCTATCTTCATTGGTGTGAGTGGATTAAAAAAAAAATTGCCATTTTTCTGGAAGATTGCTACAGTATATATTCCATATATTATCAGTTATAACAGATTCAGTATTTTCAGATGCTAGTCCAACCCACCAAGAGAAACGGCATGAGCTGATTGGACAATATCTACTGGTATCATGTGCATCCGAATTAAAAAATGGAATGAAATTCAGATCAATATGTTATCCGAATCTGAATTATCGGACACATTCAAACATTTAAATAATTTCCCCATGGGCCCAAACTATTATCACATCACATGATGTCATCAGAATGACATGAACACATTCGTTAATGTTAATTTTAACTTTGTTGCCATTCCTTACTATATCTATTCAGAGATTGGTATACATCCAAATCTCCAAAAATCAAATATTTGTGCGAAAATTTATTAATTTAGAAACAAAACGCACATGTCTAGTCCTAGTGGTGGTAGGCCTAGGATGGGTAGGAAGCAGCTGTCATTTCTGTTCTCTGCCCAAGCTTAGACTTTTTGTGCAAAATTTTTCAAGCTCCATCAATATCAGTTTGGGAGGGGAAGGTCGTATTTTGGCATCTTTGCTTTAGGTGCCAAAGGAACTTGTCCCAGAACTGTCTACTGTATATTACATGAGATTAACAATTTGCAGAATTTCTCAAGCCATAAACACATCATACCTAGGTTGCAGGACAGTCCGTGGTATGGGTAATAGCATCGACACTTGTAGTAAGGAGCCAGTTTCTTTAGGACGCACTCTCCATTGGGGCATGTAGTATTTTTACATGGGCGAATGGCTACAATCAAATACAAATAAGCTTTAATTTTCAACAGAACAAAGAGCAGATATTTTCGGTGGGACATCAAGATCCCGACACCAAGATATTGCAAGGAGAGAGTCCCCCACTGATGAAATTTTTAGGAACAAATACGAAGAAGTTTATTAGATATCCACACATTTGTATCAAAACTCAACTGAACTTTCAGTTTAAATAGTTAAATAAATTTGGGGTGCTTCAAAACAAAAGGTGTTCAATATCTAAAACAGCCATTCTCAACCATGGTTCCATGGAACCTTAGGATTCCTCCAGAGGTTGCTAGAGGTTCCGTGAGCTGTGGCTCCTATATGATGGTGCCTGCATAATTCTGGGGCCAACACCATTTGGCAGTGTCAGCAGTATTACACCGATTATCTTTTTTGCTGTCTGTAAGGGTGGCATTCTAACCAACCAGAACATTGCTCCATTGACCCAGGAAACCATAGAAAACCAGTGTTTCTCCTTGAATTCCTCTCCAGGCAGTGGTATCACTCAGATCGAGCGCCACCTACAGTGGAGACAACAGACTGCACCTGCCTACAAGCTCGTTCTTTCAGCCTAGGTAAAGTCACCGGACTGGAGCTCAAGGATGGTTTTTAACAATAAAAGTTAGGGTTTTTCTGAGAAATGATACTATTGCTGTATATTGTGACATGTCAGGAACATGTTCATGCAAACTTATAAAGTCACTGTAAATTTTGATTATTCTTCTCTCACATTTTTCACAGTTTAACCCGGTAAAGAATTCGGTGCAGCGGCACATGTATCCCCGTTCAGTAGCCACACATGTCCCATGGTTAAAACACGGCTGCGATAGGCAGGGATCTATGGAAAATTGAATGGCAAAAAACACAGATTTTCTACATTGAATTTTTATCACAACAATATTTATCAGTCTGATGTGCAGACATGCAACTGTGGGGTTAGTAAGCTGCTCATGTACTATAAGGTAATATGAAGTTAAATCGGTATTAAACTCAAAACCAAAAATGTAATATATTGCAGCTTAGGATTCGTTAGATGTGGTGGCTGCATTCATTTTCTTGTTCAGGCTTTTTCCCCTGTTTTCACCTGCTGATCTGACCAGTAAAACTCCTCTTGTATTAGAATGCCTTAACCCTGGATGACGGAGCACAGGGTGGGGGGCCACAGCATTGTTAATCTAGGGGGTAGGATGTGCTAGCAGATTTGATTACAAATTGAAGCCGAACTTCAGCTAATACTTTTTAAGCATTTATAGCAAACAGTTTTTGTTCCCTTTTGGGATAAAGGTTTTACATAAATAAATAAAAGCTGATCATTGTAAGCACCCCTGTCAGTGGTAAATGGTTTATCTCATCCATGTAACTGATACATTTGCAAGAGAACTTGTTCTTTTGCAAAGCAACAGACTTGCTGGCCAAATCACCAGCTGAAGATAAAGGAAAGAAAGCCTAAAATTGAAATGCAGAATGCAGCCATCACATCTAAGAATTGGTAAGCTGCAATATAATAAATGCTTGCTTTTGGGTTTAGTACTGATTTTTTTTTTAAAAAAGGGGATGCTTATATATAGAGGAAAATAAATGCATTGACGCACAATACATATTATTTGGCAGCAAAAACAAAGTTTATGTTGTAACCTTCCCAACCAAAAAATCTGAAGAGGATATCAAAGAAGGTGCAAAGTAAATGTTTTGCTCTCTCTGCTTTATACTAAAGTAAATAAAACCGCTTTTGTTGTAATATCGACTTTCAGTTCAGATTTCCCCCTCCAATGCTTCTTTTTGGCCATTAGATGCCCCAAGTTTGATGGCCAGCAAGTCTGATGGCCGCGGGCCAAATCCGGCCCTCCAGGCCACTTCATGAGGCCCTCGCAAAGTTCCTGCAACTGCAGCAACCCCCTTGTCTCTGCCCCCACCATCTCTCAGCAGTCAACAGCAGAGAGGAGCCCCATAGAGGCTCTTCTCTACCCCCCACCCCCTTTCTCGTCTCATCATTTGCCAGCAGAGAGGGGAACAGAACTCCTTCTACAGATTCTGTGCCTCTCTGGGCAGCCACAGCCTCCCCCTCATCTCCATCTCCCCCTGGTCTCAGCATTCAGCAAACCCAGCCCTCCTCTGGTTCTCCTCCAGACTCTGCACTTTCTGCTTCCCAGCTCCCCCTAGCTTCTTCCTGGCAGCAGCACAAGGTAAAGTTGGTGCACTGTGATGTAAGGGAGGGTGGGGGACTCTTGGCTTCTGATGGAGGGGGGGGCTCTTGACATCTGATGTAAGGGGGGGTTGGGTGCTCTGGAAATCTAGTCTTACTGATACAACCCGCCCTTTGAGGGCAACCATAATGCTGATGCATCCCACGATGAAATTGAGTTTGACACCCCTGGCCTAGGGCATCCTGGGCCCACCCCAGCCTATGGCTGGACAGTGAAATGAAAAGCAGCACAGTGATGAGTTCATCCCTGTCACTCTGATCTTTCCTCCTATCAATAAGCATAAACTGATTGGCTCTCTAAAAGGAGTGGTTTAGGGAGGTGGGTGGGGGGTAAACCAAGGGATGGTGCTTGGGGGGTAAGTAAAGGACGAAGACAAGGGGTGAATCGGAAAGGGTAGGGGGCTTCACCTATTCTTTAAGAAAACCAGCCCTGAATATATATATATTTGAGCGTTGTAAAGACACAATTTTTATCGGTTCGATATTATGGGATATATTTGGTACCCTCTATTTCATCATAGTAATACTGGGTCAGGGTGTACACATTCTCTGCAATGCGTTCCTCCAGTTCTTTCAAAATACCTGCAGGAGATAAAGAGCAACATGTCAGGACCATGCAACCTACAAATACTGCCAATACTCCATAGGGAAATACTAAAATCTCCCTATGGAGTCCGGTCACAGCATTTATAAGCCCTGATGAAGGAAGAGAGTTGAATTCCCCGAAATGTGTTGGATGCTCTATGTGGTCTTGTTATGAGCAAATACTAACAATAAACCCTTCACGCCTGCCCTGGAGTCACTTTAAAAGGTTCTGAACGCCCCGGGGGAAACGATTGGCAATCATGTGGGCACTGTGATTGGCTATCACAACAATTACATGATTGGGAGCCGATCCCACCCTTTACTAATCGTTAGTAATGACCGAGAGCTGACTCTGACATCAGACGCACAGTGACACATAAATGCATTGAAGCCCACCCTTTCGCTGATGAACATATATGATATGCCATTGGTATGAGGTTAAAATACTTTGGACTCATATCTTTGGTCTTATGCTCTCATTAGACTCTAGGGTTCACTGTCCGTGGCATGGCTTTGTTTTGCAACAAAGTCATGTGATCACCATGATGGCACTGATACTGAATAAGCCATGAAATGCTGCTATAGACTTATACAAGAGGGTTATTTACCGTGATGGTGATGATGATGATGGGTTCGATGAAGATGCTGTGGAGAGAGAAAACAAAAGTGTGGTCATTTAAAAAAGTATTGTTAGGGAGTGCCGTTGATTGTAAAAATTACCTAAGAAGTCATTTTTCCTTTTTTGCTTGCTCTATATACTTTCCGCATGAAGTTTGCATGTTCTCCTTGTGCTTGCATGGATTTCTGCTGGATACCCTCGTAAGAGGGGCTTTGTAGTTGGCTGATTTTTGCTGACTGCAATACCTGTGTACTGGCTCCCAATGTACTGCCTACAATACCTGTGTACTGGCTGGCTTCCTGTGTACTGACTGCAATACCTGTGTACTGACTCCCAGTGTACTGCCTACAATACCTGTGTACTGGCTGGCTTTCTGTGTGCTGACTGCAATATCTGTCTACTAGCTCCCTGTGTACTGCTTACAATACCTGTGTACTGGCTACCTGTGTACTGCCTACAATATCTGTGTACTGGCTTCCTGTGTACTGACTGCAATACCTGTGTACTGGCTCCCAGTATACTGCCTACAATACCTGTGTACTGGCTCCCGGTGTACTGCCTACAATACCTGTGTACTGGCTCCCTGTGTACTGCCTACAATACCTGTGTACTGGTTACCTGTGTACTGGCTGCAATACCTGTGTACTGGCTCCCTGTGTACTGGCTACCTGTGTACTGGCTGCAATGCCTGTGTACTGGCTACCTGTGTACTGGCTGCAATACCTGTGTACTGGCTACCTGTGTACTGGCTGCAATACCTGTGTACTGGCTACCTGTGTACTGGCTGCAATACCTGTGTACTGGCTCCCTGTGTACTGGCTACCTGTGTACTGGCTGCAATACCTGTGTACTGGCTCCCTGTGTACTGGCTACAATACCTGTGACCTGGCTACCTGTGTACTGGCTGCCTATGTACTGCCTACAATACCTGTGTACTAATAATTATATCTATAGCGCTCGCACGTGGTATTACTAAATCGCTACTGATAAACATAAAATATGTGGTTCAAAATACCAATATATGTACTTAGATCATTGCACCAAATATTAGTCCAGTGATAATCACATAAATTGAATAAACATATGACATTTAACATCAATGTTAAGGTGCTGAATTAATAAAGTGACATAGTGCTGAAATAGTCCAAACAAAAGTGATAGAGTGCTTCGTGCTGAATTATAAATCTTCCAAGGTGCCAATGTGATCCACACGTGTGGGATATCCCCTTAGGACTCCTACTCACCAAAAAACCATGACCCCCAGCTTTTCAGTCTGGAGATCTGGTAAGGCTGTATGAGATCCAATACTGGACAGCTGGCAGATCAGAGACTCATGCTTCCACGGTGCCCCCCATAGGAAAAATAGGATTAAAAGAGAAAAAGGATCCACAATAGTGAAGCACTGTATAGCTGAATTAATTTTGCGCAGGTAAGATTGTATTTACAAGAAGATAAACGAACGATCGCTTTACAAGGTACGAACGCCGCTATTCGCGTGCGTTCCAAACTGAAACCGTAAGTGACGTAACTTCCGGTTTCAGTTTGGAAAGCACGCGAATAGCCCCCCCCCATCCTAAAAATTCACCAGCTGCCACTGCAGTCCACAGTAGTCAAGTGAAAGCATGCGCAGTACTTTAGAGTTGAAAATATTTTTATTGAAAGTGATTATATAGTACAGAAAAAGTGGCACGTGATAGCAGTTCCGCGAGTCCACTCAGTGGCTATCGCCTATAGTAGGGCTCGCAGTCATCAGAGAACAAAGAAGTCATATTTTGCATAACAGAAACAGTAGATAACAAAAAAAAAAAAAAACATGTTTTCCTTTTTCTGTTGTGGGAATAGCACTTTAAAATCGAAGGACATTGGTCCATAACATTTTCAAGGTTAAAGAAAGCTGAGAGACAGCAAGAGAGGAGGAGAGAGGAGCAAAGCAGGAAATCAAAGGATAAGTAGACTGGGGAGGATAGAGAGAGGAAAGAGGGAGAGTCTGCTGGAAGGTCTCAGCCTCGCGGGACTGCCCATCCGACCCACTTGGGGCATTCTAACCATCCAGGGGTTTGTTGTGGCATGTGCAGCCATTTTAGTCTCTCCTCTACCCAGGGTCATTAATACTCAAAGGCAGTGTTAATTTCATTGACTAAAACACTAACTTAAAGTGTTACTAAACCCAGTAATATGAAAACAGTTCATCTGCCCCCCCCCCCCCCCCACAGTGCCCACAGCTTAAGGGAACTTAAGGGGTTAATCCTCTTCATTGTTTAACCACTTCAGCCCCGGAAGGATTTCACACTTTAGGACCAGAGCCCTTTTTACGATTCGGCGCTGCGTCGCTTTAACTGACAATTGCGCGGTCGTGCAACGTTGTACCCAAATTTACGTTCTTTTTTTCCCACAAATAGAGCTTTCTTTTGGTGGTATTTGATCATCGATGCGTCATTTCCGCCGCTATAAACAAAAGAAGAGCGACAATTTTGCAAAAAAACCCAAATTTATTACTTAATACAAATCCAAAAAAAAAATATAAAAAAACATTTTTTTTCATCGGTTTTGGCCGATTTATATTCTTCCTCATATTTGTGATAAAAAAAAAATCGCAATCGGCGTTTATTGATTGGTTTGCGCAAAAGTGGCCGCATTTACGGATGATGAGAATTCATTTTTGGGGTTTTTGTTTTTTTTTATTTTTTACTAGTAATGGCGGCGATCTGCGATTTTTAGCAGTACTGCGATATTGCAGCGGACATGTCGGACCATTTTGACACTTTTTTGGGACCATTGGCATTTATACAGCGATCAGTGCTATAAAAATGCACTGATTACTGTGTAAATGCCATTGGCAGTGAAGGGGTTAACCTGCAGGGGGCGCTCTAAGGGTTAACTGTGTTCCCTGGGCGTGTTCTTACTGTGTTTGGGCTGCCCTAGCAGGGGAAGGGAAGTGGTCACAGCTTCCATATAGAGGAAGGCTGTGATCACAGCCCTTCCCCCCCTCACAGAACGGAGGTCCGTGTTTACTTACACGGACCTCCGTTCTTTCACTCCGGGGCTGGGGGGCATCGCGGGTAGCCGGCGGCGATCGAGTCCGCCGCACCCGCTCCCTGGCCCTCCCCGAACACAGTGAGCGCGATCTCGCAGCCGCCGTCGTATGGCGGCGATTTGCGATATGGAACCACTTTGTCGCCGTCTACCTGCTGTTGGCGGTCGGCAAGTGGTTAAAAAGGCTGTTTTATCCTGTATGCAGAGATTCTTCCCCCCCTGCACTGTCTCTCTCGGAAAGGTCAGATTTAGGCTGGATTCACAGCTATGCATTTTTAGTGCTTTTTGCATTTTGCAGATTTGCACCGCAGTCCATGGTTTCCTATGGAACACGTTCTGCAGTGCAAATCTACAAAATGCAGAGCCCATTGATTTGAATAGAAGTCTCACAGAAGTCAGATCACGATGATCCGACTTGCGGTGCGACTTGTGTGCTGAGGATCTTGAAGGGGAACCCCCGCAAAAATGAAATAAAAAATGTACGCAGGGTTCCCCCCAAAGAGTACCAGACCCTTCGGTCTGGTATGGATTTTAAGGGGAACACCCACGCCAAAAAAAACGGCGTCGGATCCTCCCCAAAATCCATGCCAGACCCATATCTGAGCACGCAGCCTGGCAGGCCAGGAAAGGGGGTGGGGACGAGCGAGTGCCCCCCCCCCCCCTCCTGGACCATACCAGGCCACATGCCCTCAACATGGACAGTGGGAAGGACCCACAATAAGGGTTTTGTGGCAGCAAACTTTTTAATAAAGAGTATAATTAAAGTAACATACCAATTTCTTTCTTTCAAAATGTATTATGCGTTTTCATAGATAGATATACAGTAAAAACATGAGCTCTGGTTGTGCAAACAAGGGACCTAACAATGTAACATTATACAATGTTACAGTGTTAAATACAAAGGATCACATACGATACACCCATAGCCATGCCCTCAACATGGGGGTGTGGCTGCTTTGGGGCAGGGGGGGCCTGCGCCCCCACCCTAAAGCACCTTATCCCCATGTTCAGGAGAACAAGGGCCTCTTCCTGACAACCCTGGCCCTTGGTTGACGGGGTCTGTGGGCGGCGGCTTATTGGAATCTGGAAGCTCCCATTTAATAAGGAGGCCCCCAGATCCCACCCCCCCCCAGCACCCTATGGGAATGAGTATGGGGTACATTGTACCCCTGTCCATTCACCTGAAAAAAGTGTAAAAAAAAACACTGCACAGGTTTTTACATTTTTTTATTAAATCAGCTCCAGCATCTTCTCCCCTCTCCGGCTCTTCTCCCTCTCCAGCATCTTCTTTCTTCTGCTCTTTTGCGGGGTCTTCTGTCTTCTGAGGGGTCTTCTATCTTCTGCTGGATCTCCTGTCTTCTGCTCTTTTGCCGCTGTCTTCTCCGTTGTCTTCTCCCTCTTCTCTTCTTCCAATGATGACACGACGCAATCTTCCGGACTAATGAACTATCCACGCTCTGCAGTGACTTATATTGGCATGGGGCAGGGCCACCAGCTGACGTCATCCAGAGGCCATCCTTATAATGTCACCACCCGAGGCATGATGGGGTGGGAGAAGAGCCGGAGAGGGGAGAAGATGCCGGAGCTGATTTAATAAAATATTTTAAAAACCTGTGTAGTGTTTTTTTTACACTTTTTTTTCAGGTGAATGGGTAGGGGTACAATATATCCCATACTCATTCACATAGGGTAGGGGGGGGGGGCGGGATCTGGGGGCCTCCTTATTAAAGGGGGCTTCCAGATTCCGATAGGCCCCCACCCGCAGACCCCGACAACCAACAGCCAAGGTTGTCAGGAAGAGGCCCTTGTCCTCATCAACATGGGGACAAGGTAATTTGGGGTGGGGATCGCAGGGCCCCTCCGCCCCAAAGCACCCACAACAACCATGTTGAGGGCATGTGGCCTGGTATGGTCCGAGGGGTTGCTCGTTCGTCCCTACCCCCTTAACTGGCCTGCTTGAGTAAGAGTCTGGTATGGATTTTGGGGGGGACCCTACGCCGATTTTTCCGGCGTGGGGGTTCCCCTTAAAATCCATACCAGAGCGAAGGGTCTGGTACCTCTTGGGGGGAACCCCATGCAATTTTTT
>BLSH010038305.1:490101-504733 GCA_018402905.1 Glandirana rugosa
GGGGAGTGTACAAGACATACCAGGGGGCGAAGATACCAGTGGGGGGGGAGAGTCCACCATAGAAGCGGGGGACCATACAGAACATGTGAGGGGACCTGAGAGGGGGGTGACCATAGAAGCGGGGGACCATACAGAACATGTGGGGGGACCTGAGAGGGGGGGTGACCAGAGAAGCGGGGGACCATACAGAGCGTGTGGGGGGACCTGAGAGGGGGGGTGACCAGAGAAGCCCCGACAAATTGCCAGCGAAAAACCTTATTTTCTGGCAATGCCCCTCCCGAGACTAGGCTCTGGATCCGCCCCTGCCATGGGGATGGTAGCTTTTCAAGGAATAAATCCAAGAGGTTTCCAATTGAGAAACGCCTCTCCTTGTCCATCCGCCCCTCCATGGTGGAACATATTTGTCAATAATCTGGTATAAAGTTCCTTCAGGATTCCAATGGTGATACTTTAAATAGTGTTTGGGAACGCTATGATTAGTTTTTCCTTTGATTATATTCGTTATATGCTCATTTACCCGAACACTGAAGGCCCTGGTAGTCCTTCCCACGTACTGTTTGTTACAGGGGCAAGTCAACAAATATACTACGTTCTTGGTCTCACAAGTGCTAAAAAATTTTATATCAAAACACTGCCCAGTGACTGTGGATTTAAAGCTGGGGATTTTTCTGTTTTTACATCCATTTAATTTGCAGACCCGGCATTTCTGGCATTTAAAGTATCCCTTTAAATCTTGAAAAAATGATGGTTTTTGTGGAGGGTCGATCACATTGGGTGCGATCCTCAATCTGAGTGGGGGAACTCCCCTATATGTTATCTGCGGTTTTTCAGGTAAAAGGGAGCCCAGTACCTGGTCATTGCGAAGAACGTCCCAGTGCTTGGAAATGACTTTTTTTATTTGTTTATGTTGGATATTAAAGCCTGTAAAGAAAGATCATTTAGCATCATGCTTTACAGTTCTCTCCTTATCCCTCAGTAGTTCGGACCTGTCAATGTCCGAGACCACCTGTATTTCATTATCAATCTCATTGGCATTATATCCCTTTTCCAAAAATTTATTCCTGAGAACCTGGGCTTGTTCCTTGAATATATGCATATCAGAACAGTTGCGCCTTAATCTAATAAATTGGCTTTTGGGTATTGACCTTAGCCAGGGTTTGTGATGACAACTATCCGTAGGGATAAAACTATTTCTATCGGTGGGTTTGAAAAATGTCATAGTGGAAAATTGGCCATGGCTAATATCTATCACCAAGTCCAAGAAATGTATGCTGGTTTGACTACTCTCAGGGGTCAAAATGATGCCTCTATCGTTATCATTAAGTATAGAAAAAAAGGAATTGAGGGACATCTGGTCACCACGCCATAGGAGGAGGATGTCGTCGATATATCTAGCCCAGAAGACAAGCTCCGGTCTGTCTAGGGCATATACGACATCCTCCTCCCATTTAGCCATAAATAGGTTGGCCAAACTGGGGGCGAATTTAGCCCCCATGGCGACACCTTTGCACTGCGAGTAATACTTGTTGTTATGCCAGAAATAGTTATGCTTGGTAGCATAAATCACTAGACTAATAAGAAAACTCTTCTGTATATCAGGTATTGTAGTATCCTGTTCGAGAAAGTGGTTCACTGCTTCAAGTCCCAATTCATGTGATATACTTGTGTAAAGAGAAGAGACATCAGCAGTAGCAATGATGTCTCCCCTTTGCAATTGTACATTCTCTAACTTTCGGATGGTGTCTTTAGTATCCCTTAAGTATGAAGGCATTTTAGCGACATGGGGTTGTAAATAATGGTCAATGTATTTACCGATTCTGGATGTAATAGAATCGATACCACTAATAATTGGGCGGCCAGGTGGATGTTCGGTGTTTTTGTGAATTTTTGGTAAATAATAAATGGTTGGAATCCTGGGACACATCGGGATGAGGAATTGCTTTTCTTTTTTATTTAAAATCCCATCTTTGTAGCCTTTGTTAATTATTTTGGTGAGTTCAGCTTTATATTTATTGGTTGGGTTGGAGGCCAGGGGTTGGTAAGTGTCTGTGTCACTCAAAATATTGTTTAATTCAGACATGTAATCAGATTTATCCAAAACCACTATGCCTCCCCCCTTATCAGCTGGCCTGATAACCAAATCCTTATTTTCACAGATGCTTTCAACCCCCTTTTTTAAAGAATGGGGTATATAGCATCTTTTAACCGGCAAATTCTCCAAATCCCGTAGCACCAAATCCTTAAAAATCTTCACGGATGGTGCAGTGGGACCCGGAGGATTGTATGTGGAAGGGTTACTAAGACCAGAATGAACTACAGGATCATTGATTAATGTGGACCTAATAGGGTTACTAATGAGATACCTCTGAATATTTATCTTTCTAACAAATTTCTGCACATCTATAAAAGTGTCAAATTTGTTCAACTTCTTAGGTAGTGCAAATTTGAGACCTCTGTTAAGTGTATTAGTTTCGTCCTGAGAAAGTACCCGACTACTTAGGTTAAAAATACCGGTGTTAGATGCTAGGTTCGTACCCTTTTGCCCTCTCTGGTGTTTCCTCCCCCTCTAGACCCTCTTTTGCGTCCAAGCCTCTTTTTCTTGAGGGGTTGGCCAGTGGAAAATCCCGAGGTGGTGGAGGGGGGGGGTAGCTATTATTGTATCGAAAAGGGGAACGATCCATGTCATATCTCTCTTGTTGATATGAAAAATGTTGGTCCTCCTCGTACAGCGGTGTATACCTGTTAGAAGTTTCCACCTGATGATAAGGGGTGGGCGGGGGCTGATAGTAGGGTCTATCATTATATGGGGCCATATATGGACGAGGCTGATTGTAACCTCGATCATATTGTTGTTGATAGTTATACGAGGTGCGTTGGGGGAGTGGACCGTGTCCATTTCTTGGGCCACCAGTACCCCTGTTTCCTGAGTTATAAGGACGTGGACGTTGGGCAGGGGAACGGTGGTCAATGTGTTTATCTTTTTTCCAGGCAGGAGATGGTTTATAGGGTGTTCTCCCCCTATGCTCCATGTTAGTATACTCCGGGGGTGCAGTGGTTTCCCTAACCAGATGTCTAGGTTGGGCCACACTCTCCCCACCGGGCAGAACCCCTCCTCCTGCGGAAACATTTTTTTGCCATTTAAAGACATTAGAGGTACGATAGTCCTCTATGTCTCTGGAATATTTCTTTTGTTTCTTGGATTTTTGATCCAATTCCTCCTTCTCTAAATGAGATTTAAGATCAGCGGAACCCCTCACGTACTCCGCTGAACTTTTAAAAGGCAAGAGTTTGTCCTTAATCTCTTTAATTTCCTGATCAATGGTATTCAGTTTAGAACGCTTCCTAGAGTTAATAAACCCTAGAGATCTAGGTCAACTTCCCCTTGTTGGGGTTGGATTTCCCATCTTAAACTACGTGGCACCATACTCTCACTAATGTATTGATCAAGAAAAGCAATATCCCATAATAGGTGGATTTCAGTGGTCATTAAGTTACGCAGTCTGATGAAAAGACCTCCAAGTTCAGTGTCAGTATTATTAGCCACAAATACTCCATCAGTATTAAGGGTCCTTGAGGCCCTATAATCAAATACATCCATGATAGAAGATAGCTTAAATAAGGGTTCGCTGGGCTAAAAGATCAAAAATACAATAAATTGAAGCAGTGAACCACTTTCTCGAACAGGATACTACAATACCTGATATACAGAAGAGTTTTCTTATTAGTCTAGTGATTTATGCTACCAAGCATAACTATTTCTGGCATAACAACAAGTATTACTCGCAGTGCAAAGGTGTCGCCATGGGGGCTAAATTCGCCCCCAGTTTGGCCAACCTATTTATGGCTAAATGGGAGGAGGATGTCGTATATGCCCTAGACAGACCGGAGCTTGTCTTCTGGGCTAGATATATCGACGACATCCTCCTCCTATGGCGTGGTGACCAGATGTCCCTCAATTCCTTTTTTTCTATACTTAATGATAACGATAGAGGCATCATTTTGACCCCTGAGAGTAGTCAAACCAGCATACATTTCTTGGACTTGGTCATAGATATTAGCCATGGCCAATTTTCCACTATGACATTTTTCAAACCCACCGATAGAAATAGTTTTATCCCTACGGATAGTTGTCATCACAAACCCTGGCTAAGGTCAATACCCAAAAGCCAATTTATTAGATTAAGGCGCAACTGTTCTGATATGCATATATTCAAGGAACAAGCCCAGGTTCTCAGGAATAAATTTTTGGAAAAGGGATATAATGCCAATGAGATTGATAATGAAATACAGGTGGTCTCGGACATTGACAGGTCCGAACTACTGAGGGATAAGGAGAGAACTGTAAAGCATGATGCTAAATGGTCTTTCTTTACAGGCTTTAATATCCAACATAAACAAATAAAAAAAGTCATTTCCAAGCACTGGGACGTTCTTCGCAATGACCAGGTACTGGGCTCCCTTTTACCTGAAAAACCGCAGATAACATATAGGGGAGTTCCCCCACTCAGATTGAGGATCGCACCCAATGTGATCGACCCTCCACAAAAACCATCATTTTTTCAAGATTTAAAGGGATACTTTAAATGCCAGAAATGCCGGGTCTGCAAATTAAATGGATGTAAAAACAGAAAAATCCCCAGCTTTAAATCCACAGTCACTGGGCAGTGTTTTGATATAAAAATTTTTAGCACTTGTGAGACCAAGAACGTAGTATATTTGTTGACTTGCCCCTGTAACAAACAGTACGTGGGAAGGACTACCAGGGCCTTCAGTGTTCGGGTAAATGAGCATATAACGAATATAATCAAAGGAAAAACTAATCATAGCGTTCCCAAACACTATTTAAAGTATCACCATCGGAATCCTGAAGGAACTTTATACCAGATTATTGACAAATATGTTCCACCATGGAGGGGCGGATGGACAAGGAGAGGCGTTTCTCAATTGGAAACCTCTTGGATTTATTCCTTGAAAAGCTACCATCCCCATGGTATGAACATCGAATGGGATATTAATTCTTTCATTAGCAAAGCCTAGACAACATTATCTATAACATTTTCTACCTGTGGGAACACTATAATAGGTTCTTTTATTGTTGTATCTTTTCTCATATATGCTCGTCTGATCACCTGTGTATTTTTGATTTTTAGATGTTTGCCTATATAATATGATGGCTTTGTTATTACAGTTCGTGTACGGTTTTAAAACATACTTATAATTAATTTTTTAGATTGAACCGTTTTAATACTGGTTGATACTGTTGAATACTGTTGATTCATTTACAAATTGTAGTGCTTTTAGCCTTTTATGTCTTATTCGCTCTTAATCTGACTTTTGGGATAGCCTTCATATTGTAAAATTCTAATGTACATGGTGGAGTTATTTTTATTTACTATTAGGATTTTAAATATCGTGGGTCAATTTTTGTGATTAATCTGGCGCATTTTTTGATTTATGTTCGATTTATCATATGTGGCACATGTCACTTTCTTATTAGAAAATTTGATCAATTCAGATTTTTTGCACATTCTTAAAACCATTCCGTTATGTATATCTTGATTATTTTTCACCATTTAGACACATCGGGACATTGCAATATTTTGCTTTTTGCTTTTTGATGCTTCTCATTGACTGTTGGTTAGAATTCATTATTTGACCACTCTCAATATACCTTAAGCGCTGTCTAGCCTCACTGTGATTTTAATACATACACTGTTAATACATATCACTTATTGCATAATTTCACCTTAACATATGCGTTTCTTCATCACCTATACTTATTTGGATACTTCAATACCTAATTTTTTGGTATTTTTGACGCTTTCTGTTGATTGTTGGTTGTGGACACAATACCGACCTTTGACCACTTTTAAAAAGATATTTTTAGCGTCGTTTAGTCTTGTTATTGTAGAACACTAACACTATTATATTTATTATCTATTGCACATCTTCTTTTTAATTTTATGGTTTTTTACGCATATTTTATTTGCATATAATATTATATTCTAGTTTTTCTGATTTTTAATTAATTGCCGACCGTCAAGCCATTTTGACCTCCTTTGCTGACACCAGTATTGAAGGAAATACTCTGGACTTCCTCTATATGGAAGGCATGGCTGCTACTTGACGCGGCTTGATGACAATTTCCGGTCTAATGCTGGATTGTAGCATAATGATTACTTCCGGTTTTTTAACCATTTCCGGTTTGATCACAACTTTTCTTTTTGGTATATAGTCTTTATTTTACATTTTCATGCCACTCAGTGCACTTTTTAAGAATAACCTTTGAATTCAAGGACTTTGCACTTATTACATATAACTATTGGAATACATTGACTAAACTTTGTAACTATTTCACACACTATCAAACATGTGGGATTTTGAAAGTGAGGCGTGGAACTCACGCCAATTGGCGCCATTTTGATTACCAGGATGGACTTCCGGTATCAACCCTTTGTGGGCGTATTTGCCAATTTATGCACTTTTATTATATATAGGGGTAGTGACAGGTGGGGGGTATACCCCAGATGACGGCTATTGGAGCCGAAACGCGTCGGGTTTCCGCACCCCCCTGTCACAATTTTGATTGAGAGCTCGTTTTAATCTTATACCTTGTGAGTATATTTCATTCTGTCTAAATAAATCCTTTACGTACAGTATTACACTATTTCGGCCCCTTTTCTTTCTCCTACCCATTACAATATACATCTATACTGGCTGAGATTACTGCTTTGGAAAAGTCGGAGACGTTCCGTCCAGGTTAGAGATCTTCCTGGCCTCTCCTTCACCTCGGGTTCCCATCAACGGTCGACACCCACCATCTTCAGACAATCTTCGCCAGGGACACCTGTGACCCGTATACCCTTCAGTGGACCCGGATGACAGCTGACGACCCTTCCCATAGATTCAACTGCGCATGGCCTATGGGATTCTGGTAAGCTCACATCCATTACTATTTTTGGATTGATCAGAATACCCTATTGGCCTGTGTGTTTTCCTACAGATTAGATTGGTTGCATCTGTTTTCTATATATTGGGATTCATCTCCTATGATGCGAATCTATTCTTATATCTGAACCACATTTTTCAAGTGAACACTTCCCTTGGATAATATCATATGTGTTATGGGCGCTGCATTATATTTTTGTGTCTATGGGAATGTTTGACCATTCATCCAAAAGCGCATTTGTGAGGTCAGACACTGATGTTGGATGAGAAGGCCTGGCTCGCAGTCTCCGCTCTAATTCATCCCAAAGGTGTTCTATTGGGTTGAGGTCAGGTCAAGTTCCTCCACCCCAAACTCGCTCATCCATGTCTTAATGGACCTTGTTTGTGCAAATCCCATAGACACAGGCCCTTCAACTAGTGGCAAGAATGTCTTTAAAGCGGAGTTCCACCCAAAAGTGGAACTTCCGCTGATTGGATTTCTCCCCCCTTCAGGTGTCACATTTGGCACCTTTCGGGGGGAGGGGGGAAGAGGACACCTATCCTTTTCCACACATTCAGGAGCTCGGGCTGGCAGCCATGGCCACTGACGTCAGCAGCCCAGCTCCCTCCTCCCTTCTCGCTCTGCTACTGGCTGCCTGGCCAATAGCGGAGCACAGCGGAGCCTCGCGCATGCGTAGCAGGGCGCCCGGTGTGAAGCTGTAATTCTATGCGTCCAGGTTCCCTTACCCGCAATGGATGCATCTGCACCTCACCCCCCCAATCCAAAGATCGGTGCGGGTGCCGACATCGCTGGACTCCAGGACAGGTAAATGCCCTATTATTAAAAGTCAGCAGCTACAGTATGTGAGACTGTGAAACAGAGATAAAGCTCTGTTTTTAGACTGCCATTTTCAAATCTGATCTGCAAACAATGGTTATTTTTTAGAAAACAACAATACTTTTGTGTTACCCTCTTATCCTTAATTGTATTGCGACTGTAACTGTTTCCTTTTTATTTTGCAAAGCTCTGCGCAAACTGTTGCCATAAAAAAAAAAAATCTGTGCTATAATAATGTGTTAGTTGTGTGAACTGAGCCTATTCAAAAATCTAATTTGAAAAATATCTGTTAAATGAAAAAAAAAATGTTCATATTTACAGTTTCGTAAAGTTGGTTGAAAAGAAAAAAAAACTGTCAATTGGAAAGCCCACGAATGATGTCATCAGCTGCAGGAGTATCAGCCAGCGCAGCTGCAGTACTCAGCAGATGCCTAGTAGGAGCGACACTGAAAGCATCGCTGACGTGTTTCTCCTGCGATTTGCAGATTGTTATTATCTTTAGTGAAATTATTCACAGATATATCAATTAACATCTAATAGGCATCTAATAGACATCTAATATCACCAAGATGTCAAGAGAAAATAGAAGCTATTCACGACGCAACAACCGTGAAAGGCCATCAGAAAGGGGGAGATACCCGTTTCCATATGGTAAGTCATGTGACCCATTTCAATATTATCATTATCATTTATCAAAATTTGCTTTTAATTCATTTTCTAATAGTGGCTTTTAGATTTGATGACCCCCAATGAAAATAGTTAATCTCATCAAATAGTAATAAGTTTCCAATCAGATGTAATTTAAAGGAAATTGGAGTTTATATCTGTAAACCTAGTGGGAAGAATGGATTTCTTCAGAGGCTTGGTTCGCTCAGCTTTAACACAAGCAGAAGGCGATCTATTTTTAGACATGTAACGGTTTTTACTTTCAAATCTCACTGGATGGCTCAGCAGAAAATGACTGCCAATCCATGGAAAACATCCTGGTGTGTTAGCTTTGTGAATGGATTAATGGAGCCACGTATTATGGATGTAATCTTTCATATAAGATATTATGCAGATCCTTATTACAGAGCAATCACACAAGTGAAATAATAAATCATGGAGCCCTGGTTCAGATATGTGTGATGTGGGAACCAGCGAGATTACAGTGCCGCTTCCTGCATCGCATCACTCCCACAGGCAGTCCACACTGCTTTCTGCGAACCGCTGGCGGGTGCCAATACAAAGTTAATGACACCCACAGTTTTTTTCACAGATCGCAGTGTGAACTGTGAACTGGCACATGAATCGGATCGCATGGGTGTGAACACCCATGCAATCCCATTCTAGTGCAGGAAAAAAAAAGGTAAATGTACCATTTTTTTTTTTTTGCAAATCTAGTGCGAGTTCAGCCATACAAGTGTATGGCTGAACTCGCACTGTTTAGAGATCTCATGTGATCGGCACCTGCAGTGCGGGTGCGAATCACATGCGATCTCTGAGATTGGACATATCTGAACCAGGGCTGAATGTTTTAGATCACCCCTAATCAACATTTTTGCCCCGAAGAAGCCTTGAAATAATGTTTAGATCTCGAGGAACCTCTGCTAACAATACAGATAAACACATCCTGCTAAGATACCTCTCATATAGATGGAGCTTCATATATATATATTACTGGCAATCGTATCTGAGATGAAAATCTGGTTAGAATTATAGAAAATGGGCACATGTGTGTCCTGTAGTAGGGATTCTGCAGGAGATTCCCTACACTGGAGCTCCCCTTTGCACTTCTGTGGCAGCAGTTACAGAGGGGGGTTTATTAGGGGGAGATATTCTCTGTTTTGAATATTAAATACATTAGGGGAAATTTATTAAGTAAATTAGAAACACAATTCGTCACAAATCAGGCTACATCTCTTTCAGCAAAGTCTCTGTGACTGGTTTACTGACTTGTGTAACTATATTCCTGGGCAGCTAAGTGCAAAAGTTTGCAAAGTTCACGGATAGATTTATTAATGAAGATAAGACAGATTTTCACTAAAAACAGGCGCAGAATGGAGAAGTGATCAGGGTCAGGATTACTGCAGTCACAAGTGCAGCCAAAGGAGGAGTTTAGGACTCAGGCTGTAACCTTGTAATAAATCTCTTTCGTGATGCATCTCACTGCTCCTGTTTAGCACTGCTTTACCCTGCAACAAGATTGATAAATGTTCCCTTATGTATATTATGGCGAATGCAATAGAGGGACATTCTGCCTGTATCTACTGTTGCTGAGGACAATCTCCCAAAGTCATTGTTATGAAAAAAATATGAAAGTTAAAGAAATAATATTTGGAATTTGTCTTTTAATTGTTATTATCTTGTTTACTGTTATTGCAGGGGAAAATTCTCCAATAACTGAAAGGAGAAGATCAAGATCCCCACTGCGGGACAGAGAAACTGAAAGTCAGTTTCACCAGAGACGTCACAATCATGACATCACCCCGACTGTAGATCAGCTGCGCCAGAGACCTCAGAACCCTGACGTCCCAATGGTGTTCACACGTCCTAAGGTCAATCAGAACCAGCCAGATCCGGGGAGCATCCAGAGCCCCCCTCTTCAAGATCAACAGAGGGAGGAGCATCCTGCTTGCAGAATCTGCCAACAGCATTTGGAAGAGGGAGCCCGCAGACTACCCTGCTCCCACCAGTTTCATGCTGCTTGCATCATGAGGTGGGCACAGGAGAGGGATTCCACCTGCCCCATCTGCCAGAGAAGGTTCCCTTGGTATATGAAGGTAAGTGTCTTACATCTTTTTTTTTTACTCCTACATTTTAAAGGTGATTGTTTTTATTAACTGGATAAAATTATATAAACTTATTTAGTTGATTCAGAATTTTACCTTTGGGAAACTTAATAAATGTAATCTCTCTTCTTTCACATACAGCGTCCAATTATCATACTGAACTATGGAACCATGACTTTAATGGCCCCTGGCTCATTCTGGGTCAGTCGGCCCTCATTTTCCATCAGCTTTGACAACGGAGAGCCAACTATACAAGGATTGCCAGGTAAAACATTAACACAATTTTTGTTGGTTTAGCAGAAAAAGCCTTCTGCTCTGTGATTGGTTACAAAATGAAGAACAGCTTTGTAATCATTCAGCAGGAACCGGACAACATTTGGTTGTTCCGTACAGCAGTTTGTCCTATAGAGCATCCAATAGCCCTCACAGCCAATCAGCTGATCAGTGTATTCTGCCTTTGGGGGGCTGGGGGGGGGGGGGGTGGAGTCCCCATGTCAGAATACAATAGTACAGGAGGAGAGGTCGCCGCACCAGTGTCGCTTGTGTTGGTATGGCACTCTGTCAGTATTTTTTTTTTACATTCAACCTGCAGAAAAAAAAAAACATGCTGCGTGTCCCGGACATAAGAATGATGTGCGTTGCTATTTTCAAATGGTCTGCTTAGCTGCCAGAAAACATGCAGCTGTTAAAGGGACAGTCCACACATAAGTGATATCTAAGTGAAGAGGAGTGAGTAGAAATCTCCCGAATGGTTCCCCAGGAAGCAATAAAATGCGACACACATGGGGCTCAATGCATCCTCTATATAGATATACAAATGAGTACATCATCTGCTGCTGATCCTATTTATTATGAAAATCGGTTGGAATTGCAGAAAATTGTCCTGTGTTTGTCCTGCCCTGGAGTACCTTGCGCTAAACATCCGTAGCAGCAGTTACAGGGGGGGGGGGTCTATTCTCCATATTGGATACTATATATATTTAATAACATACAGAAAATAATAGAAGGACATTCGGCCTGGACATTCTCATGATACTGAGGATAATGTCCCAAGGTCACAGCTTTGACTTTATACAAATGGAAAAAAATGGTTAAAATTAAAGAAATAACATTTGGAATGTATCTTTAGCATTAGAAAGGAGGGAAAAATCTCCAATTTACTAAACATCACTGTTTTTGCAGGCCAGGATTCTCCCATACATCATATGAAAGAATCCAGAACTTTAATATGGGCCCGTGAGCCTGAAGAACAACCGTCTCAGAGTTCCAGTAGAGATCAGAACCCTGGCAGAAACGACTCGACAGTCAACCGGAACCAGGCAGGGCCAGGGAGTGCCCATTCTACACCTCGTTGTAACCAGCACAGCAATGAGCTGCCCGATTGCAGCATTTGTTTGTTGGAAATGGAAGAGGAAGACAAAACCTCTAGACTACCCTGTTCCCACCAATTCCACAATGACTGCATCACCAGGTGGATGGAACAGAGCAGAACATGTCCACTCTGCCGGGAAAGGGTCACTCATCATATACGGGTAAGTATCCTACATCTGTTGGTCTTTTCTATCACTTTTACTATTTCTGAGTACAAGCAATTGTTTTTTTTAACCACTTAAGGATGGGAAGGATTTCCCACCTTAGGACCAGAGCATTGTTTGCGATTCGGCACTGCGCCACTTTAACTGATAATTGTGCTGTCATGCAACCTTGTACCCAAACGAAATTTGCGTCCTTTTCTTTGCACAAATAGAGCTTTCTTTTAAGGTGGTATTTGATCACCTCTGCATCATTTCTGATAACCTCTATAAACAAAAAAAGAGAGACCATTTTGAAAAAAAAACAATATTTCTTACTTTTTACTAAAATACATATCCAAAAAAATATAAAAAAACGAATTTAGTCATCGGTTTTGGCCGATTTATATTCTTCCTCATATTTTTGGTAAAAAAAATAGCAATCGGCGTTTATTGATTGGTTTGCACAAACGTTTCCGCATTTACAAACCATGAGAATTAACATTTTTTACTAGTAATGCCGGCGATCTGCGATTTTTATTGGGACTGTAATATTGGGGTGGACATGTCGGACATTTTTAACACTTTTTTGGGACCAATGACATTTATACAGCGATCAGAAATTTAAATATCCACTGATTACAGTATAAATGTCATTGGCAGGGAAGGGGTTAACTTGCAGGGGGCAATCAAGGGCTTAACTGTGTTCCCTGTGTGTGTTCTAACTGTATGGGGGCTGGGCTGCCAGGGGCACCAGAGATCTAACTGATCCCAAGTACAGGGATCAGTAGACCTCTGACATGCTGCCTGTCAGAACGGGGAACCGCCATGTTTACATCGGTGGTTCCCCTTTCTGGCTCTGTCACAGGCCATTGTGGGTCACTGGCAAACATTGAGTCCGCCCAACCTGCGGCCCCGCCCAGGGAGCGTGCAGTGGGCACTAGCCCCCTAGCGCCGTGCCCGAAAGTGGCGACTATGAGCGGCGATTCGCGGGACAGAGCCACACTGTCGCCGCTTATAGTCGTTACGTGGTTGGGAAGTGGTTAATATTTGGCAAAAACACTTAGAAATGAATTTGTTCATTAAGAACATTTCCTTTAAGAAACCCTTTGATAAATCTAACTTTTCTTCTCTCACCTACAGTTCACGTTTGCTCTGCCAAATTATGGACGGGTGGCCATTACTATCCCTGGACTATTATCATCTCTACAGCTTCCAGTTACTATGGACTTTAATCTGGATGCACGAAGTGTGCGAATTCATACACCCACCAGAGATGAATAAGTGAAGAATTTCAGCAGCAGTAGGTAAGCCATGCCTGATCGAAGGATTGATTTTCCCTATTACACTATTATTCTTTCCAACTAACAAAATGGTCACTTATTGGAAAATAGAGATCCTTATCCTTGAGTGATAGCTTTGTGAATAGAGCCTATTGGCACCGGATCCCGATATAGTGAATGTAATCTATGAGGTTTGCTATAATGCAGATCCTTGTAACAGAGCGATTAGATGTATAAAATCTATTAATAAATTGGTGAACCAGATAAATAAAGCCTTCTGCTCTGTGAAGGAAATTTGGGAACTTACAAAATGAACATTAGCTTTGTATTTGCTCAGCATCATGTCCACCAACTGATTTGGATTGTCTGCGTAGCTGCCATAAGCTATATAGCTCTTACAGGACTAATTCACTGATATTTAATACCTCAATTGTTGGTAGATGGTGGAGGTACGAGTGAAGCTCGTGGTGTCACAGAGAAGGACATGAGTAGAACCCATTTGTTCCCAGGAAGCAATAAAACCCAACAGAGGTTCTAAGCTTCCCCTGCTCTATGGAAAACCAAACAAGGAAATATTTTATTGGGTGATTCATTAGCTGCTGCTGCTGAATCAGGAGATGGATGCAAGAGACAAGAACCTGTCCACTGTGCCGGATGAGGGTTACTTGGCCGATTCCGATTTGTGTCTTCTATCAGTCACTCTTTTCTCCCAAAACAGCCACCTTGACCGTTGTTGGCTGACAGTGATTGCTTTGTTAGCTGGTAGGATTATTTCGATTTTTTTTTGCTAGTAACTATATTTCTTTTATGAAACCTTTAAAGCACATTTCTTCTCTCCCCACAGATACAGCTGCTGAATTGGGACAGATGATCATCATCACCGCTGACTAGAGTTGAGCGAACACCTGGAAGTTCGGGTTCTGCTGGTCCGTCCGAACTTCGGGACAAAGTCCGGGTCCGGGTCCGGACGGAACCCGAACGATCGCACGGCACTACTACTAGTAGACAGGGTTAAGTCGTCGACATAGACACCCCTCTCTTCTTTACACGAAATTTCCAAAGTATTTTCTTTATATCAATGATCGTTTTTTTTTAGCTTTATTAGGATGGTCGATTGTTTCGTTAGTGACAGTCGGTTGTTGCCAGTTCCACCGACAAAACCCTCTTTTCTCACTGACTATCTTCTGTGTTTAGCCTTAGCCGGTTCATTGGGAGTAGGCCGTGTCACCTGTCCAAGAACAGAGAACGTAGGTAGAGGACTAAGTCGTCGTCGTCGATTACTTAGTGGGTTATTTTATAAAG
>BLSH010038305.1:572500-584053 GCA_018402905.1 Glandirana rugosa
GCTCCTCTGTAACTCTAAACATGTAACCTGTAAAAAATTTTAAAGCGTCGCCTATGGAGATTTTTAAGTACCAAAGTTTGGCGCAATTCCACGAGTGTTCGCAATGTTAAAGCATGACATGTTGGGTATCAATTTACTCGGCGTAACATCCTCTTTTACAACATACAAAAAAATTGGGCTAACTTTACTGTTTTGTATTTTTTTAATTCACTAAACTGTTTCTTTTCCAAAAAAAACGCGTTTGAAAAATTCCTGCGCAAATATCGTGTGATATAAAAAGTTGCAATGATTGCCATTTTATTCCCTAGAGTCCCTGCTAAAAAAACATATATAATGTTTGGGGGTTCTGAGTATTTTTCTAGCAAAAAGATGATGATTTTTACATGTAGGAGAGGAGTGTCAGAAATGGCCCGGTAAGGAAGTGGTTAAAATGGCTAGTTTTGCACATTTACTCTATCCTTTACAAACACTTCCTTTATTACTGAAACATAGTGACATCCAGCTACTCAATAAAGCTATATCAAAATGTATTTGGAAGCATAAGAGACCACGCATTGCAATGACGAAACTGCATCTCCCCAGGGGCAAAGGAGATGCTAGTTTACCAAACATTAGATTATACAACTTAGCATGCCTGTTAAGAATAGGGCTGGACTGGTTGAACAAAGCCTACTTGCTCCAGCCTCCAACACAACCTTCTACTACGCGATTCAGTCATAGCCTGGAGGGAAGTCCGCAAGATCCTAAAACTCCCCATCTTAGTTTCAGAACACCTACCAATCCAGGGCAACCCACATTTCCCCCAGGGTTTGGAACAGCAGGCATTTGTTATGTGGAAAGATCATGGTCTTACTACATTCTCATCAATTTGCAACACCAATACAGGAGAACTGTTACCTTTCTCGGTCATAGAACAGCAATTCTCTCTTTCAAAATCCCATCTCTTCCATTACTGGCAATGTGCTAATTTCATCCGATCCTCCTGTAGGGAAGGCACCAAGAGATTTCAAAACTCCATCATTGACAGCTTCCTAGAAGCAGGTTCATACAATATCTCAGAAGTCTACAAACCTCTAATCTCCAGGACAACCCCCCCATTCTCCACCTCTTCAGCCACCAACTGGGGCAAGGACTTTCAGGTCCCAGAGCTCTCGAACAAAATCCTACAAGGTTACAACAAATTTATAAAGCTGATTCCATGCGAATATTGGAGAGAGACACAAATGAAAATTATTCACCAAGCACACATACTTTTTTATGGACAAAAACAATTCCCTATCAATGCTCTGTCCTCTCTGTCAACACCCAAGACCAGATCCACTCTGACACATTGTTTCTGGCCCTGCAAAGTTATTTCTTTATTCTGGGACAAGACCATCGCCTTCATTAAAAATATCACCCTACTACAGATCCCTAAGGACCCTCTACTCCTGATTTTCGGCTATTGGGACAAACACCTTCTAACGTGGTCATCAAACTTCAAGTTCCCGCACAAAGACGGGATCTTAATGTGTCTTTTCACGGCCCGTAGAGCCATCCTAAGGAACTAGACCTCCTCACCGGGCCCAAATGTATCACAAATCAAAAAAGAAATGTTGACGCAGCTCTACAAAGAAAAAATGACCACTGACTTTAACCTTTCAACCGCAAAAGAGCGCTTCTTCACCCGCTGGAAGGCTTTTATTGACTATACCCCTCCTCCAGACACATTAGGGTCCTTCCAAAACCCCTTTTCTTATTTCCAAGATCCCCTCTAAACTTCATCAATGAAGATATCCTCTAAAGCAGTGTTCCCCAACCCAGTCCTCAAGGCCCATCAACAGGTTATGTTTTCAGGATTTCCCTCAGATGAATCAGCTGTGGTAATTACTAAGGCAGTGAAACTGATCAAATCACCTGTGCAAAATAATGGAAATCCTGAAAACATGACCTGTTGGTGGGCCTTGAGGACAGGGTTGGGGAACATTGCTCTAAAGGGAGTTTTCTCCTCTCTACACATTATCGCTCCTTCCCGGAGAGCTCACATTTCCCTCAGGGGTAAGAACTGTAACCGTTATACTCATCCGGCATTTTTTCAACAACTCCATACTCGATACACTCCTTAACACCATTAACTACAACTTTGGCTTTCGCTGACAAGATCAAGCACTATGGACAGTCTTCTGTATGCCACAAATCTCGTGACATCCACTGTTACTCCTGAGCCGTCAAAGTGCTCCGCACTTGGTGACTAAAAAGTCCACGAATCTTTCACTCTATATGATTAGAATATACTTTGAACTGTGCATGCACCTTTGGAAGAATTATATTTGGCAGGCAGAAGAGGAGCTTTTATTGCACATATAGAGTTTCTTCTGCAATTAACCAGTTGCGGGCACTGGACGTATGATGCACAATAAAAAAAAAACGTTATCAAACTACACAGGACGTGTGTAGTACACCCCATTCTTCTGCCACTCTGCGCCCCCCCCCCCCTTTACACTTGCCAGCAATTCCTAACTGTCAGGGTTCATTCATACCAGAACCCGGTGAGGAAACCCGTGATCCATGCGCTTTTCCCACCCCGTGTTTAAAACCCGAGGGTGTGATCTGCTGTGGGTGTCATTGTGTTCCTAATGACATACCAAACACAGACGCAGTGTGTTTGCTTGCACCAGATTGCACAGTACCACAGTACTATGCCATCCAGTGCATTGTGTTTTTGCACTGCACTGCACCACAAGAAGGCAGAGCGTGTTCCTGTGTGACTCAGGTGTGAGCCGGCCCTCAAAAGGATAGCCAGGAGTTGCTCTGTTAGGCTCCATGCACACTCTATCTGATAAACGACCGTTTTTGGGCTTTTGGGCGTTTTTTTAGCAGCCCAAAAATGCCACTTTATGTTATCCTATGTGTCCATGCACATATGGACGTTAATTGTCTTTTATCAGCAGTGCGTTTTTAGGCTGTTATCTGAACGCCCTGAATTGGCGTTCAAAAGTCGTTCTTTTGACCACAAAAAACGCCGGACACCGATAAAGGCCGCTAAATGCTCATAAGCGCTGGTAAACGGCTGTTTATCGGCGTCTGGTGTTTTTTGCAGTCAATGGAAGCTAATGAAGAAAAAAAAAACACCCAAAAACGCTGATAAACGCCGGTAAACGTTGCTTACAAAACACTGCAAAAGAACATTTTGTAAGCAGCGTCTCCTGCCTGACGCCCAGAGAGCCCAGATAGCATCCAGTGTGCATGGAGCCTGAAATACAGCAGCTGCAGCTGTCAAAAAAAAACAGATCACCTGATCATCAAAAGGATGAGCTTCCATCTGCATGTAATGTCAGTTAAAGCAACCTGACATAGAAAAAAAAAAAAAAGTTTTATTTCAAAGTGATACTAAAGTCTAATTTTTTTTTTTTTTTTAAATAACAAACTTGTTATACTTACTTGCTCTGTGCGGTGGTTTTGCACAGAGCAGCCCAGATTCTCCTCTTCTCGGCTTCCTTGCCGGCACTCCTGGTCCCTCCCTCCTGTTGAGTGCCCCCACAGCAAGCAGCTTGCTATGAGGGCACCCGAGCTGCAGCTCCATGTGTCCATTCAGACACGGAGCCGCGTCCTGGCCCTGCCCCCTCTCTCTCTTCATTGGCTCTCTAAATTTGATTGACAGCAGCATGAGCCAATGGTGCTTCACCACTGTCTCAGCCAATGAAGATTGGAGTCCCGGACAAGACGGATCGAGATTGGCTCAGGTAAGTATTACAGGGGCTGAGTGGGGGGTGCTGCACACAGACGTTTGTTTTTAACATCATAGAATGCATTAAAACCTTCTGCCTTTAGAATCACTTTAAACAAAACTTGTTCCAACCCCTTATTGACCCTTAGTTTACCTGAATCATAATTCATAGAAAAAACAAATATATGGTAAGTACAGTATATCATGATTTGTGTACAATTTGCAAAGTATCAAGTCCATGCAATAGGCTATTATTTAAAGAAATCCACTTACAGTTGATAAGTAAACAAATGAGCATACACCAGTCCTATCAGATGGGACAGGTACAGGCCACTCTCCAAACATTTTTTATTTTTCTATTAATTATGATACATAGTATTCTAGAAGTGTTCATACCCAATAAAACCCCTAAAGAAGGAAATCTTCCGAAACGTGTCGGGATTCAGAGGCTCTAATTGGCTTCAAAAAAGTGTGGGCTTGGGGTGCAGAGCACTGCGTCCTGAGCCCATTCGCTATTGTCTTCCTGATCCTCCTCTCGGCCAATCAGGAAGCAGTTCCTGAAACCCGATTGGCCAGGGAGTCTTAAGTCTCAGTCAGGACCCACTTCCTATTCAGCCTGGAAGAGAAGCGATGGTACCGGAGCGAGGAACTGCAGCCCGGATCCATGTCTATCTGATCTGCCTCCTTCCTAAACTTAGGAGGCATCTGATCACCACAGCTTTCCTGTCTGCCTCCCGTGCGGGGGGGCGGGGGGGTGCCGCATTCCTGACGACTGTCTGCTATGCCCAGGAGGAGAGAGATAGATGGTGCATTCAACTTGCATATTGCATTCACTTTATTTTATTTAAAAAAATTGTGCTTTCTGTCTTGTTAACTGTTATTTTAGTTTTTTAACTTCTATTTTTCTAATATTTCTAATATTTTGTTTTTTTTACCCATTTTGAATGTCAATTTTTTAGTGTCATACTTAACCACTTCAGCCCCGGACGGATTTACCCCCTTCCTTACCAGAGCACTTTTTGCCATTCGGCACTGTGTCACTTTAACTGACAATTACGCAGTTGTGCGGCATTGTACCCAAACAAAACGTTTTTGCAAAAAATAGAGCTTTCTTTTGGTGGTATTTGATCACCTCTGCCTTTTCTATTTTTTGCGCTACAATATTTTTTACTTTTTGCTATAATACATATCCAAAAGAAAAACATAAAAAAACTAACTTATTCATCAGTTTAGGCCAAAATGTATTCTTCTACATATTTTTGGTAAATAAAATTGCAAAAGGCGTTTATTGATTGGTTTGCCCAAAAGTTATCGCGTCTACAAACTATGAGAATTGATTTATGGCGTTTTTTAATATTTTTTTTTTACTGGTAATGGCAGCGATCTGCGATTTTTATCGGGGCTGTGACATTGCGGCGGACAGATCAGACATTTTTGACATTTGTTTGGGACCAGTGACATTTATACAGCGTATGTAAACACGGATCTCCGTTCTGACAGAGGGGGAAGGGCTGTGATCACAGGCTTCCTGTATATGGAAGCCGTGATCAATCCCCTCCCCCTGCCAGCCCAGAAAGAAAAACTTTTTTTTTTCAAAATTTTTGGTCTTTTTTCATTTTTTTATTAGTAAAAAATAAAAAACTCAGCGGTAATTAAATACCACCTAAAGAAAGCTCTATTTGTGTGAAATAAAATTATACAAATTTCATATGGGATTTACCCCCTTCCTGACCAGAGCACTTTTTGCGATTCGGCACTGCGTCGCTTTAACTGACAATTGTGCGGTCTTTCACATGGGTACAGTGTTGCATGACCGCGCAATTGTCATTCAAAGTGTGACAGCGCTGATAGATGAAAATTGGCCTGGGCAGGAAGGGGGTAAAAATGCCCGGTATTGAAGCAGTTAAAGAATGTGAAAGTTACTGCTGAGATATAAGACCTAGATGTGCAAAGTTAGTACAGACTAAAGGCTGGAATTACAGCAAAAGGTGGTTCAACAAAATACTGATATAAGGGGGGTGATTCTTTTTCCAACTCAGTGATTCTGTTTTTGAATTGTATTTTTTTTTTCTGACATGTTGGTGTTATATCTTTCACCTGGATGTTATAAGTTGCACTGAGTAAATACAGCTGGATAAAACAAAAACTGTGTCTGTCTTCATTTCAGGCTGCAAAGCAACAAAATGTGACTATTTTAAAGTGGAGTGATTTTTTTTCTATACCGACTGTATATATATTTATATACAGTATATATAATATAGTATATTGCTGACATTTGATATGGACACTATTGTACAGACTGTTTATTGACATTTAAAGCTTTCCTGACATTTTTTCCTCTCAATACAGCTTTGTGTGTGAGGCTTCTGTGTCCTCAACAACATGGCCACCTGTCAGAAAATACCAACCAGACGTTTGGCTAATAGAAATGTGCATGCGTGCGGGAATGCACTCAGGGCACACATACGGGCACGCACACAATGTATATTGCCGAGCTGTATACTGAGCTGTGTACTGTGTCCTGTGATGCTGAGCTGTATACTGTGTCCTGTGATGCTGAGCTGTATACTGTGTCCTGTGATACTGAGCTGTATACTGTGTCCTGTGATGCTGAGTTGTATACTGTGTCCTGTGATGCCGAGCTGCATACCGTGTCCTGTGATGCTGAGCTGTATACTGTGTCCTGTGATGCTGAGCTGTATACTGTGTCCTGTGATGCTGAGCTGTATACTTTGTCCTGTGATGCCGAGCTGCATACTGTGTCCTGTGATGCTGAGCTGTATACTGTGTCCTGTGATGCTGAGCTGTATACTTTGTCCTGTGATGCTGAGCTGTATACTGTGTCCTGTGATGCTGAGCTGTATACTGTGTCCTGTGATGCTTAGCTGTATACTGTATCCTGTGATGTTGAGCTGTATACTGTGTCCTGTGATGTTGAGCTGTATACTGTGTCCTGTGATGCTGAGCAGTATACTGTGTCCTGTGATGCTGAGCTGTATACTGTGTCCTGTGATGCTGAGCTGCATACTGTGCCCTGTGATGCTGAGCTGTATACTGTGCCCTGTGATGCTGAGCTGTATACTGTGTCCTGTGATGCTGAGCTGTGTACTGTGTCCTGTGATGCTGAGCTGTATACTGTGCCCTGTGATGCTGAGCTATGTACTCCTGACACAATATGTGAAATACAGGGGACGGAGTGGGTGGATTCTATAAGGGGTGGAGTTTATTAGAAGTAGGAGGGGTAAAAAAGGAAGTGCGGGGCCTAGCCCCCCCCCATCCTAAAACTTCACCAGCCGCCACTGATATATACACACAGCTTAGGCACAGTATGCATTGTGGATGTTTTTCATTAACAGGACTGGATAATGTGTAACATTAATTATTGTAATATACACTGTGCATTGTACACAATTCCTACACATGCTTCATTGGTGATTCCCAAGTACAGCTATTCCTCCACACCCCATGTATTAAGTGAGAAATTCACACTAGAGTTCTGCAATACCCTGATCCCTCCATACACCGCATGTGGAGCAGATCCATTACGTTATACATATAAATGGTAAAAAAATAGAATGAGAGATATTTTTTTTCTTTCTCTAGAAACACAATAAAATGTAAAGATATAAACCATCCAGCTCTGGGATGAGATGAAATAAATCAGTGTCATTTATCAAGCCCCATAGGGAATTTTATAAATCCAGGTGTATGGGATTTTTACCGTTTGGTTTATTGCCGTTACTGTTTATGCACATAAACCTGGCCGGCAAAAATATTAACCCCTTCACTTTAACAAATCATGTTTAATACATGTAAAGTATTGTTTCTGAGAGCTAAAAACATGCATGCATTATACAATCCAGGAGTTGCTGGGTGGGTCAACGGAGAAAGATCTTAGTTTCTCAGTAAATCAGAGACATAATATAATATATAATATAATATACGTAAATATAATACAATAAACTATGAATGCCTCTTATTTGCCCCATTTTGACCAGAAGAATATGCGATTGAAAGTGTTTTGTGCAAAAAGCACAGAAAGAAAGCCTGGTTGTTAAGGGATTGTAAAGGCAGAGGTTTTTTTTTTATCTTAGTGCATTCTATGCATGAAGATAAAAGATCTTCTGTGTTCAGCAGCCCCCCTAATACTTACCTGAGCCCCCTCTCAATCCAGCGATGGTGAACGACAGTCTATCAAAGTCAGTGAGCCAATGAGGTGAGGGGGCGGGGTGAGACATGGCTCAGTGTCAGCGCCTCGGCTTGTGTGGCCCCATAGGAAGCTGCTTGCTGTGGGGGCACTCGGCAGGAGGGAGGGGCCAGGAGTGTCAGCAAGGGACCTGAGAAGAGGAGGATCTGAGCTGCTCTGTGCAAAACCACTACACAGAGCAGGTAAGTATAACATGTTTGTTATTTTTAAACAAAAAAAAACTTAAAACTTTAATGTCACTTTAATTTTAAAATTTAAATAAAAAAAATCTAGTGTTGGGCTTAAATAAGAGCACTCAATGCCAATAAGGCCTTTACAGCAAGCAAGATTCTTTCTAGTATAAAAAGAGTTATAGGGGTTGATTTACCAAATTAAATAGGCTAATGACTTTGCAAAAGAAGCAGTGCCAGATTAGCAGTTAGGGTTCTTTCAAGCAGGCTTGTCTGTATGACGGATTCCACTTGCTCAGAGGGGGATGGATCCGCTGATCCCTGCTGAGCAGGTGAATGACAGGTCCATCTCTGATCACTGTGCTGAGACGGACCTGTCAGAGCCCCGCTCTCCTCTATGGGGTGATGGGGTCGGATGCAAAATGGACCGCGTGTCCGTTTTCAACCGATCCGATCCAGGATGGAAAATAGGGTCACCATCCATCTGTATTTGGCAGACAGGATTGGATCGGATCGGATCAGGGTGAATTTAACTTAAATCCTCTAGTAAAAAGGCTTGATTTAAATCATAATTTTTAAAGAGCCGCTGTCATCTCTGTCCTGCAGCGCCTCCTCCTCTGACCCACTGCTGACTCACCGACAATCCCATTCACTTTAATGGGGCGGCTGGTGATGTGGCAGTGACACAACAAGGTGAGGGACGTGGCAGCAGGGGGTGATTGGATGCCCGCTAACAGGCACTGCCATGATGGATCTGAAATGACAGGTGCTCTTTAAATGTAAGGACTTATTCTTGCTGGTAGTTACAATCTTTAATATTTGCAAACAAAATGAAGGTTTCCTATTTAGAATAATAAGCTGTCAGGTTAGTAAAACAGCGATATCAGAACCGATTCAATCATACAGTTTGTAGTGTATTTGCAAAACAATATTAGTAGTAGTAGTAGATTTGCAAAACGATGGGATAAAGGAATATTCCTGAACTTTGTTTTATCTCATGATTACTGTGAAATTGTGTGAATGCATCAATGCAGTGCATGTTATCTCAGCTTGCAGTGCTTGGATTCATTAAATGAGTTTACCAAAAATGTAAATATTGCAGAATATACAGCCTCACGCTACATAACTAAGCTCCATTTCATGCTGAATAAACTAAATTATTAATGTATCCTCAATATAAAACTATCTTTAGATACTTTTACTCCAAAAGCATTTTATTAAAATAAATTTGATAAAAATAAAAACAAAATCAATTTGAATAGAAAAAAACAGATTTTAATTTAAAAAATCTGATTTTTTTGACTTTTTAAAAAAAATCATAGATTTTTTTTATCCACCCTGGATCGGATATCGGCGGGTGTCAGCGGACATGTCACCGCTGACATCTGCCGCTCCATAGGGTTGAATAGAGTGTCCGATCGGGTCCACCTAAAAAACTGACAGGCAGACCTGATTGGAAAGCCTGTGTGAAAGGGGCCTAAGGCAAGGAAGGCCTATGGGCCCCACTAGGGTTGCCATTTTTTCTTCAAACCCGAACACTTTAGCGGCACACATCAATTTGTTTTCTAGCATACACTATATGATTGTAACAGACCTGGCACACCTTTGGGCGCTCCAAAGAGAATAGTAATGCGGCATGCATAGTGCCCCCTCACCCTCCTGTCAGGCCCTGTTCCGAACCACATTCCTATCTGAATATTGTGTCCAGGTTTTAGGTGGTCGGAAACCCGGACACATGATTCAAAACCTGGACTGTCCGGGTGAAACCTGGACAGGTGGCAACCCTAGGTCCCACACAGTTTAAGGGCCTACGACAACAGATCAAAATAATATTTATTTGATCTTAGAAGAATATTACAATGAAGCTTTCTTAAATTTTTTACAAAAAATAGTAAAATAAATCAACACAAAGAAGCAAAAACTATACGTTAAAGACTCTATAGAGAAAATACTGTATTAATGTAATGTACCCAATAACAACGTAAAGTACATAAACCATAGACATCAGCTTCACATTACAGTTTGTCTCTTAAAAGCTCGTCTTCTTTCAGCTATCACTTTGTAAAAAATGTTGGTGCAGCCTACATACCAGGAGTGGCCCTGTCCATTAAGGGCGCACAGGCGCCGCCCCCCCGTCCATAACCGCCTCCCCTCTCCATGCATCCGGCTCCTTTCAGGACGCCAGGCACATTAATTCCAAATGGGGGGGGGGGGGTTAAAGCATGGATTAGAGCCAGAGGCTTTAATAGGCTTCAAAATAGAATGAGCTCAGGGCACAGAGAGAGTGCTCTCAGCCCACCCAGGTGTGTTACAACAGCGAATGAATATTCGCTGCTATAACACTGATGCTCCTCCTGGCCAATCAGGAAGCTGGTTTTGACACCCGTCACACGATTAGCTGAAAGGACAGGCGATCCTATTGGGCGCCAAGGAGGAGGAGGGGAGGAGCCGCACACTGGAAGCTGCTGTGGACGAGAGGACATGGAACCGCTGCCCACTACCCGCCACCCGCTAACCGACCGGCAAACCGTGGGGGAGAGGTGCCACTCGGGGGGGGGTGGCTGGTTGTTTGTTGTCCCCCCCAAAAAAAAACAGCTGCCACAGCTACGTACATGTAATATACAGTAGGGATGGTCATCTCTGACGTGCACACTTCTTAGTTCAATGCTATCCCACTAGAGTGCGCATGAGAATCCTTCAGACACCTGCGAGGGGGGACCACCAGATTTCGACTACCTGGGAACCTCCTCAGAGTTTAACCTGCCACTGAAGGGAAGTTGTACTTTTTTTAAAGGGACTTTGCCCCAGAACTTAGTGAATGTGGTGAAGTTTCACTTTGCAAAGAATATTCCAACACTTGCAAGGAAAATAAGAAAAATGAATTTTGCTTGCACATGTTTAGATGATAGAAGTCAGCAGACCTTCACCTTATCCACTAAGCTCTGGGGCAAGTTTTCTTGCTAAATGAACAACCTATTTGCCTTGAGTAAATCAACACAATAGAAAGAGACATAATCTGTATAAAGCATTAGTAGGACCACACCTGGGATATGCAGTTCAGTTTTGGGCACCAGGATATTATGGAACTGGGGAGAGAGGGGGCACAGTAGAGCTCAGCTATGAGAAAAGATTACCTGGCACAAAATGTATTTTGAACGGGGTCTCGAATCACCTATTCCACTTCCAGACGACTGAAGATAGTAGATTTGTACACGTTCGTTTTAAGTAAAAAGAATAAAAGGAACGTTCACAACCTTATAAGAAACGTTTCACTTTGAAGTGGTGTAAGTGATTCAAGACCCCGTTTCAGGGAAATTTTTTTCATGTTGAAGGGAAGTCACCGTCCAATTTGAGACTCCTCCAAGGGTCCATCAGCTTTAGACCACCAGGGGGGAGCGTCCACAGACTTCCTAAGAGTACGCGTGAGATCACCCTATCGTAACTTGATTCTTCACACGTGCAGTCTCTAC
>BLSH010038305.1:587980-611629 GCA_018402905.1 Glandirana rugosa
CCTTGCCGTGTCTCCGGCAAAGAAGCGACGCGTATCTCTAGCATATTACCCTACAAAATGGCCAGAATGGATCTTTAACATTTGACTTTTAAAAGGGTTTGGATTTGGCATCTGAACGTTGAACCTACACCACACAGGACTCATGCTCGGCTCATTACTAATCCTGTGTATCTATGTAACATTGCCCTTCTCAAAGACTCTAATATGGTTGAAATGATTCAGCACTGTCAGTGCTCATATAAATAAATATCAGCATTGATTTGTGTTCAGTTCTTAACATGGTTGTCAACTCTTGACAACCACTTTAACCTACAGGTAAGTCTAAAACAAGGCTTACCTGTAGGTTCCCTGCATATCTCCTAAACCTGCACGGTTCAGTAGATATACAGTGTACTTGCATGTACCCACGTCACCGGGCACATGCGCAGCGAAGAAACGGCCTCTGTGCCGTTCCTTCACTGAGATTGTGCCGTGATTGACGGCTCCCATACGCATGCGCGAGAGTGATGTCACACGGCTCCGGCAAATCACAGAGCCGGAGTCCGCAGCCCTGGAAGGAAGCGGGGTGAAGATGGACGCTTCCTACTGCGAGGACAGCGCAGGCTTCCAATGCAGGTAAGTGTCACATAATAGCCTACTAGCATACTAGCCTATTATGCTTTTATATTGCAAGGTAATGAAGAGGAAGTAAAACCCATCAGAGTTAAATATTTAATAGTTTGTAGATGCTAGAAATTTGATTTTTTAAATTTTTTTTTGGATATGTTTTATAGCACAACAAATACCACATAAAGAAAGCTAATTTCATTTGGGTATAACGTTGCACAACCATGCAATTGTCAGTTAAAGTAATGCAGTGCCATATTGCAAAAAATGCCCTGATCATAAAGGGGGGCAAATCTGCCAGAGATCAAGTGGTTAAACAAACAAAAGAATAATGCAAAGCAAAAGTTTATGTAAATGCATAAGAATATTGAATATTTATATATACATTCTATGCTCATTCCCCAATGGGAAATATGGCAATATTTATTTTTTTATTTATCACAGGTACTATTATAGCACTGTCAATTTACTCAGCAATATTCATATACTGTATATTGATCAAAAAGCATGGAGGTAGAGGCAACCATGGACTTTAATGGTACATAGCAACAATTTACTCAATTTAAAAGTATTTAAGCATTTTTATTTTTAAACATTAATTTAAAAAGATACATACATTGCCCTACAAGATTGGGCTGAACAGTACATGGTTGAAAATAAAGACATTTTTTTACAAGACAAGTGAAACCGGCAGCCAGGGGACCTGGTATAGAAACCCCAAGGGAGGAATCCAAGAGGAGGTTCATCCAGCTTGCGCTTTTACATGTTTCGGGGCTAAAACCGCCTCGTCAGAAAGAGACAGTTTCAGTGTTTTTGAGTGCTCTACTAAAACCAGACATAGGGCATTTTTTTCGATATTGAAGATGTGACATAATTACTATGTTTCCACCTTTATCAGATGGTTTTATAACTAAATCATCTCTAGTCTGAAGGGATTTTAATGTCTGGGACATTTGAGGAGTCATATTATTTTGTTCCCGCAAGGTCTGCGCTGCGCATTTCCTGTTGCGCGCGCAGCCCAGGATCGTGTCCACTGACGTCATTACGCTGCGACGTGTGATGTCATTTGGATAGGCGCCAAAACACTATAAAATGGCCGACCACGCCATCTGGAGCTTTGGTGGCGGCGGCAGTGTGGAGACATTCCCTATTGCATTCTTTGATGTGAGTACTATCTTTCCGAAATCTGGCCCGTTTTTCTTGATATGGTTGACTATTGAATTCTTATGTATCTATTTGTTCTGTTTGTAGATTACCGGCCCTTTGCAGGTCCACGCTTTATCTGCCCTTGATACCTCAAGTGCGTTGCTATCCTCACACATATTTAATAATGGGCAACTTTAGATTGGTAATTACGCTGACACTGCCTACTGTATCTAGTCGGCCATTTATCGGTGGTGAGTACCCCATCAATACTGTTCCATCTACCTATACATCTGCGGGGCCTTCTATGTTTAATATTATTTTGTCATTTTTAGTGCCCTTATTGGACAAATGGGACCTTCAGGGATTGGACTTGCATATCCCTCCCTTGTCTTCACACATTGAAGTCTTTCTATTTTTTGGTTCCAGTTGCGTAAATTCCATCTATATGTTGTATGTGGCTTTATGATATATGATCTACATATACTGTATATACAATATCTATTACTATCTTTTTAGTGTATCTCTCCCTGCTTTGGCTCCCACACTTGCCTTACCCTGGCCTATTTTGGACTGGTCTGGGCTGCCTTGGCGGTTGAGTGACCCTTATCATGTGTCATGGAAGACTCCTTTGGGCAAAATGTCTGGTGGGCGGATCACCTTTGGTATGTTGATTTCCGACCAAGGCCTCCCTACAGAGCTTTCGTTCTGTGTGAGCTCCTGGGCGATGTATGCGCAATTAACCACTTCACCCCCGGAAGAATTTCCCAGTTTAGGACCAGAGCACTTTTTGCGTTTCTGCACTGTGTCGCTTTAACTGACAATTGCGCGGTCGTGCAACGTTGTACCCAAACAAAATTTGCGTCATTTTTTTCCCACAAATAGAGTTTTCTTTTGGTGGTATTTGATCACCTCTGCGTCATTTCTGATCACCGCTATAAACAAAAGAAGAGCGACCATTTTGCAAAAAAACCCAAATTTCTTACTTTTTACTAAAATACAAATCCAAAAAAAAATATTATAAAAAAAAACATTTTTTTTCACCGGTTTTGGACGATTTATATTCTTCCTCATATTTGTGATAAAAAAAAAAATCGCAATTGGTGTTTATTGATTGGTTTGCGCAAAAGTGGCCGCGTTTACGGATGGTGAGAATTCTTTTTTGGGGTTTTTACTTTTTCTATTTTTTACTAATAATGGCGGACATCTGCGATTTTTAGCGGTACTGCGATATTGCAGCGGACATGTGGGACATTTTTGACACTTTTTTGGGACCATTGACATTTATACAGCGATCAGAAATTTAAATGTCCACTGATTACTGTATAAATGTCATTGGCAGTGAAGGGGTTAACCTGCAGGATGTAGTGAAGAGGTTAACTATGTTCCCTGGGTGTGTTTTAACTGTGGTTGGGGGGGGGGTTGGGCTACCATGGGCATGAGAGATCTAACTGATCCCAGTGACAGGGATCAGTAGATCTCCCATGCCCGCCCGTTCAGAATGGGGAACCGCTGTGTTTACATTGGTGGTTCCCCGTTCTTTGCCTGTGGCTCGCCAGCGGACATCGGGTCTACCCGAGCCCCGGGCACACTCCTCAAGAGTGCGGCGGGCGCGCGCCCCCTAGCGGCCATTCGCAGATCGCCGTCTTTTTACGGCGATTCGCGCCCAGCGTCCACACTGCCGCCGTAAATAGGCGGTAGGCAGTGTGGAACTCGTTAATCTATTACTTGCAATTGTATGAACATATGGCTATGTAACTATCTGTGTTTTTTGAAGAGTACTCAAAAACACTGAAACTGTCTCTTTCTGATGAAGCGATTTTAGCCCGGAAACACATAAAAGCTGGATGAACCTCCTCTTGGATTCCTCCCTTGGGATTTCTATACCAGGTCCCCTGACTGCCAGCTTCAGTTGTCTTGTAAAAAAATGTCTTTATTTTCAACCATGTACTGTTCAGCCCAATCTTGTAGGGCAATGTATGTGTCTTTTTTAATTAATTTTTAACCACTTCAATACTGGGCACTTAAACCCCCTTCCTTCCCGGACCAATTTTCAGCTTTCAGCGCTGTTGCAGTTTGAATGACAATTGCGCGGTCATGCGACACTGCACCCATATGAAATTTTTATATTTATTTTCACACAAATAGAGCTTTCTTTTGGTGGTATTTAATCACCCCTGGGTTTTTTATTTTTTGCGCTATAAATTAAAAAAGACAGAAAATTTTCAAAAACAATGCATTTTTCTTTGTTTCTGTTATAAAATTTTGCAAATAAGTAATTTCTCTTCATAAATTTTGACCAAAAATGATACTGCTACATTTCTTTGGTAAATATAACCCAAATCGGGGTTTATTTGGTGTTGGCAGACATACAGATGTTTTCGGGACTGTGACAGATGTGACGGGGACAGACAGATGTTTTGTGTATGGTGACAGATGTGACGGGGACAGACAGATGTTTTGGGGACTGTGACAGATGTGACGGGGACATACAGATGTTTGGGGACTGTGACAGATGTTTTGTGTATGGTGACAGATGTGATGGGGGACATACAGATGTTTTGGGGGCTGTTTTATGGGGACACTGATGTGTATGGGGACAGGGGTATCAGTGTGCTTGGTGCACTGTGTGGGGGGCGATCAGTGAGAGCTCTTTGCATGAAATCATCATCATGCAGATAGCTGTCACATAGCTGCAGATCCCCCCCCCCCCGCACTGAGCTCTCACTGAGCTCGGCGGGGGGAGAACTGTCACAGAGACATTCGTCTCTGTTTACAATGTGACGGCTGTGATTGGACACAGCCGTCACATGATTGGGAGGGCCAATCACTGCGCCCATATCCCGATCTCTGCTCAGCTGGATCCTGTGATCATAAAGATCACAGGATCCAGCCGCAATGCGCCGCGTGGCCGCGCTGCGAGCTCCCGTTCTGCAGGACGTTCATACACGTCCTGTCAGAATGGGGAAGATCCCACCCGGCAGTATATATACAGTGGCCGGGTGGGAGGTGGTTAAAAATAAAAAGGCCCCCCTGGTGGACATTGGAACTGCTCAGCCTCTGACTGCTACAGGACACCCGCTTGTGGACACCAGAACTGCAGCCCATGGATTCAGGAGTCATCAACAGGTGAGCTCTTACTGACACCTGCTGGTAGATACCGGAACTGCAGCCCATGGACCCCTGAGCTACAGCGTCACCCGCTGGAGGGACTATTCCTGACAGGTGGCTTAAACACAATTCATATACTGTATATTATACATTCACATCAGTCCCTGCCCTCAAGGAGCTTACAATCTAAGGTCCCTAACTCACATTCATACTAGGACCAATTTAGACAGCAGCCAATTAACCTACCAGCATGTCTTTGGAGTGTGGGAGAAAACCAGAGTACCCGAAGGAAACTCATGCAGGCACAGGGAAAACATGCAAATCCCCAGGCAGATAGTGAAGTGGTTGGAATTCAATCCATTGACCCTAATGCTAGGTGGAAGTGCTAAACACTTAGCCATTATTAATAGTCTGAGGAACCAAGTCCTAAGCTTTAGCCCGGAGCAGTGGCACTGCCAGAGTGAGCAAGGAGGCTAATGTTTTTTTTGTATGTGAAGAAGAGAAGAAACCCCTGCGAAGGTAGCCTTTTCATGAATTGAAACTTTCTCCTTTCTACTATAGGACTACACTTGAGTACCCCCTCCCCCCAATACAATATACAGTATATATTAGAATCAACTTATAAATCTACACTGAAACCTTTGTTTGTACTGATCTGTCATACAATCTTGTCTCATACATAATGTATTAAAAGAATGAATGTTCATGACCACCAAAGTTCTAATTCCAGATTCCTAACACATATACATTACAATAAGAACATTTTTTCCTGACTGAGGACCATATTGACAGTTGGAATTTGGTTTCTCCTGAACAAATTTCCATCCTTCACCTTTGATTTTACTTCTCTAAGCAGCTGAAACAACCCTCGATTTGTCCCTATGAACCATTAGAAAATTAAATGGACGTTTTTAAATAACCATTTTTAAAAAAAAAATTAACTGTGGCCAGCTTTAGCCTAAATTGTTTGCAAATGTATAAAAAAAAACAGACAAACATAAGTGATACACCATAAATACTTAAACAATATAGTCAAATGCACTACGAAACGCTTAGGGCGAAGGCTGATTGCATCAGCAAGCTGAAACCAAAAACCAGGCATGTGCATGATGGAAAAAAAATTTTGTTTCATTTCGATTCGTTAATCTAGTTACTTTGTTTAGTTAAATTTGGTTGATTAGTTCAATTCTTCGAAATTTGTATTCAGAATTTTTTGAATTTTCTTTGAATTTACCCATTTTTTTCGATTCGAAAAGTTCAAATCGATAAATTTTCGAACTGGTCGAAATGAAAATGTTATATTTTTTCAATTCAAATGCAGCAAGGTGACCAAACAAAAGAAAATCTTCATGAAAATGATTACAATGACCCTTTAAATCACCTTTGCCTTAACAAAAACAGCATTATTTCCAAATGGTACTCTAATAACACACACAGTCTTTGATTTCAGAAGTATGTTTACATTTCAAATTCGTATGGAATGTGATGTAAAAGTAGATTAAAATTTCGGAAATTCAGACGAATTTTGTTTTGCTATTCGGAATATTCGGTAAACTTCGTTTATACTGTAATTCGGATATTTGAATATATCCGAATCTCCAAATAATGAAAAATTTGTCCGAATATTAACGAACTGCACATGTCTACATGAACACTCCTCCTACAAGCTTTAACCAGACACTGATAGAAGTCACAAGGCTGCTAAGTACTGCTGATGAGAAAATGGAAAATTGAATTCAAATACTTACCGTAATTTTCCTCCATGCCAGCACAGCTGGGTATAGGCTTCACCCCCCCCCCCCTTGCCTCCAGGATTTAACTCATATAAATTTGAGCCCACCTACAGCCTCTGCGTTCTGTAACTAGTCCTACCAAGCTGGGTGGGATCTGTGCTACTATGGAGCCCGTCAGGAAAGGAAAATTATTATTAAGTATTTGAATTCAATTTTCCGTTTTCCTGACGGCTCCATGTCACTACAGCTGGGAACTAACTAGGCAAACAGGGGAGGGATAATGTTGCACACTCCTGAATTCTGGCTAAAAACAGAAACCAGGATGCTTTTGCCAAACTCAACTGTCATTAAGACTTTTTCTATACATTTAGGAGCCATGAACGTATATATTTTGGTACCCACGTAGCTGCCTTGCAGATAGTCTCAGACACTCGGCTTTCTGCCACTCTCAGACTGCAATCACACCTGAGCGTGTTGTTTTCAGGCACAAAGTCACGCGATTTTACAACGATTTTGCTACGATTTTTACCGCAAGTTTGCTGCGTTTTTGTACAGGTCCAAAGGCCACCAATGTAAAAAGCAGAAAAATGCCCAAATCTGCCTGAAAAATACTTCCAGAACTTGTTTGAGCTTCAGGCGTTTTCAGGCTTTTGGCTTCAGGCGTTTTTGAGTGGAGATGTGAACCATCCAGGGCCGGCTCTACCACTAGGCGGAGTAGGCGGCCGCCTAGGGAGCACTGACGCCCAGGGCACCAAACCCCTGTCCATATACTACCCCAGCCTGTCCATATACTACCACAGCCTGTCCATATACTACCCCATCCTGTCCATATACCTGCGGACCACGGGTGGCATAAGAAAGTGAGCCGGTGCCACCATTATTTGACTTTAGGCTGGGTCCAGAGGCAGAGGTGCAGGCCTGTGGACCACAGCTAAAGAAATAGTAGAGAGGTGCTGCAAAAATCTCCACCTCCGCCACCTCCATCGTATACATGGACAGGGCAAAGGGGGTGGGATCAGGGGAGGAGCCAAAGGGGGCGGCAAAATGAGGTTTCACCTAGGGTGTCAAAAACCCTTGCACCAGCCCTGGAACCATCTCCATAGAGAATCATTGATTTTTTCCCCTCTAGCGTGATGTGAAGATTATGAGTGTCATGCTGCTGAGGCTTCAAGCTACAAAACGCTCAGGTGTGAATGGGGCCTGTAGGTCGAGACCCTTCTAGTGAAGAGTGCCATGATTCTCCTGCCACAGCCAACCCTTTCAACTTGTAGGCCAAGTAGACGAGCTTCACCAACCAAGAGGCAATAATCTTGTTGGAAGCCATGAAATCATTATGTGTTCCACCTGGAATGCCAAACAGATGCTCCGACTTCCTGATGGCAGAAGTCGCCTTGATTAAACATTTTAAAGCTTGGCCCACATCCGATGTGCGCATAGGAGGAAAAAAGAAGAACGCCAAGGCTGTAGGTGGGCTCAAATTTATATGAGTTAAGTCCTGGAGGCATGGGGGGCGAAGCCTATTCCCAGCTGTGCTGACATGGAGTCATCATAAAAAGGTATTTAACAGTTTGTATTTACTCAAATAATAATTGCAATTCCATGTTCTGTGTACTGTGGGAGACCAGATATAGTGAATGCAGGCTCCTGGGTTTAAAGAGGAAGTAAACCCTGCTGTAAACCCTAATGGGTTTACTTCCTCTATGTTCCCCCTGCAATGTAGAACCATAATAGGCTAGTATGCATCGCATACTAGCCTATTATGTGCCACTTACCTGCCATCGCCGCCCGCGCTGTCCCCACAGCAGGGAGCATCCATCTGTGCCACTCTTCCTTCCGGGGCCGTGAACTCCGGTGCTGTGACTGGCCACATGCGCGCGGGAGCCGCCAATCACGGCACGCTGTCAGCGAAGAAACGACACGGAGGCCGTTTCTTCACTGCGCATGTGCCGAATGACGTTAGCGCATGCCAGTATAGTGTATATCTCCTAAACCGTACAGGTTTAGGAGATATACAGGAAACTACAAGTAAGCCTGATTACAGGCTTACCTGTAGTTTAAAGTGGTTGTCAAGAGTTGACAACCACTTTAATAACACTTTAAGCAGAACAAGCGGCTTGCTCCGGCTGAATGTGTGGCAGTGCGCTGTTTGGTACAGTTGAGAATGGCTTTGCTCTCTCTTCTCTTTCCTCAACCCCAAACTTGCAAGGAACCTCCACCATACTTCACTGTTGTCTGCAGACAGTCATTATTGTACCACTCTCCAACCCTTTAGCAAACAAACTATCTCCTGCTACAGCCAAATATTTCACATTTTGACTCAGTCCAGAGCAGGCCCGGACTGGGACAAAAAAAATAGGCCCGGGCATTTTAGACTGAGCAGCCTTTTTTTTTTAAACAAATTACAAATAATAATAGCTACCGGTGTCGGGTCACCTGGGGTCAGGTGAAAGAAGCACACCGCTAAGGTTGCAAAGCGCACCGCTAAGGTTGTGGACCTAGTAGCTGACTGCTGCTAATGTGCTCCGGCTGGTGTGGAGTCTAAGAGCCAGTAGGTGTTTGCCAGAGCCTCTGGTGGTAAAGATGGATTTGGCTGCAACTGGATCCAGGTCACGGCCCCCGGGGTCACCTAGCTCATGCTCCGCTGGCACAGGTGGAAGAGAGGAAGCAGCAGGGCAGGAAACATAAAGAAATAGTCAGCGGGCTAGCAAAGGGTCAGGGCCACAAGCAGACAGGGACAGCCAGGAGAGCACACCAAGGTCGGGGTATCAAGCAGACAGGAGAACAGAGAACAAGCCGAGGGGTATCAGGCAGGCAGGGATATTCAGAACAAGCCAAAGGTTGATAAATGGAAAAGACTCAGAGCACACGACAGGAACCACCACACACAAAGCCAAACACTCAAATTAGATCGGCAGCGAGGTTTGTAGCACATGATCTTAAATAGTGTCTCCTTAATTGGAGACTGGGGTGGAGTTCACTGAGGGGAGATTACTTAACCCACAGGGGATGATGTGCACGGCCTCTAAGCTGACACAACCAAGGAGGTAAGCAACCAGACAGGACATGAATGTACTATAGGTTCATGACAGTACCCCCCTCTTACGAGGCCTCCCCCGCCTAGGTCCAGGCTTGGAGGGAAATCTCAAATGAAACCTCCTCACCAGGCGAGGCGCAAATACCTCAGATGCAGGGATCCCAAGACCTCTCCTCAGGACCAAACCCTTTCCAGTGCACAAGGTACTGAAGAATGCCTTTACAGAGCTGGGAGTCCAGGACTAGATTAACCTCGTACTCCTGACCAACCTCTGAGACCAGAACCGTGGTAGGGAGAGGACTAGAGAACTTATTGAGGACTAAAGGCTTCATAAGGGAAACATGAAAGGAGTTAGATATCCTGAGGTTTTTGGGGATCTGAAGTTTAAAACAAATCAGATTAACTTTAGAAATTATAGCATACGGACCAATGAATCTTGGTGCAAATTTCAACAAAAGAACCCGGAGTTTGATGTTCCTGGTGGAAAACCAGTCTGTAGGGAAGGTGGTTTACGCCTGCGATGGTCGGCAAATGCTTAAACTTATCAACCGCTGCCTGGAGGGATTCATGAACCTCACCCCAAATTATATTGAATGATTGCTGAACAGTAGCCAAACCTGGAATGTCCGGAGAACAGGTCAAAGGAAGAGGAAGCTGAGGGTGTCTTCCATAAACTGTGAAAAAGGGGGTCTTCTGAGCACTGGTGTTAACATGATTATTGTGAGAGAATTCTGCCTACGGGAGTAGAGAGGACCAGTCGTCATGATGAGCAGAGACAAAGGTGCGGAGGAAGACTTCTAACTCCCGATTAACCCTCTCAGTCTGTCCATTGGATTAAGGGTGGTAAGAAGAAAAATCCAAGACAATATTGAGGGACTTACAAAAAGCTCTACAGAAGCGGGATGTAAATTGAACCCCCCTGTCCGAAACAATATGTGAAGGAACCCCACGGAGGTAGAGGATTTCTCGAACAAAGATGGGGCCAAAGCAGGAGCAGAAGGGAGACCAGGAAGGGGAAAAAAATGAGCCATCTTGGAGAACCGATCGATTACCACCCAAATGACTATATTCTTTCGTAATTTTTCGCTGCCTTTGAAATTTTTTTGGAGAAAAACGCACATGGTTGTTGTTTATTCTCAAATAATTGAAGAAGCACCACTCCTACTCCAGGAGAAGAAGCGTCCACTTCAATAAAAAATGGGTCCCCAGGATTAAGTCTCCAAAAAGAGGACAAAGGCTCATTTCAAATCATGGAACGCAGCGACAGCTTCAGGAGACCATTCCTTGGCATTAGCACCTTTTTTGGTCAAGGCAATAATAGGCGCAGCAATAGAAGAGTAGTTTCTAATAAATTGCATATAATAATTGGAGAACCCAAGAAATCGCATTGTGGCCTTGAGGCCGGCAGGAAGAGGCCAGTTGGTAATGGCCTAGACCTTTTCAGGATCCATACGAAGACCCAAACTGGAGACAAAGCATCCCAGAAACAGGACCTCAGAACATTCAAAAGAACATTTCTCTAGCTTGGCATACAGGTAATTTCCCTAAGGTACTGGAACACAACCTGGACATGGTTTCTGTGGACTTTCCGAAAAGATTAGAATGTCATCCAGATAGATGGCCACAAATTGATACAGCAAATCCCTGAAGACCTCATTAACGAAGTTTTGAAATACAGCTGGCACGTTACACAGCCCAAAGGGCATAACCATATAATGCCCATCTCTCATGTTAAACGCGGTTTTCCACTCGTCACCTTCCCTTATCCTGATCAGATTGTAGGCACCCCTGAGATCCAACTTGGTAAAAATGGAGGCGCCTTGAAACCTGTCGAATAGCTCAGAAATTAGGGGTAAGGGGTATTGGTTCTTGATTGTCACCACGTTTAAACCTTGATAATCAATGCAAGGTCTTAAGGTGCCATCCTTTTTGGCAACAAAGAAGAATCCTGCTCCCGCCGGTGACGAGGACTTCTGCATTAACCCTTTCTCTAGGTTTTCAGCGACATACTCTGACATGGCCTGGGTCTCAGGGATGGACAGAGGATAGGTACGGGCAGAGTCGCTCTGGGAACAAGGTAAATGGCACAGTCAAAGGATCTGTGAGGAGGAAGCAGCTGATTTCTTGCAGAAGATGTCCCGGAAATCGCTATATGCAGTGGGAAGGGTAGAAGAAACTGACGTGGTGGCAACAGAAAGTCTCTCCTTCGGGGCCACCTTGAGTAGACAGGACAAAAAACAGAAGGAACCCCAAGCCAATATCTGCCCAGAGGTCCAGTCAGCATGTGGAGAATGGAGCTGTAACCAGAGAAGGCCCAATATGATGGGGGTTGAGGCCTTAGGTAGGACAAGAAAGGATACCTCCTCCTGGTGGAGAACTCCTACTGACATCTTAACTGGAAGGGTCTGGAAGCAGATAGGGCCCCCTGGAAGAATAGTACCAGTGGCAAGGGGCGAAAGGGTAAGCTTCATGGAAGAAGCCGTTCTCCAGTCCATAAAATTACCAGCAGCTCCAGAATCAAGGTACCAGGACCGAATGGGAAGAAGCACCTATGTGAAGGGACACCGATAAAAAAAAACATGAAGGTGAGGTTTCTGGGTCCAATACTCCACCTTCCAGACGTACTCCCCAAGCGTTTCCCAGACGCAGCAAGCAAGTGTCACGAAAATGATCCTTGCCCCCACAGTACAGACACCACCCCAGAGTTCTACACCTAGCACACTTCTCGGGGGGTAGCCTGGTCTGGACCAGCTGCATGTGTTCCTCAGCTGGCAGGGAATGCTCCACAGATTGCAGAGAGGGTATTTCAGGAGGACATGACCACATTGGGATTGCGCCGCTGCGCAGCCTCGTTCTGAGGGCCGTTCCTGAACATCCCCTCAGAACGGTCAGGTGCCCACCCAGCAGTTTATGTGCAGTGGTCGGGTGGGAAGAAGTTAAACTAAAAAATATATTTCCTGACAGACTCCATGGCAGCATACGTATGGGTTAACCCCGCCTCCACTCCTCCCCTATAGGACCCCACAATCCCATAAATCTTTGCTCTGAGCCGGAGGCCGTGTTCCTTTTTTGTCCTAATCCTAAGGAATGGTTAGATTATTTGATTACCTGAATTTTTTCCTCTCCACGATCAAGTCCGGCCAACAGCGACCACTGGGAAGACAGGTCCGATAAGCCTGAGCTATTAGCGAGGTATGGAGTGGGCAATTGGAAGAGGCGCGGGAAGAGCTAGAAGCCTAGCCATTGGCGGGCAAGCGGCACAATGGCCAGACAGCCCAGCTATTAGCGGGTGGCCCTATCTGCCCCAAGTACGGCATGATCAGCCTACCTGGTCCGGGTCGATTGTGGAAGCAGGATTGAATCACAGATCTGTGTTCGTGCCGTGTGCGGTGATGTATACCTTTTATATTACATATTCCATGGCAGCAGTTTGTGGTTGTCTGTTTTCTTCCCTGTCTCTAGTGTCTTCCAGTCTATGGCAGCTGGAGCGCATGGGCGTTCCAAGCTACTGCTTTCTCTTTCGGCCGGTTGTCCCCAGGTTGCTCCTGACCAGAGACCCAGTGCATGTGCACTGTGGGCGGCGGTGGCATCATTTCAGTGGAGAAGTTCAATCAGCAGTCAGTACTGTTGATATAGGGATTTCTCTATGGGCAGCTTTCAGGAGTTCTCTCTAAATGCTGTGTGCAATCATCACAGGTATATGCTGTGCATTAACTTCCTGGTAAGCTGCCTGTGTAATTCTGCTATGCTTTGATCAGCTGGGCAGGTTGTCTGGCTGTGCAGTTTTGCACTGTGGAGATTTCACTGCCCCCCCCCCCCCTGGTGGTCAGCCCTTGTGCAGAAAGTATGAGAGGGGGGGTTTAACCCTTTCCTTTCCTTGCTGACCTGGGTACTCTTTTGAGTTTATCCATTTCCTTTCTATCCTATTTTGTTTTCTTTATTTTTCCTTCTAGGTCGAAGTAACAGGACACGGGACAAGATGATAAAGACCTCATTAGGTCATAACATTCCTCTTCCAAATGTATTGGCATAGGGCACTGTCAAGGCCCAGGCTTCATAGTAGAAGCTATGAATTCCCCTTCACGCACCCACCACTGTCAGCTGCTCCAAGAAGGGAGCCTACTGGGGATGCGGGACTCCGGTATCAGAGGGTAAGTCTCTGCATGAGCTATGCTGAAGCCCAGGTGGTTGGAGAAGAGGATAGTGATTTCCAACAGATGGAATCTCTGATGAGGCATGTGGTGCAAAGATCCCTTAAAGAGTGGAATGTAAGCCACATTCAAATTTCAACAGCCATTGCAGCATGTTCTCCCGCTAGAAAGGCCAGGAAGAACGGGAACTGTCCCATCAAGCCATCCGTCTATAAAGACCTCCAACAGGGGGGCAGAGGGAGATAAGTCTCTTTACCCTGATAATGCCTTTTATTAAGGCAATGAGTGGTGCATTTACAGGAATAGAGCCTGTGGAGTCCCCTGCAAAGCAAGAGGAAGTTCTGTAAGCACCTTGGGCTCTGTTTTCCTCCAGTGCGACTTGTCATGCATTCCAATCTATGCGACTTAAAGTTGCAACAACTCTGGAAAGGTTCCTGCACTACTTCGGTGCGACTTTTGATGCAGCTCTGATCCAGAGACTGTTAAGTGGGAATGAGGGCTGCACTTAGTCGCACTCCAGAGTCGCGCTCTGAATCGTGCGACTTTGGGGTCGCAATAGTGGAGATGTAATCTCAGAGAGAGTGTTCTATTCTCCCCATTCCAAAGGAACTAGGGGACATCAATTTGGATAAGCAAGGTCTCGAGATATACCTTCCTTATGAGCAAACGTGTCGCTTTCCTTAGAAGATGCGCAAAGTGCTGCCATGCCAGTTTTCGAATGCGAGAGATTTCAGGGCAGGTACTCGCCCCTCTTTATGGTCATGAAGGAGAACAGCTTTCGGAGGCCTGGTTTGAACCTTGCACACCTGAGACAATTGTCAGCAAGCTTGTTTCCAATAGATATAAGATGCTTACTTTCATGTGCCCATTGTAGAAGACTTCTGCAAGTTCCTTTGTTTCACTATAGGTCAGTACCATCTCCAGCTCCAGCCGTTTGGGCTTTCATAATCACCCTGTCTATTTTCAGGGTCTTATTGGTGGTTATGGTCTTTATCAAAACAAGGAGCATAGGCCTGCTGAGTTACGTGGATGTACTTCTCCTAGTGTCCCAAAATAAAGGACAGTTGCTGGAGCCCAGAGCTCAGGTTTTTTCGATGCTCCTCAAATTCAGATGGCAGCTGATTCTGGTAAGAGTCACCTGGAGCCCACTCAGTCTCCTGTATGCCTCGGAGCTCAGTGCAATATAATCAAGAGGATTATTGCCTTGACTCTGGTTCCTGAGGTGATGGAACAGAATACTCCTGGCCTTGTCTTCGTCCCTGCGCGCCTTGCAGTGTCTAAAATGATTGACACTATGGTGTCTACGATTTCGAAGGGGTCAAGTGGAGGCTGGAGATGGCCCTTCCGGAAGGGGTTTCTCCAGCAGTGGGAGCCAGGAAGCAAAATTCAAGTCATCTACATTACCTCAATCATGAGAGCGAGTCTCCTGGTGGCTGCAGTGGAGGAACTGAGTAATTTGCCATTTCCATTTCCCCATTTCCTGGTTTACAATCACGTCCGATGCTAGCAATATGGACTGGGGGGCTCGCTGCCTGTCGGGGATAGCTCAAGACAGACGGGGCTGTCAATTTCACAGGATTGTGTTAAACATTCTGATACTACGGACGGCCTTCTGCACCCCACAGGCCTTTCACTATATGAGGAAGCGAGCGCCAATGCTCTTAGGTTAGTCAACACTACGGTGGTCTCCTATGTTAAGACAGAGAAGGACTCACAGCTTGTTCTCTATTACGGGAAGCAGGAGCCAATTATGTCTTGGACTCAGAATATTCAAGCCAACGCCTCAGCGGCTTATGTCCCCAGAGTCCAGAATATTCTAGCAGACTTTCTTCCAGAGTCCATTTGGACAACAACGACTAGCATCTACATGTGGGGGTTTTCAGGCACAAATGCCCTGATCATTGGTAATGCAGTAGGACTGGTGCATTTCTTCCAGTCCTGGTCGACCTCGGGGTTCTATGAAGACTCTGAGCAGAGGTTGTGCAGGTAGTGGTAGGGATGCCTTATTGGCCAATTAGGCCATGGTTCCCCTTGCTGGCACAGTTTAGTTTCCAGTGCACCTTCTCCTCAGGCCAGACCTTCTGTCACTGGGTGCAATTCTACTTCCATGCCCAGCAAGGTTGTGTCTGACGGCCTGGTTCTTGAGATTGGAAGTCTTCGGCTTCTCCTCCAGAGTCATCTCCGCTCTCTTGAATACAAGCAGAATGAACGCAAACAAAGTTTACGGAAGAATTTGGTCAATGTTTACTCAAATACATGTCTGCTGCTGACAGATCATGTAGTGATCTAAAAGTTCTAAATATTCTAGGCTTCCTCCAGCCGGATTTAGTCTATCGGGTAGTTCCCTCGGAATTCAAGTGTCCGCTTTATTGGCCTTCGCAGGTGTATCCAGGTCTAGGCATCTTTCCTGTCCAACAATCCTTCAAGGGAGCAACTAGGCTCAGTCCTTGAAGTAGCAGAGGTTTTCCAAATAGAGTCTCCCTTTGGTGTCAACTCCTTCTCGGGAATTGGAGCAGAGTGTTCTAGGGCTGTTGCCGTTTAAGGCTTCTCTGTCAATTTTGCCTTTTTCCAGGCTATCACGTCGGCATATGGAGCCTCAGAGATTGGTTCATTGGTAACAGAGAACTTTTCTTATCGTTCTTTCCAGTTTGAGTGGTGCTGTTATCTATGCTTGACTCAATTCTTGGGGCGGTTGTCTGCCCATCGATTTGATGGTGTCAAAGGGGAGTTGGTGTTCCCGGCATGCCAGGAATGCTGGCTGTCTCCTGGGTTGTGCTCTTGGCCAGACTGTCGGACCATCCAGTGGGTGGTGTCGTGATATTTCACATGCGTAGCATCATGGCGGTTGCGGATCGGGCAGAGGCTGGGATGTCAGCTTCCTTGGCTGGAAACGATAGGAGAGTATACAGCCACTTTAAGGGCACATGAGTCTTTCATTTCTACAAAGCTACAACTTCCTTCATGCTTCAGAGGGCCTGTTAATTCTATTGCCAGAAAGGACAGAGGAACGTGCCTCATCAAGGATGATTGTCGCACGGATGGCCTAGGCCATCCAACAGGCTCATGGAGACAAGGGCTTGGCTGCTTTGGAGGTACTGTCTGCTCGTTCGACCAGGCATGGGTTTACATCTTTGGCAGATTCACAGCATGTGATTCCCAGAGTAGTCTGTACGGCAACCTTGTGGTCCTCAATCAATACATTTATGGCTCATTATTGTGTGGAGTCTGCTTCTTTATCCTCTGGTTATTTTGGCTTGCAGGTCTTGTCTGTTGACGATACAAATTAAAGCCTTTGGGATAGCATGGCCCGCCCATTGGGTGTATGGCGAGTTAATTCCCATACGTATGCTGCCATGGAGTCTGTCAGGAAAACGGAAAATTTACTATCAAATACTTACCGTAATTTTCCTTTCCTGATGGACTCCATGGCAGCAGGAGTTCCCCCCCCAAATGTCTTGAGGAGGCTAGTTACGGAACACGGCCTCCCGCTCAGAGCAAAGATTTATGGGAGTGGGGTCCTATAGGGGAGGAGTGGAGGCGGGATTAACCCATACGTATGCTGCCATGGAGTCCACCAGGAAAGGAAAATTACGGTAAGTATTTGATAGTAAATTTTCTGTTATATTATGACAATAATATTTTATTTCAACTGTTTTATTTGTAATTCTAAGGTCTGCTCCAGTGTTAAATTGTTACATTTGAGTTTAGATCACAATCTAGCCTTTCTCAACCTTTTCACCAAGGAGGAACCCTTGAAATAACTTTCCAGTCACACGGAACCCCTGCTAAATATTACTATACCTACAATTCATGATACCTTAGTGTGATGATCAGTAGGACGAATGCTCCTTACACTTGTGGTCATTGGGAAGAATTACCAGATAGCTAAGGGAAGTTATCTCAGAGGCAGACATTGCTAATTGTTCAAGGAACCCCTTAGCAACCTCTGGAGGAACCCTAGTTGAGAAGCCTTGTTTTAGTAACTTGAATGCAGAAAAGCCTTTTACTTTTTGTTTTCTTTTATGATTACTTGTTTGTTGATGCAAACTATCCAGCACTAAAAAAAACATTTTTCTGGTCTTTTCTTTTAACCTCTGTTACTGTTCTGCCACTCAGCACTCAAGTAAAAAATGATGTACGAACCACTTGGGGGCCACATTCAGTTCAGATCCTTAAAGTGTTGGAGGGTGGGCCATGCTGAAGTATATGTTCAACAACAAGTGGAAATTTTGTATTACATTGTAAGACTATTTTGGACACTGACAGGACATCTTGTGCTCATTAATTAGCGCATCTCAGCACTTTCAAGCGTTCTTTTCAAAGGGGCGAGTTTTCTTTCAGCGACTCTTATCACAGCAAGATATCAGACAAACATTCCATACAGTTTCCAGACAATAGTTTGAAAAATAAAACAGCCAAGGTACTGCAAGATGATTCATTCCCAGTCATTAACGACTAAAAAAGTATCATGCATTTAAAGCGCACCTCTCAGTAACTTTACAAATGTACATGAATATATAGCAATACTATCAATTTCCAGAAAAGCTCTACATTTTATCATTAAAAAGCCATCCTTAAAGAGGAACTTCAGGCTACCCCCTTTCATTTCTTTTATTATACCCCCGCTTACTGGCAGGCAATGTCTGCACAGTTTGGATACTTGCAGTACCAAACCCCTGAATCCAGCGTTGTCCTGCTGACATCCTTTTGTTAACAGATACTGCTCAGTCCCGTGCCACCATCTTACTTTTGACATCATCAAGAGGTCTTTCAGCTCTTCCTGGTTCAGTTGGCATGTCCTGGTAATAACGCACTTCTAGGGGAGCAGGAGAGGTTGCACAAGAGCAAACCCACAAAATAGATGAAGCTGAGAAATCCTTACGCTGCAAGTTCTCAGGTACAGAATCCTCTCCAGCAAGGAGAACATTAAGCAGCACAATAGTGACATCACTAAATCTCACTCCAAGTCTGAGAGTGCCTTACACGGTCTCACAATGCAGATATACAGCTATGAGGAAACAGAGTGCCTAGGCACAGGAAATGTGCTGCTGGATTTTATGTTACCCTATTCCTGCACAGCCTGGCAACACACATTTTCTCACTTACATCCAGACACAGAAGACAGTCCTTGGCTTGTTTTTGTTGTTTTATTAGGGGTATAACAACTTGGATAGGGATGAGGAGTTATGGAATGCCCAAAACTGAATACAAATATATGAGAGGACAAACTTATCTATATACTGCATGCAGGAAAGAAAAATGAATCCCAGACTGTACTCCCTCCGGTATAGTTTCAGTTCTTACAGGATTAGAAGCCAATATCCCAACTGCTGGCAGGAGCTCTGTGTCCTCTTGGTGCAACTGGTGAAGTACCAAGTGTTTGTAAGAGTTCTATGCCCCATCTAGCTGCCTTGAAAAGTATCCCAGAGCAAGGGTTTAAGGTTAGCTATGACACTGTACCATTAAAGCTTGCTAAATATTGCATCTGGCAGCCTTCTCCATTGTTTGCCCTGCTGTTCAGGCCTCCTGCTGTACAGGTCTTCCCATGCTAGAAAGGGGGTCTCCTGGATGAGACTGAAGGATAGTGAAGATCCATCTCTCCAGCTTCCTCTCCTTCCTTCTTCAGCTCCAGCCTGGAGGCAGAGCCCCCCAGCCCTGAGCTCCCCTCCCAGGCCTCACGATCCGCAGCTCAGCGCTCCATCCAGAATCAACAACCCCACTGGCTAGGCTTTTTAATATTTAAAGGCTAATCCAATCATCTTGCCAGGCCTCTTGCCCAGGGAATTGTCAGATTCTCATAAATATGCAGATCACTGTTCCCTCACCTCCACCCACTAGCTTCTAGAACTTTCTAGAGAGAAAGTGGAGAAAATCCCCCAATGTCGCACATCCACGCGAGTAGTTGGTAGTGGAGTGACAACCTCAGCCTGGGCTCCCACCTGGCCATGCCCCCAACACGTTTTGCTCCACCCCCCCGGAGCTTAGTCATGGGAATACCTATACCAGGCCACATGCCCTCAACATGGGGGGTGCATGCTGGGCCGGTGATGTCACAAGGGGACGGTGCCACCAGGTGACGTCGCCAAGTGACTTCGCCCCTTAGCTATATAAGAACTGTCAGATGGTTGTTTTTTTGTTGACGATGGATCTACATTGGGGGATTTGTCAAAAACTGTGTGTTTTTATTTATTTTGACACTTTTTTAGTGAATGGGTGGGATACTCATTCATGGGGAGGGTAGGATCTGGAGGCTCCCTTGTTAAAGGGGGCTTCCAGATTCCGATAAGCTCCCTGACAGTAGACCCCCACAATCACGGCCCAAGGTTGTTGGGAAGAGGCCCTTGTTGGACCCCAGAACGTTAAAAAAAAAAAAAAAAAGGTTTTATTGCCAGCAATGGTATTTTATTGTCTGAAATTTAAATGTCATTTTTTTTTTTTATAAATGTCAGTTTTGCTGCAGCAGGTTCTATACATGGTACAGGCAGACTAAGAGGACCCCCTGGCACTATTTTTAAAGGAATTTTTCATTTTTATTGTTTCACTTTGAAAAGTATCTCCACTTTTGCTGAGAAAAAAACATTCCCCTCTGGGTAATCCATGTACATTGCATGGATTTTAACAAACTTTCCTAGACCTCCTCATGTCAGCCTACTATGGGTCAGCTCTGACCCCTTCAGGACAACCTCTTTCCAAGCCTATAAGAGGCAGCTGGCTGCCCATATGCAGTGTTCTTTTTTTATCCTCGCTCCAGACGCCTCTTAAGAAACAAAAAATATATACACACACAAGAAGAAGCATGGTAGGGGACTTACTGCAAAACCTTGTAGTGTCCATGTGATCCTGCTCAGGTTCATGCACTCTCCTGAGTTCAGAAGACCCCCTGTCTGGGCTGTAATTCTCTCTTTGTGGTGGCACTGGTACCCATGGTGCTGGGTTTCAGTTAGCAGTATAAATGACTGCATGTGTACACCGGCCTCTAGAGAGCAGTTAAACACTGCTGGTTTGGGCTGTGCTGCGAATTGGTGAAACAGCAGGCAGGCAGAGTCTCAGTTCAGCAGTATAAGTGACTGCATGTGTACACCGGCCTCTAGAGAGCAGTTAAACACTGCTGGTTTGGCCTGTGCGGCGAACTGGTGGAATAGCAGGCAGGCTGAGGCTTGTAGTCCCACAGGAACTCTCAGGAGATTGCTGAGAGCGGCCACTTCCTGGTATCATAGGAACGCCCTCTCCCATGCTCTGGTTCCTGCTTCCCTTCTGTGATTACAACACCTGTTGCTTCAGCTTGTCTCAAAAACACTGCCTCTGTGGTGAGTGATGTGGGATCTCAACATGGCTGCTGCCTTGGGTTGCTGGATAGATCTCTGGCTGTCTATGTGTTCCCAGGTATCCTTGGTCCTCCTGCCTGCTCTATAGCACTGAAGAACGCATGGAAAGGTTTTCTATTTTTAAAGTTTTTTTTTTTTTGGGTTTTGTTTTTGTTGTTTTTGTTTTTTTGTTTTTAAAAGAGTGCATTCTTCTTCTCTACACAGAGAGAAGACCCAGATGCGGGATAAACGCCTGCAGGGAAGTACTGAAGAGCCACATCACCCACAAAGAAAGAAGCGCTCAAATCGTGATAAGTCGGGTTAGAGGAGTGGTCGGCAGCAGGATAAAATCCCTGTGGAACTCCACTCCAGATCACCCTCATCGGTGCCTTATTGCAGTGCCTTGAGCCCAGGCCAATTGCTGTTGCAACACCAGAAAGCGACCACTAAGCGCTAGCATATGCATAAGCAAAGACGCAGATCCTCTTCATCTTCTGGAAGGACCTCGACCCAGGAAGAGGAGAAGGCCTGCTGGGCATGCGGGGCAAACTCCCTATCAGGGAGGTGTGTATACTTCTATTGTTTGAAGGAAGCCGCATGTGATAATGCAGCAGATGTATGCCAGGTGAAGCGCTATATTAGGGGGGCAGTCAAAGGCGGCTTGAAAACCGTATCTAAGAGATCTTGGCCTAGGCGGCACTCATCCGCTTCAGAATCAGAGCCAGATGCTACATATCTACAGTTCAGATGAACATTCAGAGGATTCTGAGTCAGATCTGGAACAAGACACTAATGCATTTGATTTTTCCTTGATTCCTTCTTTGGGCCTGATTCGCACCCGTGCGTTTTTGGTGCATTTTGGGGATTTGCACTTCAGTCTATTTGGCGTTGTTTCCTACGGAACACGTTTTGTGGTGTGGGTCTGCGGGATGCGGGGGACGCTGGAGATGCATGGGTGTGAGTCGAGCCAAAGACCCCTTTCACACTGAGGCGCTTTTCATGTGCTTTCACGCTAAAAAGGCGCCTGAAAAGCTCACGAAAACGTATTTCTATTAAAATCAATGAATGCTGTCACACTGGGGCAGTGCACTGGCAGGGTGGTGAAAATACACCCCTCTCCATTGAAATGAATGTAAAGCTCTTCAAAAGCGCCTGAAAAGCTCTTCAAAAGCACTCAGTGTTTTACGGGCCTCGGTGTGAGAGGGCCTTTAGTGGAGTCAGTAAAAGGCTATGAAATGTAAAGTGGGAACCTCACCCCCCTAAAAAAACAGCAAAAATATATACTTGGACTTGAAAAGGTCACTCCTGTCCTTCCCATTATTTTTTTGAAATACAGGAAATAATGGAAGATGAATGGGTAAAGCCCGATAAAAGATTGAACGTCTACAACAGGGTCTCAAAGTTGTACACTTTCTGCTCTTAGGATGCTGAGCTTTGGGATTCCACGCCTAAGGTGGATGCCTCATTACAGAGACTAGCTCGGCAAATCACTTGGCTCTAGATGACTCCGTATCCTTCAAGATCCGATGGATAGTAGGATAGATACAGATCTCAAAAGAATGTACACGATAGCCAGAGCAGGTCCATTAAGATCACAGTGTATTTTCTAGCAGAAGTAGCCGTGGACCAGGTCAGGATGACAGTGAAATTGATGGCTTATTCTGTGACGACACGTAGAGCCCTATGGCTGAAGCATTGGTCAGTGGATAGTGCTTCCAAGCACAGCCTTTGCTCAGTTCCTTTCGATGGGAAATTTTTTGGCAAGACCTTGGAGTCAGAGGTTCAACGAGTTTCTGGAGGGAACTCAGGGCTTATTCCACAGGAAAGTAAAAGATTTCCTCAGCCCGTTCATTCTTCTGAGAGATCTAAAGAAGGTTTCGGGGAAGCTTCCTTGTACCAAACGGGGCGACCGTTCCTTAACCACTTCCCGACCGCTGTATGCAGAATGACGGCTGGGAAGTGGCTCAGTTATCCTGATTGGACGTCATATGACGTCCTCAGGATAACAAGCCGCCACGTGCCCGGGGGGGCGCGCATCGTGGCGATCGGTGTTGTGGGAGGTCAGTCTGACCCCCCGCAATGCCAATCTCGGTAAAGTGCTTCGATCCGAAGCACTTTACCATGTGACCAGCCGTGACTGATTACGGCTGGTCGCAGTGTAATACAAGAAAGCCGTTTATCGGCTTTCCTGTACTCAGGTCTGCAGACCTGATGAGGGGAGAGCCGATCGGCTGCATCCCTGACAGGGAGGGTTTGTGCTGATGACAATAGGACTCCTGCAGTATACTGCAGGTTAGTCCTATTGACTCGGTGAAGGGTCGGCAGTAAGACGTATGTCGCCAGCCCTTCACCAATTCCTTGCCAGCGGGGCAAACCATGTTCCTTCGAAGGGGCTTTGGAAGAAATCTAGAGAGTCTTCTTACTTGCCCGACTCCTTTAGAAAATGAAAGGACACCTTATTCGGGACTCAAGGGAGGTCTTTGAGCAACTTGGAGACTGAGGTTCCAGAACGGTTTTTTAAAGGGTAGCTTTCCTTGACTCGTTTCCGACACGAACCTTCGTGATAG
>BLSH010038305.1:619319-634297 GCA_018402905.1 Glandirana rugosa
GATGTACAAAGGAATAACAATCTGGAAGTCAGTTTCTTACTCCTCCGTTACTTGGAACTGCACCAAATGTCCTATTATCTACACTTCGTCGTACCCCAAGTCCCCAAGTCGTGGAACTACGTCGTATCTTCCTCCAGTCACTCAATCTTCCAGTTGAAGACCGGTGTATGTGGACACTTCCTCGAGTCTACCTTAGTTCTTCATAGAGTTGGACGTAAGAGGGTGGATATGTTCGGGATACACTCAACGGGTTATTTTTTCATACGGTGGAGGATTCCGATTCTGTACGCTACTTCTAACTCCTTCTATGCTGCATCAAGGTGCTGAACCCCTGAACCCCATGCTGCTTCACATCTATTATCCTGTAAACCACGTCAAGGTTCATTGCCTCCTCATTCTTTGACTGAAGGTCTAACAATAAGGAAACATGTAGGAATTCTCCAAATCAGTATTTCTCAACCTTTTCAACACCTTTTTTAAACCCTTGAAATAACTTACAGGTCTCGAGGAACCCCTGCTAAATAATACTATATCTACATAGTACAGTCATTGTACATAGTGCAAGTCATAATACAGTAGTGTGATGGTCAATGGGATGAATGCTCCTTACACTTGTGGTCATTGGGGAGGATTACTCCCTAACCAGATAGCTGAAAAGATCAATGGGGTCAGTGGGAACTTAACTCAGAGGCAGAAATTGCTCATTGCTCAAGGACCCGCTAGCAACTTCTCAAGGAACCCTAGGATTCCATGGAACTCTGGTTGAGAAATCTTGCTCCAAATTAACAAACCTATGGAGTTAGGTTGCTTGTCCACCGCCAATCTTTATGACATATCTTACTAAACCAGGAGCATACTTTCTTATTGGATAACTAGCAGAGGGCTTCTGTAGGTGGGCCAATGCAGTTTTAGATACTAATGAATTCCATTTATGTTCCTTCATAGGTGCACATGAGCAACAGTTGACCTTCTAACCCACAAATGGCCCCCTTCTAAGCTCCATCAAAATGTTTTTGCATTCCTATTAACTTGTATGGAAAGAAAAGCAGCCTTGAAGTGAACAAAAGCCTGTGCACACAGGTAGGTAATTATATCATAACGGAACATGGGTTTCAGGAAAGTAGTAGCTGACTGTTAAGAGGTCCAAAGGGTCCTTTAACCAATATACTTGATGGGGATTTTGAGTGAATGGTGTACCTGCAAAGTTTGTGAATATACAGAAACTGCGGCTGCACCTTTATTATCACTAAAGAGATAGTGTAACCCATACTTACTGTAATCATAAAGAACACAAAGCATGGGAAAATGATGGCACACTGATTTGCGTGGGTTGATTCTCCAAAAATATTCCTATGTATAGCCATGAGATAAGGGAAATGATTGTATTCCTGCATGTAATTTAAGTGTGTATACATACAAGTAGAAAAATCCAATATACTGTACTGTATATTTACAGTATATGTGTGTGTGTATATATATATATATATATATATATATATATATATATACTGCATTGATGGATAGAGAGATAGATAGGGTATATTTTTCATGCATTTTTTTTATTCACTATGTAGGCAGGTGCAGTCTGCTTTCTCCACTGCAGGTGGCGCTCTTCCTTAGTGGTACCGCAGCTGCATAGAAACTTGAGAGGAACACAGTTCCTCTATGGCAGGGATATGCAATTAGTGGACCTCCAGCTGTTGCAAAACTACAAATCCCATCATGCCTCTGCCTCTGGGTGCCATGCTTGTGGCAGTCTTGCTATGCCTCATGGGACTTGTAGTTCTGTAACAGCTGGAAGTCTGCTAACTACATGTTACATGCTGGAGATACTGAGAAAAGTTCTTCAGACAGCCGCACTCCAAAAATTGCCGTTTATTGGTAAAATCAAATGACATACAAGCAGAGCATATTGGGGGACAAACCCCAGGTACAAAAGCTGACGCGTTTCACGTCTATATCTGACGCTTAATCATAGCTAGAGATGGTATGATCATATCGCTGCTTAAATATGAATTCAAGATCTTCTCAAACAAAGAGAGGAGGAGGGGAAAAGGAAAAACCAGGTGAGTGTAATTACCTCCAAATTGAAAGGTCAGCAACCCACTTTAGGCAGCGAATGAAATTAGCATAGAATCAATTGTGTCATCACATACAAAAAAACACAGATGTGTAACATACATAGTAAAAATTGGTGTATATAAACTAATTAAACACAATTAAAATGCAAGTACAACCCAATTTTGACACAGTGATAACAAATATATTGTGCTGTTTATACTGATGGTAAAAGGGCAAAACAAGGCATCATGTGGAAACATAGAAGGGAAACCCCATGAGTTAATTAAGCCACATGAGCATGTTTGATACTGTGTAAAAGGGAAGACAAAACAACCATACAGGCATCCCCCATATAGTTCAGAGAACATCATGCAGCAAAAACTCCAAACACAAGGCATCATAATGTCCTCACCTACATTCATAATCATGATATGTGTGGAGAAGACAACCATTTAAACATGTCAACAAAATGTACACTAGTACAAAAAACAAACAAAATGTATGGATGAATGCTGCACGGTGTTAGACCCAAGGGGATACCATCTGCATCGAATTTCACAGTAGGAGATATGTCTAGAAACGAGTCCTGCTAGTTCCTGGCGAGGAGGGAAAGAGTAGGGTTCCATCTCTTCTGGACACCTTCCCGATTGGGCACTAGGCTGCATTCTGTCCTCTCTCAACAGACGCTGTCAGTCCGGCTGGAATCTGCTTCTTTCACGTTGCTGGAAACTGAGTGCAACTGCCTAGGAAGCCTTCCCACCAGGTTTGTTGTGAACTGTTACTGCATTACTTCAATATAGTCTTCTATTGCACCTGCCTGTATGCATTATTGCCAATGCACCACCCCTACGAGTAACACACGTCCTGTCCCTGGGTGACAATGCACAATCACTGTGTCTATGAAGAAGCAGCATTGTCACTCAAGGACAATACTACAAAATACCTCCATTTCTGCTTTTCCTTTATACCAGGGCATCCAAACTATGGCCCATTGGTTAAATCTGTCCTGCTGCAAGATTTTTTATGGTACACAGATAGGGTCAGTTGGTTCTCGTGCAGGTCTCCCACAGGTCTTCAGGTCAGTCTGCGGTCTCCATTTCTCCTCAAGGTCTACACTCCCCCCTCCAGTCTCCAGAGCAGATTATCCTGGCTGCGCTGTCATTGCACCGTTGTTTATTGCTACTTTTTTTTAGCTTTGGATAGAGTGCAGAGGGATTAGAATGCTTGTCAGCTTTTATTGCCGTCTGCTAAGGAGGTCCATCTTCTCTGTTTGTCTTGTTGTTTTGAGTTGACCCCAGAAAAATAATAGAGGAGTGCACCCCTAAGTGAAAATGTCCAAATTGGGCCCAGTTAGTCATTTTCCCTCCCCGGTGTCATGTGACTCGTTATCGATACAAGGTCTCAGGTGTGAATGGGGAGCAGGTGTGTTAAATGTGGTGTTATTGCTCTCAATCTCCCATTCTCCCATACTGGTCACTGAAAGTTCAACATGACACCTCATGGCAAAGAACTCTCTGAGGATCTGAAAAAAGAATTGTTGCTCTACATAAAGATGGCCTAGGCTATAAGAAGATTGTGCAAAAGTTGAGTGCAAGTGCTCAGCGTTATATCCAGAGGTTGTCTTTGGGAAATAGACATATGAGTGCTGCCAGCATTGCTGCCGAGTTTGAAGGGGTGGGGGGTCAGCCTATCAGTGCTCAGATCATACGCCGCACACTGCATCAAATTGGTCTGCATGGCTGTTGTCCCAGAAGGAAGCCTCTTCTAAAGATGATGCACAAGAAAGTCCGCAAACAATTTGCTGAAGTCAAGCAGACTAAGTACATGGATTACTGGAACCATGTCCTGTGGTCTTATGAGACCAAGACAAACTTATTTGGTTCAGATGGTGTCAAGCGTGTGTAGCGGCAACCACGTGAGGAGTACAAAGACAAGTGTGTCTTGCCTACAGCTAAGCATGGTGGAGGGAGTGTCTTGGTCTGGGGCTGCATGAGTGCTGCCAGCACTGGGGAGCTACAGTTCATTGAGAAAACCATGAATGCCAACATGTACTGTGACATACTGAAGCAGAGCATGATCCCCTCCCTTCGGAGACTGGGCCGCAGGGCAGTATTCCAACATGGTAACGACCTCAAACACACCTCCAAGACGACCACTGCCTTGCTAAAGAAGCAGAGGGTGAAGGTGATGGACTGGCCAAGCATGTCTCCCGACCTAAACTCTTTTGAGCATCTGTGGGACATCCTCAAACGGAAGGTGGAGGAGCGCAAGGTCTCTATCATCCACAAGCTCCGTTATGTCATCATGGAGGAGTAGAAGAGGACTCCAGTGGCAACCTGTGAAGCTCTGGTGAACTACATGCTCAAGAGGGTTAAGGTAGTGCTGGAAAATAATGGTGGCCACACAAAATATTGACACCTTTGGACATTTTGACTTAGGGGTGTACTCACTTTTGTTGCCAGCGGTTTAGACATAAATGGATGTGTGTTGAGTTATTTTCTGGGGACAGCAAACTTACATTGTTATACAAGCTGTACACTCACTACATTACATTGTATCAACATGTCATTTATTCAGTGTTGTCACATGAAAAGATATACGGTAATAAAACATTTACAAAAATGTGAGGGGTGTACTCACTTTTGTGAGGTACTGTATCTGCATGCAACCCAGACCAGAAGAATCTCTGAGTTATTCTCTCCCTGGTATTATCCATACCCAGATGTCCCCCCATTACATGTCCATGGGCTAGATCTAGCACCATTATGCAAAAGGATTTGGGAGCCACTAGCTGTTCCACCTCGTCATCCCCGCGTTTCACTACCTGATAGAACAAATTATTTTTAAGAGCCATGTAGGGAAAAGACACCCCCAATTAGGGTCCACAGGTTCCCCATCCATCACCTTCATGTTCTAAGGAGAGTGACATCACATAGTTGCTCTGTACCTCTCTCCGGACCTCTAAGTCAGGTACTACATCCGGTTCACTCTCACGGTCAGGATCAGAGACATTTTCTGGGTCATTGGCCCCCAGTTGGGATCTTTCAGCTTCTTTGGCTCCCAAGCCAGTACAGGTAAAGGAAGAGGGTCTCCTCCCTCCTCGGTTCTGCCACCAGTCTCCCCTTCCATTTGGCAAAAAGGTCTGGTGAGAGTTCCCGTGCTTCCGCAGCAGGGGGAGCTCTATCCTGCCGACTTCCTGTGCCTTCCCATAACCTCCAAAAATGTGGGAAATCCCTGCCCACTAGGGCATCATAAAGCAGTGAAGGTACCACCCCCACTGAATGAGTCACACTGTCCCGAGTGGTGTCAAACTCAACTACCACCGTCTGGTAGTCACGAGTGTCCCCATGGATGCAAATGACCCTGACGGTGCTAGGGTGTAACCTTGCAGGATTTACACAATTGCTTTTTATCAATGTTATCACACTATCAGTGTCCAGCAGTGCAGTGACTGGTTTCCCATCAACAAAAATCACACACATTTGCTTCTCCATGCGACTTAAACATGATGCTGTATACGCGATCTGTGCAAAAAGAGAAAGGCGTCTATTCACATAAGTATGATCACATTGCATGGGTCCATCATTCAAGGGACAATTGGCAGCAATATGGCCCAATGCATGGCATCGGTAGCACTGTATGTGCTCTATACCCAGTCCTCTCAAGGGTCCCCAAGACCTTCCTGGCTTCTTTGGCCAGTCTTCAGGTCTAGAGCCCACAGTCTCTTTAGCCGTAGCAGTATTATCAAACTTTCCGCAATCTTTCACCCCTAGATTAATTGGAGTGAGGTGCAGATGGGTGCAACAAGCCCTCAGCAGCAGTGTATCTCTCCAAGAGGTCCATGAGTTGCTTGGCGGTTTTGGAGTCCCCATGACTGACCCATTTCCTCAAAGCAGCAGGGAGCGCACGTAGATAGCAGTCTATGACCACATGCTCCACAATCTGGGGACCTGGCAAAGTTTCCGACTGTAGCCACTTCCTGGTGAGGTGGACCAGGTTGAACATCTGAGAGTGGGGTGGCATGTCGGTGCGGTAGGTCCACTGATGCACCCGTTGGGTCCGGACTGCCATGTTGACCCCTAGGCGTGCGAGTATCTCTGCCTTTAAAGTCTCAGAGTCCTGGGCCTTATCTGGTTCCAGATCAAAGTATGCTTTCTGGGGTTCACCGGTCAAGAATGGTGCTAACAGTCCCGCGCACTGTTCTTTTGGTCATCCTTCGCGAAGAGCGACTCTTTCAAAAGTCATGAGATATGCTTCCACGTCATCCGCAGGTGTCATCTTCTGTGGTAAGAGGCGCGTGCCAACTTTGGTTCCACTGTCATCGGAGGTGCGGGCCCCTTCTTTAATTCCAATTTGTAAAGTCCAAAAAGACACAGAGTTCCCTCAGATCCCCTCTGAGTTCCAGGTCAGAGCTAGAGTGTGTTCTCTCTTCCTGGTAATTTAAGCCACCTGCTGGTGGACTCCAGTGGACCACAAACTCTGGACCGGAACCAGCCCTGCCACAGTGGCTGGTAAAATCTGAACCGGACTCTGTTTAATACAGTCCACATGAACGCATACGAGGTGACAGGTAGCGTCCGTCTACCACTTTGCCTCGCATACCGTCACAATATATACAGTTGTGCTCATAAGTTTACATACCCTGGCAGAATTTATGATTATGAATACAGTATGTTATCAAAAAATACTGGAGGAACATTTGCATTCATCAGCCAGGAAGCTGCGCATACAGCTGTGTATATATATAAAACAAAATATAGTGCAGCACTTAAAGTAAAACCAATGTACAAGACCTCCAAACCCTTATTATGGATGGTTATATAAAGTGCTAATAAGTAACATAATTAAAGTGCAACATAGTCATTCTGACGTCAATGCGTGTGCGCCGAGTCCATCTTTGGCTGATTCCCAAGGGGGAGGACCCAGGCGCCACGTGACGGCAGTTTTGCCATTCTTTGTGCGACGCTTCCTCCCCATCGGGACGCCCACGTGACGCTGGTGGGGCTCCACCCGTCACTCGCCTCGCGTGTATACAAATATCTCCCATGGGCGCTTTCTTCCACCTGCATTTCTGAGGCCCTTACCTATTACATGGTGCACTCCACGATTGACTCTACTCCGGGTATTCATATGAGGGACCCTATGTCTGCCCACCACAGACTCTTATCTTACTTTATATGGTATGTAACTCTCCTAAGTCAATGCATGAGTCACTATGCATACTCCGTCTTTTGTTTCACCCCATTTCCCTTTTTACTCATATCTTTCCTCACATGTTTATGTTTTCCTCCCCAAGGCATTAATAGTCTATGGGTCTATATCACTACTCTCATTCATATCACCTTCCCATGATTCCTCCGTTTTTACTCTTTTTTACAGACATATAATTCGAGACTACGGGGTATCCCCCCACTATACTACATACTAGCTCACATACCCATGGAGTGTTTGATGTATGCTGGTGCTGGTTGCGGGTTCCCCACCTCAGCTCCCGGGGCGGGCTCACCATTGTGGCCCTAGGTATCATTTATACCGCATGGTTCCACGTCTCTGTTCCATGTAGGTGAGTCGGATTGCATACTCCCTTTTTTGTTCTTCGATAATTTAAACTATACTTTCTAAATTTAGATTTGGTACTTATGTTTTCTTGTTTTAGATACTGTTGACGCATTCGCCCCTGATGAGTGGTGTTTACCACAAAACGCGTCGGGCTTATCCTGGATACAGTCATGACTATATACATCTCTTTATACATGGACAATTTTATTTACTTTATCAATTTGTATCTTGATTGGCACCTTGCACTTTACCTGGAACTCATGCTGGCACCCATTACCAGTGGCCCACCTATGATTATATCTGTACATATATGAAATGCCTTTTAGTTTGTACATATGTGAACTTCCATATGTTGATTACTCTGTACCACGACCATTATTGTGCCAATAAATATGCTTATACTCTCATTCCATGGTCCATCATGTGCCTCATATAAAGTCCCAAACCCCTTTCTTTTTTACCATGTACCCGGGATGGAGGAGCATCCTATATGCACCTCATTTAAAGTCCCACCCATCTATCGATGGAACCCAGGGCTGGAGACCCACTACACGTGTGTCTATATCCAGTCCGATTTATATATCTAAAGTGCATCATAATTAAAGTGCTCAAGTATTTCTGTAAACAATGAAAATCCCAATCTGCTTCCAGATGGCAAGTGCAAAAAGGCTTTGTGCAAATTGTGCCAAAAAATGGAAGTGCTTTATGTGATGAACATTCAAAAGTTAACAATAAAGTGTCCATGCTTGAACCATGAGCATATAGTCTTGATTGCAGACCAATATGTATTAATGTCCAGTGTTCATAGCACCATATATAGATAGTGTCCAGTGACCACCACCAATCACTCGGTGAGAATCCACCACAACATACACCAAGCGCTTACCAGAAGAAGTCTTAGGAGAAGAAACGTGTTGGGCTACGTCCCCTCTGGTCATTGCAAGATTGTTTTCTTGATTGAAGTGCCCTTTTCTGTCTTCATTGATGTAAGTGTTTTTAACCTTTTATATAAAAAAAGTAATGCAGTATTACACTATGGAGACTTCTTTTTCTTTCATGGCTACTTGGAGTATCTTGGTTACTATGTTATTTTGAAACCACTCGGTGGGGATTTATATATCGATACTGGAACGATATTTGTGGAGGTGGAGACGTGTATGAGGATCTGTGGTCCCATTCGTTTGAATGCAAACTAATGATTCCATCTATGTGTGTTTTTTCCGCTTTCTGGTAAGCATTTAGTGTATCTATATTTAGTGTGGCTGATTCTCACTGTGTGATTGGTGGTGGTCACTGGACACTATCTATACAGTTGTGCTCATAAGTTTACATACACTGGCAGAATTTATGATTTCTTGGCCATTTTTCAGAGAATATGAATGATAACACAAAAACATTTCTTTCACTCATAATTAGTGCTTGGCTGAAGCCATTTATTGTCAATCAACTGTGTTCACTCTTTTTAGATCATAATGACAACAGAAACTACCCAAATGACCCTGATCAAAAGTTTACATACCCTGGTGATTTTGGCCTGATAACATGCACACAAGTTGACACAAATGGGTTTGAATGGCTATTAAAGGTAACCATCCTCACCTGTGCTCTGTTTGCTTGTAATTAGTGTGTGTGTATAAAATGTCAATGAGTTTCTGGACTCCTGACAGACCCTTGTATCTTTCATCCAGTGCTGCACTGACGTTTCTGGATTCTGAGTCATGGGGAAAGCAAAAGAATTGTCAAACGATCTGTGGAAAAAGGTAGTTGAACGGAAAGGGATATAAAAAGATATCCAAGTAATGCAGAATGCCAATCAGCAGTGTACAAACTCTAATCGCAAAATGGAAAATGAGGGGTTCTGTTGAAACCAAACCACGGGCAGGTAGACCACCTAAAATTTCAGCCACAACTGCCAGGAAAATTGTTCGGCATGCAAAGAAAACCCACAAATAAATACAGGACTCTCTGAAAACATGTGGTGTGGCTGTTTCAAGATGCACAATAAGGAAGCACTAGAAGAAAGATGGGCTGCATGGTCGAGTCGCCAGAAGAAAGCCATTACTATGCAAATGCCACAAAGTATCCTGCTTACAATGTGCCAAACAGCACAGAGACAAGCCTCAAACCTTCTGGCACAAAGTCATTTGGGGCAATGAGACCAAAATTGAGCTTTTTGGCCACAACCATAAACGTTACATTTGGAGAGGAGTCAACAAGGCCTGTGAAACACGGAGGTGGATTGCTGATGTTTTGGGGATGTGTGAGCTACAAAGGCACAGGAAATTTGGTCAAAATTGATGGCAAGATGAATGCAGCATGTTATCAAAAAATACTGGAGGAACATTTGCATTCATCAGCCAGGAAGCTGCGCATGTGACGTACTTGGACATTCCAAAATGACAATGATCCAAAACACAAGGCCAAGTCGACCTGTCATTGGCTACAGAAGAATAAAGTGAAGGTTCTGGAGTGGCCATCTCAGTCTCCTGACCTCAATATCATTGAGCCACTCTGGGGAGATCTCAAATGTGCAGTTCATGGAAGACAGCCCAAGAATTTCTAGGAACTGGAGGCTTTTTGCCAAAAGGAATGGGCAGCTTTACCATCTGAGAAGATAAAGAGCCTCATCCACAAATACCACAAAAAGACTTCAAGCTGTCATTGATGTTAAAGGGGGCAATACATGGTATTAAGAACTGGGGTATGTAAACTTTTGATCAGGGTCATTTGGGTAGTTTCTGTTGTCATTAGGATTTAAAAAGAGTAAACACAGTTGATTAATAATAAATGGCTTCAGCCAAACACTAACCATGAGTGAAAGAAAATTTTTATGTTATCATTCATATTCTCTGAAAAATGGCCAAGAAATCATATGTATATGGTGCTATGAACACTGGACATTAATACACATTGGTCTGCAATCAAGACTATATGCTCATGGTTCAAGCATGGACACTTTATTGTTAACTTTTGAATGTTCATCACATAAAGCACTTCCATTTTTTGGAACAATTTGCACAAAGCCTTTTGCACTTACCATCTGGAAGCAGATTTGGATTTTCATTGTTTACAGAAATACTTGAGCACCTTAATTGTGTTGCACTTTAATTATGTTACCTATTAGCACTTTATATATCCATCCATAATAAGGGTTTGGAGGTCTTGTACATTTGTTTTACTTTAATCGCTGCACTATATTTTGTTTTAGTCGTACACAATTGGTCAATTGGAGTGACAGCCGCTACTATATATAATTTTTTGACCGGGAGTGCAGTATTTTACTTCTTCCCTGTGTATATATATATATATATATTATACTGTGTGTGTATATATATATAAAGTTGCACCGGTTAGGAGATATTCCCTGTATCTGCATGTGCCGACGTCATTCGCCCCCGGGGTGGCCCAGGGTGCTGTTTCTTCTGTAAACATGCCGTAAATGACGGCTCCCGTGTGCACGTGCGGGAGTGACGTCAGCGTGGCTCTGCCAATCACAGCGCTGGAGCCCGCTTTGATTGGCCGGAGACGCGGACCAGGAAGCAGCATGTCGCCGGTCACAGTGGTGTGCCGAGACTGCTGCAACAGCTTCATTCCAAAGTAAGTATTTCATAATGAGCTAGTATGCATACTAGCTCATTATGCCTTTGTTTTGCAGGGTTTTTTTGGGGGGGGGGCTTAGACTTGACAACCACTTTAACACACTAAATACGGCCGCTGTTCAATCGGCCTTATATAGTGTGGGCGTAGACTGAGACCCCTGAGCCATGATTGGCCAAAGGCACCCTGCTTCTGGCCAATCATCGCTCTCACAGCAGTGCGCGCTGTGATTGGCAAAGCATGCAAGTAATGTGCATGCTTTTGCCAATCAACGTGTGTCATTCCTCACGGTCTCGCACTGCATTATGGGGCTCTCAAAATCATGCATTCTGGTGCAGAATGATTTTAACAATACAAACACATTTACGCAAATAGGGCAACCCATTAAAACAAACGTGATGCACATATTGATATAACAGGAGACACTGAAGGGGTACTCTCATATAAGGGAGGACCTTGATGAGGACTCTCATGTTAAGATACCAGTCCGTACTAATGATTGGTGGTCGACGGGGCCAGCTCTCGGTCATGTGACCACTATGATAGCCAATCACAGTGGTCATGTGATCGGCTGATCCTCTACCTCCCCAGGAGTTCAAATGCTGTTAAAGGAATGCCAGGGCAGGGTGGGAAGGGGTTAAGAAAGGTAGAAGATTGTCCAAAAAAGGAACCTATAAAGACTTTAGGTCTAATTTATGTAAAAATTTGATATTTTTACACATTTTAATGTAATTATTTATATAAAATCTCTTTGCTTTAGAAAAAAAATAGTATTATTATTAATCCAGATAATACAAACGTAATACATTAAGTGTAAAATGTACCTATCCTTTCAAAAACAAAAAAAGTATATTTAAAGCTAGAACTTGTATTTTTTTCGTTTTGGATAGAGCAAGGAATGGTTCATTTTTCTGTTAGGTTTCCTTTTGCTGTCTGTATCCCTTGGGGGATTTTTTATTTCTGTTCCATTAAGTTAAAACAACCAGACATTTAAAATATGTATTTTTAAATAAAACCTGTTACTATTAAACCTTTATTAGCTCTTAGGTTTCCTATAATTAACTCCTAATTAAGCTCTATTTAACTGCTTTTTCTCCTTTTCCACTTAGTTTATTTGTATTTTATTTATTATTATTCAATTATATTTGATCAATATTTAAACTTTTTTTGTTTGTATTCCCAAACACTGAGACTTTTTCAGGCACTTTGCACTAAAAATACCACTTTTAAATTGCTTGATATACGTGTCCCAATACACCCCAGTGTGAAAGCCATAGTGCTTTCACACTGGGGCGGTGCGCTTGCAGGACGTTAGGAAAAGTCCTGCAAGCAGCATATTTGGGGCGGTGCGGTGAGCCCCTAGACCGCCCCTACCATTAAAATCAATGGATAGCGATTCCGAAGCAGTTGTACACCGCCTTGGAAGCGCGGAGCGCCGGCACTTTTAACCCCTCTGTGGGGGGTTAAAAGTACAGCGCGGCTATAACAGCGGGAAAGCGCGGCTAAAACCTGCGGCGCTTCACCACTACCGCCCCCCCCCCCCCCGCCCAGTGTGAAAATAGCCTTAGCTTGTTACATTTTTAGCAATGCATTTAATAAAAGTGCAAAAATTGAAGGAAAATACCTTATTTTATTTGTAAATAACTTTGATTTTAGAGTCAGTTAAACAGAATAACATTTCTATTTTTTATCTAATTAACTGCTTCTTTCCATTCTATGCCTATTTCCTGCAGATTTTTCAGTTCATTTCTATTCTATTTACTATTGTTACATTCTATTTTATCACTATTTTTTAATCATTTAGTTTCTTTATTTCTTTAGCACTGCATTTTAAAAAAGTGCAACATTTTAAAAAATAAAATTTAATTTCATTTATACGAAACTTTGGTTTTAGCGTCATTTAAACAGAATAAAGTTTCTACTTTCATCTACTAATTTTATACATTCTTTTTTTAATGTAACACTAATCAAACTATAAATAAAGTTCTTTTTTCAGTTTAGTTACATGTTTTGTCTATGGGTTGCACAAAAAATAAAATCATTTTACAAGAGTTTACAGCCATCATTAGAGTAGGAATGGAGGGGAAATCTTCCACGGAGGCTTATCATGACAACTGAGTAATTTCACCCTCACTTTGCACAGATTTCTTCTTTACTTCCTGTTGTGTTTCTGGAACAGGAAGTGAAGGGGAGGCAAACATTAAAATATTAATGGATTGGGATTTTAAACCTTCACTACCCTCCCCAATTGAAAAAAGTTTTGGTTATACATACACTTTAAGACAGAATCAAAATGCACATAAAAAGATCATTTACACAAAGGAAAACAATTCAAAATGTAACTTCCAAAGTTTTGAAATTCTTAGGTCATTACATATGTAGGGATCTGCTGCCCTATACTGTTAGCTGCTAATATCACAGTTTTATGTATAATTATGTATCATCACTTCCTGTCTCTGGGAAGAAGTAGAGAGAGGGGCTGACATGACATGTCCACATACAGAAACTGCACTACTACAATACTGTGTTTTATCCAGACCAGAAGCAGAGACTATAAAGTCACAGTTCCTGGCCAGTGTTCTGGCTGTTTATATGTAGCTGCCCATAACTTCCTTATCTGAATATTGACAGATAAATCTCTGTCCTATTGCTATTATTTTATATGCACAGTGGCAGATAACAACGTCTGCACCACTGTATATGTCTAGTATATTAGCAGATGAACCTGTTTATTGCAATAGAGTTTATGTGCAGCTCATGTTATTTTAGTTATATGCAGCTCCTGTTATTTTTCCTAACCCTGTTCATTCTGGCCTGAGATTCTATGGCTAGTTTTTGCTTAGGGCTGGATAACCAGCATAGACTAGAGCCAAGTTAGGCATTAGATTGCCACTTCTGGTAGTTAGAGGTCTGGTTACATGACCGATTACAAACCACTATGGAGGGACTAAAGCACAGAGTAGATAGGTCAACTTTGAGTTTCAGCGCAACATCACTGATTTTGCTTGTGAGAAGCTGCATTCCAGGCTGGTTGGACAACAGTTGGAAGATCTCCCCATCACCACTGGTCTTGTCTCCAGGTTTCCGACTCAAAGACAGATGGCCACTGCATCTGAACTTTGCTGCAACATTCATCTGTAGGTATCTCTATTAATAACTATATATACCTGTCTCTATTTATAACTATATATACCTGGATATGTGCACAATTCCACCAGGAGTGAGAGAAGACTGTACAACGATGCAAGACTGAAGGGAAAGCTGGAGGTCAGATTTAAGTGCCATTTGGATCAAGTGTAATATCTGCTCTTATCAGTATCTAGTAGAGGTGTGTAGATGATAGAAAACCTATTATCCTTAGTTACTCCATCTTGTTTGTGTAAATGTTGCTTTAAGAAGTTTATGCTGACAACGTTTTCTGTTCATCTCGGCAGGGTTTTGTCTCTACTTGTCTTTTGCAACAGTCGTATTTGAAGAATTTCGTTGTAAATGTGTTTGTTCTACCTCATTGATTCCTATTATCCAAAAGATAGTAGATGTGTGGAGATGATCTATGACTATTCTCGTCTATAATGTGAACTAGGTTTACCGTGAATTTAGACTGGAGGTCGAAAGGGAAGTCAGAACGTAGCAACATGTCAGAAGAGAGTGAGGACCACCTTAACACGTGTATAGGTCCATATATATCAATATTTATCTCTGTCCATATATATCAATAATTATCTCTATGGATGTCTACTTACAACGTCGTTTCAAGTCTA
>BLSH010038375.1:9239-33584 GCA_018402905.1 Glandirana rugosa
CCCGACCGTCGGAAAGGCCGACCCTTAGAGAGGAGGGTCTTTTCTCGTGAAGAGAGACTCCGAGGTTGACAAATAATCTGAACACGTACCGACTTTTTTATCAAAAATCAAGTAAAAACAAAAAAATAAAAAAGCCTTTAAAATTTTTAAGCCTTTAATTTTTTAAACCTTTAGGCTTTAAGTCTTTAATCGCAATTAAGCCGGTAACGCCATTAAGTCTGTAAACACCATTAAGCCGTTAGCGTCATTAAGTCTTTAAACGCCATCAAGCCGTTTCTGAATTTCCGAATTTCAGATTTTCAGCTGTTCCAACTCCCGAATTTCCGATTACCGCAATTGCCAACTTACCGCAAATTTCCGAATTACCGCAATTACCACAATTGCCGAACTACCGCAAATTTCTGAATTACTGCGATTGCCGAATTACCACAAATGTCTGAATTACCGCAATGGCCGAATTAACGCTAATTTCTGAATTTCGGATTTCCAAATTTTTTAATTTCCGAATTTTTAAAATTTCCGAAAAAATAAAAAAACAAAAATGAACTAAAAACTATTTTTTCAGCCATGCACAAGTCTAATAAACAGTTGGAGCCTCAGAGAGAAGTGCTCTTTTCTGGGAGGAGAGATTCCCAGCCGGAAAGGCTGCCAGCCCTTACTGGCCATTCTGCTCAGGATTCTGCCTAGCTCATCGAGGTCCCAACTGTGCATAGCTGGCATAGAGGCTTTTGGGAGCCAAAGAGGGGTGCCACTGAGAATCTTATCTGGAAGTGCTATATAGAAGTCTGCCTGCTTGTGTCTGAGGGAGACATCCAAGCCCAGGGGACATGGAGTACAGACCTAGGAAGAGAGGATCTCAGTGACTGTGCTGTTTTTAACTCCTGCCACACTCACTTAAACCTTGCCAGGCCTGGGACATTGCAAATGGTGTACCAGTACTGTTTACTACTTTTCCTAACACTTGGAGGACAGTGTTAAGAAGCAGCTGCTAAGGGGGTTAGTGTCCTCAAATCTTTGCTAAGGTAGGGTGACCAGACGTCCCCGGTTTCAGGGGACAGTCCCCAGATTGAGGACACTGTCCCCGGACCAAGTCTTTCCCCAGTTTTGTCCCCGGATTGGATTTCAACAGGGGCCCAGGCAATTTCAAAGACAGTCAGTTCTGAATTACACACCGGCTCCACTGCTCCTACTAGCTTAGGGTGGGTGTATTTTATCCACTATCTGTGCCCCTTTCTGATGATCATGTTCTGGTCTATTTCTTCAGTTTTGGGCGCATGCCCATTCTGCTCCCGCTCGCATGTTCTTCTGCCTTGGCTCAAGTCCCGGCCAGCTGCCTAACAAAAGAGAGAGGGAGGAACAGCTCCAGGAGTAGATGTTAAAGTAATCCCAACTGAAAGGTGCAGGTCTAAGATCCATCATCCAGATCCGTGAACAAATAGAAAGTAGGACCGCACTCAGTTGCAGTGGAGAAAGTCAGTTAATTTATTTGTAAAAATACAGTAGATCCATCAAGGCAGGCAAAAGAACGATCATAGACACATGGTTAACGCGTTTCACGGAAAAAACATCCGCTTAGTCATAACCCAAGGGTTATGACTAAGCGGATGTTTTTTCCATGAAAATGGATCTATTACATTTTTACAAATAAATTAATTGACTTTCTCCACTGCAACTGAGTGCGGTCCTACTTTCAATTTGTTCCCGGCCAGCCGCCTGCCTGTCTATCTCCTTGCCTATCTCCTTGTCTTTTCCTCTGCTCCCCACCCAGTAGTAGCCAGGGCCCAGAGAATGAGACTTGAGAGGCCGTGAGGCGGGCGGCGGAGGCAACAGGCAGAGAGAGGCAGCTGAGCTCGGCTGACAGTGTCCAGCAGCCAGGGCCGGTGCAAGGATTTTTATCTACTTAGGCAAAGGTGCATTTTAGTGCCCCCCCCCCCCTCCCACTACAGCAGTGTGTACCACAATAATGTGGTATAGTGTGATAGATATTATTAATAATTAATATATATATATTCCAAAGTGCTAGCACAAAACACCAATTTCAGTGTACCATCACCAAGACAAAGCACATACCATTTAGGTATCAAAAAATGTGACCTCTTAAACTTATGAGGCCACATGTGCTTGTTGCCTGCTGGATATTTACAACAACTTTGCTGAAAAAGCAACACTGTGGTTAAAGTAACTTGGTCCGGTACCAACCATAGAAAACCCCATATATGCAAAAAATAAAGCACACTATAGTGCAATACCAGGACAAGTAAACAATTTGTTGCTTTATCCCAGTAAAGTTTGCTGTAAGTACATGCCTTTATTAAAGCAGTGCAGTATGTCCTGGTAATGCACTATACTGTGCTTTATCCTTTGCATACTAGGGGTTGCTGTGGTTGGTACCTGAACAGGCAAAGTGGTGCAAGGCCGCTCTTGGGAGGAAGCTGCCATACACGCATTGTGAAGTGGCTGCAAATCTCTAGCAGATGACAAGTGCATGTTTAAGAGGTAAGCAGATAGTGTGTACTTTGTCTTGGTGATGGCACACTGAAGTCGAAGCAAACAGCTTGCACAAATGTATCCAAGCACAATTGGAATGTACATATATATATAAATCATTCTTAATATATATCACATTGCACATTAGGCATTTTCCCATGAATGGTCCAATCAGGTCCACTTGTCCCTTATTCAGGCAGACCTGATTGGACTGGCTGTGTCTGTGTCTGCTCTGCATATATGGAGTGGGCACAGACTGGTTATCCTTCTGCTCTGCTCACTGGGGATCAACAGACGAATCTCCTGCTGAGCAAATCAGAGTCTGTCCCATGTAAAAAGGGCCTTTTTTGTTGATGGTCTTGCTTTGTCCCATCACCTCTGCTCTGTCTGTCCCCATGTACTGTCTAAACGTCCCCATCTCTCTTTTTCCCTTGCCCTGTCATGTCCTCTTCTCTGTCCCTATCACTCCTCTCTCACAGGGGTAGGCAACTAGTAGCCCTCCAGTTGTTGTGGAACTACATTTCCCATGAGGCATTGCAAGGCTGGCAGTTACAATTACCCCCAGAGGCATGATGGGACTTGTAGTTCTGTAACAGCTGGAGGGCCCCAGGTTGCCTACCCCTGCTCTAGATGAATCCCATGATGAACCTCAGTAGCTGTACATGCAGCAGACTGTTGAAGACATGGTCAGTCACTTGCCCCTACCTTCAACTGAGGATCCAAGCCATTCCTGCTACTGTGCCTGCAGGGCGCCTCCCCCTGGTCTCCCTCAGCTCCTCCCCCTCCTCTCGAGTCTCACTCACCTTCAGCTCACAGACGAGTGTGCTGGGCTGGAGGTGGTCCTGCTTCCGCCCATATGGGAGGGGAGCCTTTCATCAGAGAGAGCGAGGAGGGAGGGGGAGGGCTGTCTGTGAAAGTGTGATAAAGCAACTGAAGTTCACAGCGCTCTGCACTGTGCTGCCTGACTCGGATCTGCCATCTTATGTCCTAGCAGGGCGGCGCCGGCATAAACACTTGAGGGACTTGTGACTTTAGCGCCCTCTCCTGTCCTGGCGCTCTCAGGCGGCTGCCTTACTTGCCTTATGCTGGCGCCGGGCCTGCCAGCAGCAGGAACAGAGAGGGGAAGCGGATCCAATCGTGGGGCTGCCAGTGCTTTTAAGTCTTCAAAACAGGTGTGCTTTAGGGGTGTCTGTGAATAGACTGCATTGCACTGTGTCTGTCTCTCTGGCATTGTGCATGGTATGATAACTCACAGGCAGCAGGCATTTTATCATGGCTCTGGCTGGCAGTGCAGTGTCACAGTGTGTCCCTTAGTAAAATCACCTCCCCCACAGTGAGAAAACACTGGTTAGGAACACATTTAACCCTTTGATCACCCCTGATGATAACCTCCTCCCATTAAGCATCATTAGTACAGTGACAGTGCATATTTTTCAAACTGATCACCTTTTAGTGTCACTGGCTCCCACAACGTGTCAAAAGTGTCACTTACTATAAGTTGCTGATTGCCACAATTACTAGTAAAAAAAAATATGTCCCCGGATTTAATTTTAAAAATCTGGTCAGTTTATGCTAAGGTTTTCTGGAGTATTCCACCGCTCCCTAATCCTAATCCAAGTTGATCTCCAATAAACTGTCAAAAAAGTCAACCCCTTTACAGTTTCTTGAGGCAGAGGTGTGGAGGTTTCTATGTGCTTGGCTGCTGCTATACAGAGTTAAAATACCCAGGGACACAAACCAGTAACACTTGCAGGGGTAGTGCTACAGTATTAAGGTTTGTCACTGTTCCAGTAGACTTTACACCACTGAACTTACTTCATGAAGGCAATCCCCTGAATTCCGATCCCGCTGTTTTTTTTTTTTCTATGAAAAAGCAATATTACATCTAAAAGGATAGGTGCAATTGTGTACCTATTTACTGAAGCAAACCCTTAAAATACAGTATATACAAATACAAATATGTTTGGATTACTTCAGATCCATTCATTACTTTGCACCACAGTGCTGTAATACCAGGCACTTAGAACACTTCCCTACCAGACCAATTTTCAGCTTTTAGTGCTGTTGCGCTTTGAATGGCAATTGCACGGTCGTGCAACACTGTACCCAAACACATTTTTTATAATGTTGTTCCCACAAATAGATCTTTCTTTTGGTGGTATTTGATCACCTCTGCAGTTGTTATTTTTTGCGCTACAAATAAAAAAAGAAATTAAAAAAAAAAAAAAATCTGTCACAAAACTTTGTAAATAAGTCAATTTTCTCCATCACTGATGGGCACTGATGAGGCTACACTGACGGGCACTGATGAGGCAGTACTGATTGGCACTGATGAGGTGGCACTGACAGACACTGATGAGGCACTGATGATGAAGCACTTCTGTGCAGCAATGATGGGCACTGATGGGCAGCATTGACAGGCACTGATAGGTGGTACTGATATGCAGCACTGATGGGCACTGATATGCAGCACTGACGGACACTGATAAGTGGCACTGATGGGCACTCATAGGCGGCACTGATTGGCACTCATAGGCGGCACTGGGCACTGATAGGTGGCACTGATGGGCACTCATAGGTGGCACTGGTAGGTGGCACTGGTGGGCACTGATAGGTGACACTGGTACACACTGATAGGGGCCCATTCCCTGGTGGTCTAGGGTGGCATCTGAAGGTGGCACTGAGTGCCATCCATATTGAGCACTATGCCCCTTACCTGGTGGTCTAGAGTGGTCTCCCTAGACCACCAGCAACAATTCTATTTTTCAGATCCTCAGAGAGTTCTTTGCCATGAGGTGCCATGTTGAACTTCCAGTGATCAGTATGAGAGAGTGAGAGTAATAACACCAAATTTAACACACCTGCTCCCCATTCACACCTGAGACCTTGTAACAAAATGAGTCACATGACATTGGGGAGGGAAAATGGTCGATTGGGCCCAATTTGGACATTTTCACTTAGGGGTGTACTCATTTTTGTTGCCAGGGGTTTAGAAATTAATCGCTGTGTGTTGAGTTATTTTGAGGGGACAGCAAATTTACACTGTTATACAAGCTGTACACTGAGTACTTTACATTGTAGCAAAGTGTAATTTCCTCAGTATTGTCACATGAAAAGATATAATAAAATATTTACAAAAATGTGAGGGGTGTATTCACTTTTGTGAGATACTGTAGCTGCCGGATGCAAACTGGCAGTCCTGATCCCCTAGGGAACATTTGTAATCCAAAGATTGTATATAAAGTATTGCAAAACTCCCAAGTTCTTAGGGTATACTTATCAGATCCAAGGTGGCCAACTCCTCGATGGTGCAGCAATCAGTAATCCATTTCAAGGTGCATTCAAAACACTGACAATTGGGTGCTGTCCCAAGGTCAATGGGGTCATGAGGTGAGACTATGGCAAGCCTGACCGGTTTCGCCATTCACCGCCGACTGCGTCAGAGGCTCAATCGAGTGCGGTCCTGCCACCATGTGCAAAAAATGGACTTTAAATGGCAGATTTATGCGCAGCCATGCATGTGCCTTGCTTATGTCATCACTCAGCACATGAGTGTTCATTGTCACGTTAGGTGTGTCATCTCCCCACCATGTCATACACAGGGCGGCGTCTCTCCGCCCACACTGAGGAGACTCAAGCACAATAGACAATATCAATCAATGCATGTAATGGTGCTAAATCTCCACAAGAGGGTGACATGAGGAACCAAAAACCAACTAATGCAGAAAAAAAAGACAACATGGTGGCAAGAAACACTCATACTATCCATAATGGGTTTATGTCTTATGGTACTGTATATACATAATTAAGTGTTTATAAATAAATGCTAAATAACCTGTACAGACAGTGGGCTAAGAACTAAAAAAAAAGGGGGGGGGGGGCATGGCCTGTGAGCGACAGCTTGTCACGGAGCTCCTGCTGAAGATCCGTACATACGATCTTTTTACCGGTACCTATTTCTTGCACTAACCGTTGGATTGGTCAGCTAACCTGTCCAGGCAGCCCGGGGAGTGCTATGGAAACTCTTCTGAGCCATGATGACCCACAAGAACAGAGACGAGTCCTCCAACATGGCTCCCAGAAGCCCCTCTCACAGAAACCGCCTAAGAGCTCCACTGACAAGAGCAAGGAAACTGTGAGTAAAGCCTCCAAAACCCATAAAAAGACCCCCCAAGTGACATGCTATTTTATGCTCAAAAGCTGCTGGGCCCCGGCTCTCAGGGGCAGCAGGAGGAGATGGAGGAGGACTTTAATATAGCACAGGCTTTGCCATTGCTGCCCAGAGAGCAGGCCGAATCAGATCTAGACCTGGACACAGATCAAGAGTTGGGGGAGACTATGCAGCAAGAGGATACAGAAAGCAAGGATTCCCAGCCTACACTAAGTGATATACTGAAGGCAGTGCACACATGTACAGCGTCGGTCCACTCAGTCCAAGATCAGCCGGGGGGGCTGCTTAGACAGGATTTACAAAGGATCAGTGAACGCACCATGGCAGTAGAAAGCCGTGTGAGCAAGGTAGAAGATACGCTTCCGCCATTGCTGGCAGCCTCACAGCAAGCGATGGCTAACAATGCTCGCAATGAAGATTTTGAAAATCGCACGAGGCAAAACAATGGCAGAATTGTGGGGTTGCCAGAACGTATTGAGGGTAAAGATCCCACAGAATTTATAGAGCAATAGCTGATTGCGGAATTTGGCAAGGAGGCTTTTACACCGCTTTTTGCAGTCGAGTGGGCGCATAGAACCCCCACTTGCCCACTACAGCCTGGGAATCCTCCCAGACCTTTTCTTGCACCCCTCCTAAATTACAGGGATCGAGAGATCATTTTGCGCCTGGCCAGAGAGCGTCAGGATATTCTCTATAATGGAGTGAAGGTGTCACTGTACCCTGACTTCTCGGCACAGGTACAGAAGAAACGATCCACTTTCTTTGAGGTAAAGGAAAGGCTCCGGCGACTCAAGCTTACGTATGCGATGTTATACCCTGCTCGGCTTCGAGTAACTGCAATGGGTCAGGCGCACTTCTTCGACAGAGCCTCCGAGGCCTTGTCATGGCTGGATATACACGAATCATCACTCCGGAACAGGCCTCTGGAACAAGGGGAGGGCTGATTCAGGTCTTTTGATGTGCTCCTTCATACACCACCAACTGGGGCTGTCATATCAGCTACATGATACATCAGGTTCCACATGTTGTCATTGTTATTACCTACCTAGGATCTCCTTTATGGTGTCAATATCATTTGCATATGAAAAGTCCTCTAATGGGAAAAGCTGCTGTGAGATATTGTTACACTTACCTCTTGGCATAGTTCTGAGAGCCTCTGCATGTTCACTTACTGGACGAGGGAGTCCCCCTGATACCATAGGGAGACAAATTGCTGAGCCCCTCCTTGCCTATAGCTGCGGCATTGGTAAGATGGACGTCTCTCCCTGGTTGTACTGTTTATGCGAACTGTTAACTACTTTTCATTTTGTCTTTGCCAACGTGGTTGCGTTGAGATGTTACAGCTTTCATGTTTGTGTTGAACCCTCAGGCCTGTACAGACAATAACTTGGCAATATCCCAATGCTACAGTCTGGATCCAGGAGACTCTCACTGTGTGCCCACTCTGATATCTGTTAACTCCCACTGTGTAGATGGTGGACCCCCCGCTAATTATTTCTTTAATTTCTTCCTATGGCGGATATCTTATTGGTGATTTCAAGGGGTATATGTGTCCTCTACTAGATAAAAATCCACAAATTCTGGTTGGCCGTCATTATAAGGGCACTATGCTTTGCTGGTTTGTGAGGGAGGTGGGTTGGTTGGATGTGTGGAGATGCAGAAATCCCACAGAGAGGCAGTTTTCCTGTTTTTCCAAGACTTGCATGACCCTATCTAGAATAGATCTCTGTCTGGCGACCCGGAGTTGTGTACATTATATTTCTAAACTGATATATGCTAATAGAACTGTGTCGGATCATTCTCCCCTGGTGGTGTTGCTTGCTGCTAGACCAACCATACCCCATTGGAACATATGACCGCAGCACAAAAAGTACACACCTATTTTCCATTACTTAGACAGCGCCACATCCAAGCACCACCCTTATCCATCACATATCCCACCTGCGGGAGGGAATCCCTGGAGGGCAGCAGTCTATTACAAAAACCCATAAGCGCGGTACACACCCCAATCACAACAGACCAACCATTAGTTTACCTAAAGCACCATGGAAATGTAACCCTTATTGGCTTAACCTAATCCCTAACAACTCACCTACAGCTTTGCGTATTGCTCAATACTTTTAAGTACATTTTGACTATGAGGACCCACTGGTGTGTTGGGATGCTTTTAAATGTTTCCTGAGGGGGATATTTATAGAAGAAATTAAAGTGGTACAAAACACTACCAGGGAACATGACCAACAATTGACCTCAAGGGCTTGCCAGGCAGAGAGGAGATATGTTACAGATCTATCACCTGTGAATCAAGAGGCTTGGATGGAAGCCCAGAGGCTGCTCAGGGAGTTGCAGGTGGCTGCAGCAAAAAGGAAATGCTTCTTCCAAAAGCTTCTTCTATGAAGAAGGTGAACAAACATGTAGACTCCTGGCCAAGATAGCCAATGCTCAACAATCGACCCCCCCCCCCCCATTTCTGCCATACAGTTGGCAACAGGGAGACTAACTAACTTATCCTAGCAAAGCTTAGAAGGTTCTGAGGAACTATACCAAACAAAAACACAGATAGAGGTCTCAGAAACCCCACACTATCTAGAGAGTATTGATTTTCCTCAGCTGTCGGCTGCCAGTAAAACAATGTTGGATGCCCCGATTACTGAGTAGGAAATCATGTCAGTCATCGCTTCCTTCCCAAATTTCAAGACCCCGGGTGAGGACGGTATCCCCATAGAAGTATATAAACTCTACTCAGAGGTTCTAGCCTCCCAGTTATTGAAGGTCTATAGGGCAGCACAAAAAAAAGGATTTTTGCCGGAATCCATGTCCAGGGCTCATATAGTGCTGATTCTGAAACAGGGTAAACCACCTACCGACCAGGGCTCATACAGGCCAATTTCTTTGCTCCCAGTGGATGTGAAGATTTTGGCAAAAATTCTGGGCACCCGTCTGAATAAATGTATTACTACCATCATACATTCGGACCAGGTTTTATGCCCCGCAAATCAACAGCTATTAACATTAGAAGGGTTGACCTTACACAGTGGTGTAGTGGGTAGCACTTTCGCCTAGCAGTAAAAAAGGTCACTGGTTCGAATCTCAACCACAACACTACCTGCCTGGAGTTTGCATGGTCTCCCTGTGCCTGCATGGGTTTCCTCCGGGGTACTCCGGTTTCTTCCCACACTCCAAAGACGTGCTGGAAGGTTAATTGGTTCCTGTCTAAATTGGACCTAGTATTTAGGAATGTGAGTTAGGGACCCTAGATTGTAAGCTTCTTGAGGGTAGGGACTGATGTGACTGTACAATGTATATGTAAAGCGCTGCGTAAATTTACGGCGCTATATAAGTACCTCAGCACCTGAAATAAATACAAATAAATAAGTAAATATGCAAACAAAGGCAGATAATATGAGCCAATGAGCCTTGTTGTCACTAGATGCCAACAAGGCATGCAATAGTGTTGAATGGCCATATCTGTGGCAGGCACTGAGGAGATTTGGCTTCGGGGGAGGTTTTTATCTCCTGGGTCCAATTGCTCTACCAAGCACCCAAAGCTTCCATCAGGGAGGAAGAGTTTCCCTCGCGTTTGCTCTAGGGAGAGGAACAAGACAGGGGTGCCTCCTGTCCCCCTTGCTCTTCACCTTAGTGATAGAGCCTTTGGCAGTGATTGTGAGACACCATGATAGAATTGAGGGTTTACATATGGGGAGCTAAGTGAAAAAAATAACACTCTATGCAGATGATATGCTGTTTTTCCTTGGGAACACAGGCATGTCTCTGAAACAACTGATGCATGAAATAACCATTTTTGGACCAAATCGCCCCCCTTCCCATTTTATGGTGAGGTATCACCTTCCCTGTCTGAGTTCTGCCCCATCCTGGTAGTTCAATCATTTAAATATCTTTGGATATATATTTCCCCCCATATTACAGAATACTGTAAACTTAACGTTCTCCCATTGATACACAGATTTAAGGCCAAAATAGTAATTTGGAACAAACTATGGCTCTCCCTGATCGGTAGAGCCAACTTAATAAAAATGATACTCATGCCTCAACTTCTTTATATGTTACATAATGCCCCGGTGGTAGTTTCTTTTATATATCTTTAGACTAGTCAACACGCTATTCCGGGCCTTATTATGGAAGGATAGGTCCCCAAGAATAAGGCTTGAGCAACTACAGAGACCCAGGGATAGAGGGGGAATGGCCCTGCCTAACCCATGTCTCTACTATATGGCATCCCAGCTACAACATCTAATAGGGGCGTTTGATCGTGATCCACTTCCTAACCCTTCCCTATCCCCCTCAGCCCATTCCATAATGAGACATCATATGAGGACCAAAGATATTCCTGGAACACTGGAATTGGTGTACTTTAAATCCTCAAACAGACTTTACCCCACCTACTCCCTGATCTTGAAGATCTGGTCGAAAGTCTGGATGCTCCAGGGCATACAGGGCTTCATGACCTACAGCCCAATCTGGAATAATCTTGGTTACGGGGAACTGGCTAAACATACCTGTGTGGCTCAATGGAAGCGCTGGGGAATCACTCATTTATTTCAAATCTTTCACAATGGAAGAATGCGATTTTATGAGAACCTAAGCAATGCCTACCATCTCTGTTTCACAGTGGGGTTTCATTATTTACAGTAGGTTCACGTAGTGCATGCTCAGGGGTCAGCCACGGATTGGTCCCTATCCCCCACACCGCTCTTTCGGTTTATAAAATCTGTGGTGGATACCAAGGGCTTTATTTCTACTTGCTACAGGATGCTACTCCCCTACTACTCAGAAAACTTCCCGTGTAATGCGATGGAAAAGAGGGAGGGAGATGTGGGCCCCCTAGAAGAGAAGCTCTGGGAAAGTGCTCTTAAGTCCATTTAGTATAGCTCACTTAATACTGCACAGAGGCTCTCACAACTCTTTATAATACTGAGGGTACATTATACTCCTGTTAAATTACACCGTATGGGACTAATCAAGTCCCCTATTTGTGCACGTTGCAAAGGTGCTGATGGAGACCTTATCTATTTACTATGGAGGTGCCCCAAGCTGCATCGCTACTGGAACATGGTAATTGACACCATAAACTTGGCCTTTCATGTCTCAATTCCTTTAGAGCCTACTAGGTGTATACTGGGCATCCTAGATGACCTTCAATTAACAGATATCCAACAGCAAGCGATTAACAGAGCACTGGTGCAGGTACGCAAACTAATACTCCAGCTATGGAAGTCGGACAGGGCACCTACACGTAAGGAATGGATCTGTAACATGGGGTACACCCTTAAATTGGAGAAGGTTATATTTCAGCATAGGGGTAGTCCCCATAAGTTTGAACGCCTGTGGGGGGGGGATTGGCTCACAGTACTGGGCCTTGCCCTCACTTCAAAAAAGGAATGAAGCTTAGACTGTCATTCAAGCCAGAGCCTTGGTTTCCTCCAGCTCCCAGATCCATTGGGTATCACGCCGGAGGACCAATTGATCAAGGTTCCCTCCCCTCTTATCCTGTGGGATCACCTCATGAACCCAGCATTTCAGACAACGAGGGTCTCTGGTATGCTCCAGGCATACATGCCTAGCCAGTGGAGCTTTCAGGTGGTAGGTCTCGGTCTCATATATGTTCCTGAAAACGTTTTTGTACAGGTCTAATGTTTTTTCCCACATAAAAACAGATATATAGGGGGGCTCTCTCTTTGGGCGACCTCCTGGTGATTGAGGGTGATTGGCAAACTGTGGCACTATGGGAGTGGTATATGTGATTATCTGCTCCTGTGACCCTTTTCATGTGCGAAAAACCATTAGACCTGTATGGAAACATTTTCAGGAACATATCTATGAGATTGAGACCTACCAGCTGAAAGCCCCACTGGCTAGGCATGTATGCCTGGAACATAACAAAGACCCTCGCTATCTGAATTGCTGAGTTCTTGAGATGATCCCACAGGATAAGAGGGAAGGGAACCTTGATCAATTTGTCCCCCAGCATGACTCCCGATGGATTTGGGAGCTGGAGGCAACCAAGGCTCCTGGCTTGAATGACAGTCTAAGCTTCGTTCCTTTTTTGAAGTGAGGGTTCATCATTAACTACTTCAGATCCGCGCCATAGCCGATTGACAGCTACTGCGCGACTCTAAAATGCTGGGAGGCCGTCAATAGATGTCCTCCCCTTTGGCTCGTGCCGGGCGCGCTCTCGCCGGTGCGTGAGAGTGCTCGGAGGTCGGGCAGAACCGATGTCTGCCGGAGACCCGCAATCTGCTCACAGAGAGCCAGAATGGGGAATCACTGATGTAAACACGGCGGTTCCCCGTTTTGTGAAGGGGGCATGCCAGATCTACTGATCCCTGTCACTGGGATCAGTTAGATCTGTCATGCCCCTGCCAACCCCCGCCCCCCCCCAGTTAGAACACACCCAGGGAACACATTTAACCCCTTCCCTGCCCTCTTAATGTTAACCCCTTCCCTGCCAATGACATTTATACAGTAATCAGTGTCTATTTTTAGATCTGATCGCTGTATAAATGTTATTGGTTCCAAAAAAGTGTCAAAAACATCGAACATGTTCGCCGCAATATCGCAGTCCCGATAAAAATCGCAGATCACCACCATTACCAGTAAAAAATAAATAAAAACGCCATAAACCAATGTCCATAGTTTGTAGACGCTATAACTTTTACGCAACCCAATCAATATACGCCAATTGCGATTTTATTTACCAAAAATATGTAGAAGAATATATGTCGGTCTAAACTGATGGATAAATTTGTTTTTTTATTTTTGGATATTTATTATAGCAAAAAGTAAAAAATATTGTTCTTTTTTCAAAATTGACGCTCTTTATTTGTTTATAGCGCAAAAAATAGAAACCGCAGAGGTGATCAAATACCACCAAAAAAAATCTCTATTTGTGGGAAAAAAATTACGCCAATTTTGTTTGGGGACAACGCCGCAGGACCGTGCAATTGTCATTCAAAGAGTGACAGTGCTGAAAACTGAAAATTGGTCCAGGCAGGAGGGGGGTATAAGTGCCCAGTAAGAAAGTGGTTCATTTTTTAATTTAATTATTTATTTATTTATTTATTTATTTACTTTTTTCTTAGTTCTTAGCCCACTGTATGTACAGGTTATTTAGCATTTATTTATCAACACTTAATTATGTATATACCATAAGACATAAACCCATTATGGATAGTATGAGTGTTTCTTGCCACCATGTTGTCTTTTTTTTCAAAATAGTTGGTTTTTAGTGCCTTATGTCACCCTCTTGTGGAAATTTAGCACCATTACATGCATTGATTGATATTGTCCATTGTGTTTGAATCTCCTTAGTGTGGGCGGAGTGACGCCGCTCTGTGTAGATGCGGTGGTGAGACAACACACCTAAAGTGACAATGAATACCCAGGCCCGATGACATAAGCTCAGCACACCCATGATCCGCCATTTAAAGTCCAGTTTTTGCACATAGTGGCAGGACCGCACTCGACTGAGCCTCTGATGCAGCCGGCAGTGACCGGCGAAATCGGTCAGGCTTGCCATAGTCTCACCTCATGACCCCATTGACCTTGGGGCGGCACCCTCTTGTCAATGCTTTGAATGCACCCTGCAATGGATTAATGATTGCTGCACCATCGAGGTGTTGGCCACATTCAAGTATACCTTATACTCTAAGAACTTGGGAGTTTTGCAATACTTTATATACAATCTTTGGATTACAAATGGTCCCTAGGGGATCGGGACTGCTAGTTTGCATCCTGCAGCTATATGCCACAATGCGTGGGCGGCCATACAGGAGTGTATTTGCCACTGAGAGTGTTTAGTGGCCCTACTTTGTGTGTATACAACCATCCTGTCTGACATTCTTCCTCTAGACCAGTGGTTCTCAACTCCGGTCCTCGGGACCCCCCAACAGGCCAGGTTTGCAGGATAACTGAAATACATCACAAGTGATATCACTTGCTGCTCAGTGATTGCAGTATTCTAGTCTGCATCTCCCCAAGGTAATACTTAAAATCTGGCCTGTTGGTGGGTCCCGAGGACCAGAGTTGAGAACCACTGCTCTAGACCATTGGATAAGTCTTACCTGACTTGGGCCGTCCAAACACCATCAGGACATCCTCAGCACAATTTGTCTGTATGTGGCCAGTAAACCTCACTTCTATTGGATCCAACTGTGCAGCAGACTGACATTGGGGACACACATACTTTGCCCCATGAGCATTGACAGTGCATATCTTGGCATCCACATGTGCATAAGCTATGCACTCACAAGAGGTTATGTGGATTGGAGGGTATAACCCTCAATATTAGATTTACCTTTGAACAATTACTTTATGCCGTTGTTATTCTGGTCCTATTTACGGGTCTGAAAGAGGTGGACTTGGCTTGTTTTTTATCAGTGTTTGTTTGTGTCTGTCAGTCATTGTTTTAAACATATATATTTATGGCTTAAGTTAATAAAATTGTTTGCTATTTTCAATACATACAGTGGGCTATTTTTATGTTTTTGGGCTAGTTGAGCTGAGACAGGTTTTTTATTTTCAGTTTCAATTATGCATTTACCGATGGCTCCCACTCCATTCATTCTCCCCCTCATCTGAGTTTGATAAATCTTAACAAATGCATTTTTCTTTTTATTTTGTACTTCTTTGATCAGTATTATCTTGTATTAGGCATTACCTTGAGGGCCCTTCCATTTTGTGGTATTTCATTTACCAATCCCAGGAAACGAACTGCAGGATCATTTCAATCAGTGCATAGATCAGATGTTTACAGAAATGTAGCCCTCTCTTTTCAGGTCCCTTACAGTTGGATTCACCTTGGTCAAACTTAACAATTTTATCAATTAGTTCATTCTTATGTTTTGAAATGTTTCATGAACACTCATCTTGCATCTTCTGCCTCATTAGATCTTATATTGTCGAGGTTACCAATATGCCAGGGATCGAGTTTGGTAAATAATAGTATTTGAGTGTTCTTTACACATGAGTTTTAAAAGATCCAAGAGGCCAAGGCAATACACAACTGTGCTCAACCCGATAACAGTCTGGGAAACTTGAACAAGCCAAGAACTCAGAGGCCAAGAATCAATATACCGAAAAATGCATAACTTACTATAGTATTGGCCTTCTTGTCCATTCCACATAGCCCCAGCTTTCCAACTTTATTTATTTTTTATGACAGCTTTCAGCCAGCAATCTGTAAATTAACATTTCCCTGCACATTACCCTATGAAAGTAATTAGGGGCAATGTGTCTTTTGTATAGTCAGGGGGACTGCCCACAGTGCCTACAGCTTTTGATATTCTATATTACCCTTGGTTGATTTATTGCATGTCTTGAATTAGTACATGCACTATTAGCATTTTCCCTCTATTCTTAGCTACCAATCATATCCCAATCTGGTATGGAAAGTAAAACTTTTGAATCGGATTGCTGTTCATGGGAATTAATGACATTTCTTTGTGACACAGTGATATACAAAGCCCACTTTCACATACTTCACTGTGATCAACCAACCACCTCGCTGGCAGAACTCCAATTTATCCTAGCTGCTTCTTGACTCATTTACTACCCCCCTCTCTGTCAGTCGTTCCACTAGCTGTCAGTTACATCGAGAATACTGTTAAAAAATCAAGCCTTCAAGGATCTTCAACCTGGCGGTTCTGTATATCTCATTAGCATCCAAGGATATGCCCAAACTCAATATCTGCTTTTTACGCACAGTTTTCTTATTGTTGACTTCAATTTGAAAGTAATTGTAGACCAAGGAACAAAGAGGGGTCTGTGCTGCTCTGGGTATTCAATCAATGCATCCTGGTTGTTCCGATTTTTTTTGTACTTTGGAAATTGGTTAGTGTAGGGCTCTCCACACATTAGGACTCTTGGTGCAGGAAGTAAGCTTAAATACTTAAATATTTTGGCCATAATGTAAAATAATTCTCATAATTCTAGTGTGTTATGACCCTTTGTGGAATGTTTTCAAGGTTGTTTATAGGATACCTTCCAGCTTACCCTTTTGCTGACCGCATAATGCATATATGCGTTGGTAAGAACGGTGGGCTTTAGCACCAAGCCACCGCACATATGCATCCATGGCGGCTTGAGGTTTATGTGCTGACTGCTCATGGACAGCTTTTGGTAAAGGCTTCTGATCGGGGGCCAGCGAGATGGACTCCCAATCATTTGACTTTTGTGAGAGCTAATCATAATGGTCACATGATATACGCCACCTCCCAGGCATTAAAGACGGCTTAAAATGGAACTAAACCAATCAGTTTAACAAGTTCCTAAAACAAAAACAAATATTTGTAGCGCTAGCACAAAGAATAAATTGCATACCAATTACATATTGCGTGATAACATATAAAGTGCTTGAAAATCATGAATAGATAGTAACATAATAGTCCATAATAAAGTGACAAAGTGCGCCGTGTAATGGATATTTCTTCCAAGTGCCAAAGTGCTCCACACGTGCAGGAGGGGGAGACCCCCAAAGGAATCCTACTCACCACAACGCTATGACCCCCAGCTTTTCAGTCTGGGGATCCACAAAGGCTGTATATAATCAGATGTCCATGGGCTGGAATTATCCCGGAACAAGCCTCTGGTAACCACCGATGGACCACCGTATGTTGTAGAGGAGAAAGAAAGGATTCCAACAATAGTGAAGTATTGTCTGGCTTAATTTATTCAGCGCAAGGTAAAAAGTTATACTTACAAGATAAACATTTAAAAACAGCGTGTAACCATCAATGGACGCCTGTTGATGACGCCTGTGGGTGGGTGAAACGCGTCGACTTAACTTCCGGTTCAGAGAGCCGTGGTCATCACTTCCTGTTGTTGGAACGCACGCCATGAGCGGCGTCCATTGATGGTTACACGCTGTTTTTAAATGTTTATCTTGTAAGTATAACTTTTTACCTTGCGCGGAATAAATTAAGCCAGACAATACTTCACTATTGTTGGAATCCTTTCTCTCTCCTCTACAACATACGGTGGTCCATCGGTGGTTACCAGAGGCTTGTTCCGGGATAATTCCAGCCCATGGACATCTGATTATATAAAACCTTTGTGGATCCCCAGAATGAAAAGCTGGGGGTCATAGCGTTGTGGTGAGTAGGATTCCTTTGGGGGTCTCCCCCTCCTGCACGTGTGGAGCACTTTGGCACTTGGAAGAAATATCCATTACACGGCGCACTTTGTCACTTTATTATGGACTATTATGTTACTATCTATTCATGATTTTCAATCACTTTATATGTTATCACGCAATATGTAATTGGTATGCAATTTATTCTTTGTGCTAGCGCTACAAATATTTGTTTTTGATTTTTTTGGGTATTCACTCAATGTGTAGCAGCTGCATATTACTTATTGTAAAAACGCATTATACACATCCATTAGCGCAAACTTCTTCACTTTAAGTTCCTAAAACAGTTACATTATAGACATGCCATGAATGAGAACTGTCACAGTAACTAGTGTCCTTATGTTTACTCTTCACCAAACATTCTAGCCATCAAATGGCTGGCCTCATAAACTGGTCATATGTGCACTATAGCAGCTGCAGCTCAAACAGAGAATAGGCTGGCCGTACAGGATAGGAGGCTTTAGTTATGCTCTGAAGGGCTGTCGAGAAGCAAGGTTAAAGGGTTTAAAAGTGAACCCTGTAGTAAAAATGCAAATCAATGCCCATTTATTATATTAGGGCCCCCTCCCCCATTGCATGTTGCAACTTTACAGCCAATGGCATCTAAACAAGGGTGACATCCTCCTTCTGGCGAGATCCAGGGAAATTCGGAATACCCCAAATTTTGTGATCTATTTTTTTGCAAGATTTCAGGTATGCGATATGCTCTGGCTCACAGTTACAGTGTGGTATTTCAATGTAAAGTCCTACCACATATGTAAACGAGGCCTAGAAGAAGACTGCTTTATAATATAGATAAAAATGACTATGAAAAGGGGGAGGGGGTGTTATAAAGCAACAAATCCTGTTTTCTCCATTTGACACACGTTTCTTTTTTCAAAAATGTTCACTCTACATATATGTAGCGCCCCCATAGTGTAGGTGTGTTTTCTAGCAGTGTTTTGCTAGGTGAGGTAAAATTTAGTCAGGCCTGAGTGTAGGTGCAGGCCTGAATGCTTTGATCTGGGCTTGGGGGCGTGGCTCAGGGAGGACTGGGGTAGCCCAACAGAAGAGGTCACTAAACCCTCCTACCTTCTACTGGGAGGTAGGCATGTACTGGCCATCGGGACTACAGGGAGTTTCCCGGTGGGCTGATGGCTCAGTGGGCCGGTTTGGTTGATCCTGAGTCCCAGCACATTCATTCCGGGACAATAGAGTGCCCCGGAATTGCCCCCTGTGCCGAACTGATGCCCTCTAAAAAGACCACCATCTGGCGCTGGCACACTGCCTGAACTGGTTGCTAGCTGCCTGCCGCTTGGCGTCTAGCAATCAGTGACGTCACCAGAGTGAGGCCCCAGCATCCAGAGCGGAGGAGGATTTAACTTCCTCCTCTGCGCACGCCTAGTACTTAGCTCCACCTACCTCCTCTGAACTGCGGCCAAAGCTAGTGGAGCCTGGGGGACATATGCGGGACACAATGCACAGGGCGCCGGTGCCTCCACGCCAAGAATCTTTGCACCGGCCCATTCCCCAGGCACATGGATCAGGACAGGAGGCTGTGTGAGCGACCAGAGCTGTCAGTGTCAGTTCAATGTATTGGAGCTCTTCTGCCCTTCCTGCCAGTCACAAGGCTTATATCCTCCACCACCTGACACCATTTCAAAATGGTGGGGGGGTCACCTGACACTAATCTGGGTGACAAGTGGCACACTGAATCTGGTTGCAGGCTGCGGGTGGCAAGTGGCAAGCTGCATCTGGCCTAAAGCATCTTGTGGCAGGCGACGGTGGCCCACTGCATCTGGTGGCAGGCAACGGTGACAAGTGCCATGCTGCATCTTGCCCACTGCATCTGGTGGCAGGTGACAGTGGCCCACTGCATCTGGTGGCAGGTGACAGTGGCCCACTGCATCTGGTGGCAGGCAATAGTGGCCCACTGCATCTGGTGGCAAGTAATAAGCACAAGGTTCCCACTGATTCTGCATTACGGTGAGTTGAACTATTTCATTATGTATCTTACAATGTAGTAACAGAAATAATGTGATTTGATCATACTGACACTATATCAAACATGGCGTCAGGATGATTTACAAGCTAACACCAGCCATTCGTCCAACCAATCACCCCTGCCGCCGAAATCCCCGTCAACCCCCGGGACTACATCCCGTCCTCATCTTTTTTTGGGAAGGGGGGTGTCCCTGAAAATGTGGCCACCCTAGTGACAGCCTGTCAAAGTAATGGCTGTGTGGCTTGATCTTGGAAGCAGAGTGTGCCAGGGAGTCAGGACTTGGGACCCACGTGACTGGCTCGGGCTGCAACTTTACTTGACCCCAGCCCCCAGGACAGGAGTATCACCCCCCAGGACTGGAGGAGGCCATGCAAGGATCTGCTGAGCTGGCACTGGCAGCTGTCATCGCTAAAGTGAGAGACCCTGACACCCCCAGGGCCAGCTGACCCCATATTTACCCTGCCCCAGTGCCCACCCAGTACCTCAAAAGCAGGACCCACAGGTCAGTGGCCAACAGGACCCACAGGTCTGTGGCCAGCTCCCAGCAGGACCCACTGGCTGTGGGTCCTGCTGGGAGCTGGCCGCGGACCTGTGGGTCCTGCTGGCCATGGCCTGTGGGGCCTGCTGGCCACTAGCCTAGGGTGACCAGGGGTCCCTGGTTTCCAGGGACAGTGCCCAAACTGAAGATACTGTCCCTGGACCAAGTTTGTCCCCCCTTTGCAGGGCTTTCCTGAGCGGGGGCACCGCAAGCAATTGTGTATAGTTTATATACTGTTTTTGTGCGTGTTTGCAAAATTAAAGTGGACCGATCTGGATGAAGACCAATTTTTTTCCCAATCCAGCCCTGCTGGGAGGCACTGGAACTTTCCAGAATGGAAGTGGGACAAAGGTGTCATCATTTGGAGTGTCATAGGAAGGCTTGACCAATCCCCAATCTGGATTGGCAGGGGGCAGGCCTTCTTAAATACTCTGGGTTGGGTCAGAGGGGGAGGAGAGTGTTGGGAGGAAGTCTGGAGATGTAGCAGAGGCGCTATGGAGGCCTCTACACGGGAGGTCGCCCCCATCTGGGGGGGTGACCTTGAAGACTGGAGGTTCGGGTGCAGCCAGGAGCGGTAGTGATTCCTGGAGTCACACAGGGGAACAGTGAAGGTGCTACACGGAGAGAGACTTTAAAGTGATCCACTGGTTTGGTGAGTGACGGCCCCTGTGAGCTGGAGGAGAAAGTGCTGGAGTAGGCTGGGAGAGGAATAGTGGACAGTCTGTGGAGGCATTGGAAGCCAGTCAGGGGAAGGAGAGTCACTAAGGAAAAGCAGGTCAGTGGGATCTGGAAGAGAGATGGGCTGGGAGTTGTAGTCCATCAAAGGCTATCACACAAGTACTTTGCTACACATTCAGGGGCCCTGTGATTCCCTGGCCTGTAATGGATGTTCCTGAAGTCCTGAATTATAAGTGAGAGTAGGCGCCCTAAAAGTGAAAAATATGAGCCTAATAAGTGTCGCTGCCCCTTTAGGAGTGTACCAAACACATCAACTGAAAAACAAAAGAAAGGAATGTATTGATCACAAATTAAATTAGTGATCAATACATACATGACAATACAACATTGAGTTCAACTGTGCACTTTTGCACCTATCATAATACATCCATGTATGACAGCATTTTGCACAATTGATAAAAAACTAAAAAACAGTCCAAATGTACTCCCAACACCATGTGTGGCCTTCTTAATAATTCATTAAATTGTATTGTAACTAGAGTTGAGCGGACACCTGGATGTTCAGGTTCGGCGGGTTCAGCTGAACTTCGCAAAAAAGTTTGCCTGAACTTGACCCCGAACCCCATTGAAGTCAATGGTGACCCAAACTTTTGCCCACTAAAATGGCTCTAAAAAAGTCCTGGAAAGGGCTAGTGGCCTGCAAAAGGAAGCAAAATAGGGGTAAGAATAGGACAAGTGCCCTGCAAATAATTGTGGATAGGGAAATAACTTAAAATCACATAAAAAAAATAAAAAAATGGAGGAGGAGATGGATGGGGAGTAGGAGGTTGAGGAGGCAGTGACCGTGGTGGTGTAGGTGGAAGTGGCGGTGGAGGAGGAGGAGGAGGTAGCCAACACTGTTTTTTGTTTGTTTGTTTTTTTTTCTTATTGGGGCAAACTATTGAGACATATTAAAAAAAAAAGTATACCAATGGCTGTGTGAGGCCGGTCTAAATGTCTATTCTGCACAAGGTACAGACAAGTCTTGTGGGATCCATACCTGGTTCATTTTAATAAACGTTAGCTTGTCCACGTTGGCTGTGGACAGGCGGCTGCGCTTGTCTGTGATAATGCCCCCTGCCATGCTAAACACACGTTCAGACAATACACTGGCTGCAGGGCAGCCCAGCACCTCCAAGGCATAAAGGGCAAGCTCAGGCCATGTGCCCAATTTGGAGACCCAAAAGTTGAATGGGGCAGACCCATCAGTCAGTACGTGTAGGCATGTGCATACATACGGTTCCACCATGTTGCTGAAATGCTGCCCCCTGCTAAGACGTTGCCTATCAGCTGGTGGTGCTGTTTGTTGTGGCGTGCTGCTGACAAAGCTTTTCCACATTTCGGCCATGCTAACCCTGCCTTCTGAGGTGCTGGCGGTGCCACAGCTGCATTGGCGACCTCTACCTCCTCCTCTGCTTTCGCCTTGTGCTTCCACTGAGCCCCCCGGTGTCATTTGGGAATGCCCTCAGCAGCGCGTCTACCAGCGTGCGCTTGTAGTCGCACATCTTCCGATCTCGCTCCAGTGAGGGAATTAAGGACGGCACCTTGTCCTTATAACGGGAATTCAGCAGGGTTGCCACCCAGTAATCAGCACAAGTTACAATGTGGGCAACTCAGCTATCGTTGTGTAGGCGCTGCAGCATGTAGTCGCTCATGTGTGCCAGGCTGCCCAGAGGCAAAGACAAGCTGTCCTCTGTGGGAGGTGTATCATCTGTGTCCTCCATATTCCCCAGCCACGCTCCAGTGATGCCCACGAGCTGCGTTGGGTGCCACCCTCCTCCTCCTCATCATCCTCATCCTCCAGAACTGTGCTGTTAGGAAAGGAACGATTACTGGCCAAATCCTGGCATTTCCGCGGTGGTGCGCACATTTGCGCGCGTTCGCGCGCTCCCGTGCGCGCACGCACGCGCCGGAAACGGCGCCAAATGGGCCTATTTAAACTTGGAGATTCCTGAGAGCAAGTGCTGCTCGCTCTACAGCGTTCCCGACCTGTAAGCCTCGGCTCCTGTTATCTGTTCCTGTGTTGTTTTGCCTCCTGTTGACCCGGCTTGTCCTGACCTGCTGTCTGCTACCTGCACCGACCCCGGCTACCCACGACCATCCGATTGTCTGCTCCCTTGTACCTCTGCTGCCCGCCCGTTAACGAACCTTGCTTGGACTTTGACTACTCTTTTGCCTGATCCTTTGTACCTTCCTGCCTGCCTGTTGCCGACCCGGCCTGAACGACCATCCTTCGACCTGCACGTCTCCTGGAGCATAGCTACATCATCGGTGACCCTCCAGCCCTCGTGCCATCCCGCACTCTCGGGCCTCTGTCTCCACTACCAGGGGTCCTTGAATCGGGTGCGCAAGAGCGGTTGTTCCCTGCACAAGACAGACTCCACCGTCAGGTACGTGACAGAAGCGAGCAGCCATGACTGAGTCTGCGCAGGGAACCCGCTCTGCCATGGATGACTTGTGTGCACATCTTGCCGGCCTTACCCAAGCCGTGAAGAATTTGCAAGAAGGATATACTCGGTTGGAAGAGCGGGTACAGGAACTATCGGCCGCCCCGACCACCGGTGCTTCTGCGGCCCGTACTATTGTGACCCTGCCTTCGGAACCCAAGGTCCCGCTGCCGGATAAATTCTCCGGGGATCGACGTAAGTTCCGGGTCTTTCGGAGTGCGTGCGATTTATACCTGGGATTGCAGCAACGCACGTTCTCCCTGGAGAGCACGAAGGTGTGATTTATCATTTCCCTTCTGCAGGGTGAGCCCCAGGCATGGGCTCTCAGACTATGGGAGCAAAATGCCCCCGAAGTTGCTACCACTGCAGCCTTCTTCCAGGCCATGGCGCAGCTGTACGAAGACCCCCACTTGGCTGCCACCGCAGAAGCTACTCTGCACAACCTCCAGCAGGGCCGTCGCCCAGTGGAGGACTATGCTGCCGAATTTCGGCGCTGGAGCTCGGACACAGCCTGGGGCAGCGCGGCTCTCCTGTTCCAGTTCCGTATGGGACTTTCGGAACCCCTTAAGGATGAGCTGGCACGAGTGGGGATCCCTAAGACCTTGGAGGAGCTGATCACCCTGGCCATCTCCATCGATCGGCGCCTCAGAGAGCGCCGCGCCGAAAGGTCTTCTGGGTCAACACGCCCGACCTGGATGCTTCCTCGGGTTCCCAGTTACCCGACACCGCCTTCCTTTCACCCCATATCCTCCTCCTCCTCTCCGCAGGATGTCACGGAACCCATGCAGATTGGACTGCTTCGGCCTTCCCTCAGCGCTGAGGAAATACAGCGCCGGTTCCAGCTGAATCTTT
>BLSH010038375.1:46376-57035 GCA_018402905.1 Glandirana rugosa
ATTATTAGACCACCTGTTTGTCCACACACACACACGGCTTGTCGTGTGGGTGTGTGAACCACGACGACGGAAATGTCTCTTTACACATACCTACGTTTGTTTCCCGTCGCGAAGTGCTTGTGGTTTTTTATATAGTTTTCACTTTTGGAATTTGGTTATTTTATAGCGTTTATTCAGGTATTTAGTGTACGGATTGCTTACCCGCACATTTCACATTTTTATAGAGCGTTTAGTTTTCTTTGTATATTTAAGGTTTATTTCGCGAATTATTTACAGGTTCACGAACTTTCACTTATTTTGACGATCTCACTACGACTGTGTGTATTTCAGGAACATTTGTCAGCACCAAGTGTGTGGGTGTGCTGTTCGGCACACACACACACCTGTTTGTCCACCAGATTATTATTCAGTATTTCTATAGGAAGAAGCGCTGTTTACACCTATATTATTGAAAAAATGAATTGTTGCTCTACATAAAGATGGCCTAGGCTATAAGAAGATTGCCAAGACCCTGAAACTGAGCTGCAGGATGGTGGCCAAGCCCATACAGTGGTTCAACAGGACAGGTTCCACTCAGAACAGGCCTCGCCATGGTCGAACAAAGAAGTTAAGTGCACGTGCTCAGCATCATATCCTAAGGTTGTCTTTGGGAAATAGACATATGAGTGCTGACAGCATTGCTGCAGAATTTGAAGGGGTGGGGGGCCAGCTTGTCAATGCTCAGACCATACGCCGCACAATGCATCAAATTGGTCTGCATGACTGTTGTCCTAGAAGGAAGCCTCTTCTAAAGATGATGCACAAGAAAGCCCGCAAACAGTTTTCTGAAGACAAGCAGACTGAGGACTTGGATTACAGGAACCATGTCCTGTGGTCTGATGAGACCAAGATAAACTTTTTGGTTCAGATGGTATCAAGCGTCTGTGGTGGCAACCAGGTGAGGAGTACAAAGACAAGTGTGTCTTGCCTACAGTAAAGCATGGTGGTGGGAGTGTCATGGTCTGGGGCTGCATGAGTGCTGCCGTCACTGGGGAGCTACAGTTCATTGTGGGAACTATGAATGCCAACATGTACTGTGACATACTGAAGCAGAGCATGATTCCCTCCCTTTGGAGACTGGGCCGCAGGGCAGTATTCCAACATAATGACCCCAAACGCACCTCCAAGACAACCACTGCTTTGCTAAAGATGCTGAGGGTATAGGTGATGGACTGGCTAAGCATGTCTCCAGACCTAAAACCTATCGATCATCTGTGGGGCATCCTCAAATGGAAGGTGGAGGAGCGCAAGGTCTCTAACATCCACCAGCTCCGTGATTTTGTCATGGAGGAGTGGAAGAGGACTCCAGTGGCAATCTGTGAATCTCTGGTGATCTACATGCCCTAGCAGGTTAAGACAGTGTTGGAAAATAATAGTGGCCACACAAAATATTGACACTTTGGGCCCAATTTGGACATTTTCACTTAGGGTTGTACTCACTTTTGTTGCCAGCGGTTTAGACATTAATGGCTGTGTGTTGAGTTATTTTGAGGGAACAGCACATTTACACTGTTATACAAGCTGTACACTCACTACTTTACATTGTAGCAAAGTGTAATTTCTTCAATGTTGTCACATGAAAAAATATAATAAAATATTTACAAAAATGTAAGGGGTGTACTCACTTTTGTGAGATAATATATATATATATATATATATATATATTTATATATATTGTGACATTATGAAAGGTGAGGAGATCGATGGATGATATGTGTCGCTGCACATGCGTTCATTTGCAGTGAACTAAGGAAAAATCCGGATCAGGTGTTAGCCAGCCAGTGTTGTCACATGAAAAGATAGAATAAAATATTTACAAAAAATGTGAGGGGTGTACTCGCTTTTGTGAGATACTGTATGTACAGTTTTGTATTCTCCCTTCCAAATTTATTCCCTTCTCCCCTCCAATTTCTGATTCTGGGATGCCTGTGCTCTTGGGCTCAAGAGCCATTTTTGTAAATTTTCAGCTGGGGACCAGTTGATGTTTTGGTTTCTAGCAGGGTTTTGCTAGGTGAGGTAACATTTAGTCAGGCCTGAGTGTAGGTGCAGGCCTGAATGTTTTGATCTGGGCTTAGGGAGTGGTTTAGGGAGGACTGGGGCAGCCCAACAGATGAGGTCACTTAACCCTCCTACCTTCTACTGGGAGGCACTGGAACTTTCCAGAATGAAGGTGGGACAAAGGTGTCATCATTTGGAGTGTCATAGGAAGCCTTGACCGATCCCCAATCTGGATTGGCAGGGGGCAGGCCTTCTTAAATACTCTGGGCTGGGTCAGAGGGGGAGAAGAGTGTCGGGTGAAAGTCAGGAGATGTAGCAGAGGCGCTGTGGAGGCCTCTACCAGGGAGGTCGCCCCCATCTGGGGGGGTGACCTTGAAGCCTGGAGGTTCGGGTGCAGCCAGGAGTAATGGTGATTGCTGGAGTCACACAGGGGAACAGGAGAACAGTGGAGGTGCTACACGGAGAGAGACTTTAAAGTGGTCCACCGGTTTGGCGAGTGACGGTCCCTGTGAGCTGGAGGAGAAAGTGCTGGAGCAGGCTGGGAGAAGAATAGTGGACAGTCTGTGGAGGCCTTGGGAGCCAGTCAGGGGAAGGAGAGTCACTAAGGAAAAGCAGGTCAGTGGGACCTGGAAGAGAGACGGGCTGGGAGTTGTAGTCCATCAAAGGCCTGGCTAGCACTCAAGTACTTTGCTACACATTCAGGGGCCCTGTGATCCCTGGCCTGTAATGGATGTTCCTGAGGTCCTGCTGATACAGAGTAGGCCTCACCATATGCTAGCCACGGTGAAGAGGAAGGAGTAGAGAAGCTTGATAAATGTCCTTTCAGGCTGGAAACTAAATGATGTGCTGGAGAGAAGTAAAAGAGTAATAATCTGCAAGTTCTGTGGTAGAGAGAGAACTGTAGAAGAAACGGTCAGCAAGTTGAGTGCTGGAAGGTTGTGAGGAGTAACAGTCTGCAAAAGGATAGTCTGCAGTGCAAGTGTGCATATACAATGACTGTATATGGAGTTAATTTACCATAGTTCTTTGGGCATCCCACAGTCATCCCTTATCCCCATCCAAGTTATTTACCCTAAATAAAACAACAAAAACAAGAGCTGACCTGTTCAGTGTCTCCGGATGTGTGATATATGGTGTGATTGAGGACAGCTATAAGGTGAACCACTACTACCAGCCACTCTCGAGGGAGCACATGGCTACATATAAAAGTGTAATCTGTTTTACCTGGACTGTGAATGGGGCGGGGGGCATTGTGGCCCTAGGAAAAGGAGTAGTTGGTCCCTCTGCAGTTAAACTATGAATCCAGATCTTTGTCAGTGTGCCATGACAGCTCACTTGATTGCTGCTGTCACTTGTACAACATGAGCATGGAGTCAGCAGAGGAAGCCATATACTACTCACTTCTATTAGGGTTCTGGCAGGGGACATCATCTCATGCAGAGCAGTAGAAGATTTCCTCTGCTGGCTGCATGTTTACAAAAGACGATGGCAATGGGATAAGCTGTCACAGCATGTGCTGGTTCTGCTGATGGAGGTCCCAATGGGGCTGGGATCAGTCATTTGACTTTGGTCTGCAGGCAGCATCAGAGAACTGGACCTAGCAGGGCACTAAGTAGCAGCAGCAAGCCATTTTTATTTAGATAAAATATCAATGCTAGTACACTAAAATTTTGTGCCCTCTATACATTCTCAACATTCCCTATTCCCCTCCAACTCCATCCATATGCCATACTGTACATTAAGCACCACCTCATTCCATATGCCAAGCTGTACAATCCCTATCTCGCATCACCTCATTTTGTATACCATGCTGCACATTCCCCAACTGCCCCATTCCATATGCCATGCTGTATGTTCCCTATTCTGCACTGCCTCAATCTGTACGTCATGATTAAAAGGTTAAAAGATAATTCCATGCAATTATGCCCACTGTTCCATAACTCATCCTGACCACATACTTGTTTAAATCAATGCAAGGTCATTGGGGGGACCCCATTAAAATGTTGCTATGGGGCACCATGATCTGAAGCTAGTCGCCTGTAGACCACACACTATACAGTCTAAATGCACAATTTCTATGATGTCTTTTAGGATTACCAATCCTGTACAGTTAGGCTAGGAACAGCACAGACAAAACATTTTATTGGCCCACATCAAATTATATAAATAAATATAATAAATGTGTAGCACCCTCTAAGTAGGTAGGTGCTAGAGGATAGATTTTTTTGGAGAGTAGGAATATTTTAGGCAGGCCTAGCTGGAGGCTAGGCCTCTTTGTTTTCATTCTGGGCTGGGAGTGGCTCGGGGTAGGGCTGAGTGACTCACAGGTGGAGTCATCAGGACCTCCCACTTCTTCTGGAGTTTTCTGGAAGGAGAGGTGGAGAGGGGAGGTGTAGTCACCTGGGGTAATTTAGGGAGCCTTGACCAATCCCCAACCTGGATTGGCAGGGGGCAGGCCTCCTTAAATACCCAGGGAGAGGGGTTGATGAGTGGAAGAGATTGAGTGAGAGAGTGTGGAGGCTGTTGGGGCCTACAGTGAGCTCCCCAGTCTGGGGGGGGGGGGACCTTGGGCTTGGGCTCAGGTACAGCCAGGAGCTGGGAAGAGATCCTGGAACAGAGGCACATGAGAGAGCAAGGAGAGGACAGCAGGCGAGAGCACTGCTAATAGACTCCAGGGAGGACAACTGGTCACAGCCAGGCTGGTGAGTGAGGCACAGTCAGGAGGGCTGGGGAGGCACGCCTGGGAGGACTAGGAGTTGGCAGTCAAAGATGGGTGCAGAACCAGAAGAGTGGACTGTGGTGAAGGAGCAGTGGGAAGAGGCAGCTGAAGCCATGAGGGCTGGCAGGTCCTGAAGAGGGCTTACTGGGATCAGTAGCTGAGTAGTTTGCACTGGAACTATTTCTACACAATAGGGGCCCGGGGACCCTGCCCGCAAAAGGCAATTCACTGAGGCCTGGCTGAGTTAATGTCCTGCCTAACCATGTGGTGCTAGCTGGTCCGAGAATCTGCAGCAAGCAAAGTGCTGGAGGAGTAACGGTCTGTAGCAAGTGAAGTGCTGGAGGAGTGAAGGAAAAGAGGTCTTAAGCAAGAGTTGTGCTGGAGAGAAGACTGGAGTGTATATACAGGAGTGCATATAGTAGTCCCAGAGGGTTATACTGAATCTTTCTGGGCATCCCATAATTTCCCTTTCCCGTACAAGTTAAATTCCCTCAATAAAACCAATAAAACAAAGCTTATGGACTGTTCTATGTCTCTAAGTGTCTGAGAGATGGATACCGAGCTGGGCAGGGTGACGGGTGAACCACTATATTCAGCATTCCCTAAAGGGGCATGGCTACATATGATAGCATCATTTTATTACGTTTAGCAATTTCAGCAGTTCATTATTTTAAAATTATAATTTCATTATTTGGATACAACATTTTTAAATGGGTATTTAATTGCGTAAAATATAAAGACTGTGCAGTATAAAAGTGAATCAATGTCTGTATTAGATTTCTGATTTTATTCCCATATGCTTTAGATCTGTGCATTATTTTCTGCATAAAAGTCTTGTCTCAGAATATTCCTGCGAAATGCACATTTGCATTTCTGTGTAATTTTCTATACATTTGTAAATTCAGTCAGCTGCTCTACATATGAAAGCATGTTCTCATCTCATTAAGAAGTCCTGTAAATGCATTCATAAATTTATGAAACAAATCCAAAAGTCCCTAGGGATTACTTTCTTATTTCATTTACGCTGTTTTTGAAGAAAATGGAATAAGTGCTCATTCATTAAATATTAGAATTGCTAATTGTTTTAAGTGGTTTTGAACTAAAGATACGGTTGTAATTTGTGAGTGTAATTGGTGATTGTAATGGCAACGTAATTGGTGATTTCCCTTAACCGCTTGCCGACCGCTGATCGGCAATTGACGGCGACAGTGTGGCGCTCCTGCGCAAATCGCCGCTCACTGTGTCCGGGGAGGGCCAGGGAGCGGGTGCGGCGGATTCGATCTCCGCCGGCCACCCATAATGCTCCCCCCCCCGGAGGGAAAGAACGGAGGTCCATGTAAGTAAACACGGACCTCCGTTCTGTGAGAGGGGGAAGGGCTGTGATCACAGCCTTCCTCTACATGGAAGCTGTGATCGCTTCCCTTCCCCAGCTAGGCAAGCCCCCATACAGTTAGAACACGCCCAGGGAACACAGTTAACCCTTAGAGCGCCCCCTGCAGGTTAACCCCTTCACTGCCAATGGCATTTACACAGTAATCAGTGCATTTTTATAGCACTGATCGCTGTATAAATGCCAATGGTCCCAAAAAAGTGTCAAAATGTTCCGACATGTCCGCTGAAATATCGCAGTACCGCTAAAAATTGCAGATCGCCGCCATTACTAGTGATAAATAAAAAAAAATAAAAACCCCAGAAATGAATTCTCATCATCCGTAAACGCGACCACTTTTGCGCAAACCAATCAATAAACGCCGATTGTGATTTTTTTTTTTATCACAAATATGAGGAAGAATATAAATCGGCCAAAACCGATGAAAAAAATTTTTTTTTATATTTTTTTTTTGGATTTGTATTTTAGCAAAAAGTAAGAAATTTGGGGTTTTTTTTGCAAAATTGTCTCTCTTCTTTTGTTTATAGCGGCGATCAGAAATGACGCAGCGGTGATCAAATATCACCAAAAGAAAGCTCTATTTGTGGGAAAAAAAGGACGCAAATTTTGTTTGGGTACAACGCCGCACGACCACACAATTTTCAGTTAAAGCGACGCAGTGCCGAATCGCAAAAAGGGCTCCGGTCCTAAAGTGTGAAATCCTTCCGGGGCTGAAGTGATTAAAGTAGAACTATAGGCAAAACGTTTTCCTGGTGCCTCCATGGCAGCATAGCTGTGACAAGCTCCACCTTGGCTCCTCCCTCAGGAATAGTGAATATTATAAAAGAAACAGTTAGTACAATCCCTGCATTCTCCTTTTTTTTTCCCCATACCTCATGGCAGTGAATATGGTCGAATGTCCTTACCTTCTGCATTGGGCAGCTTCCATCTGGGTTAAGCCTCTCCTGGCTGCAGTCCATTTCCTTGGGCAGCTAAACGCCCCAGCCGAGACAGGTCATCTACATCCAGGAACCATGGGAGTTGAAGAAAATCATCTGCCAAGAGATGTTGACACTCACGCTCCCCAAGTCCCAGAGGCCCAAAATATCGGGCCTGTGGGTCCACGCCTTTACCAGACAAATTCGTCTGCCAAAATTGCTTCAGAGACTATGCGGTGGACAGGGAGTCAGAAGGTCAGCAGGGGGCAGACCCACTCAAGAAAATAATCAAGGACCCTTTGGCAGAATTAGTAGTGACAATTCCATCACAGCAATTGCTTTCACTGCCTCAAGAAGAGATAACTAACGTGTCTCTCCCAGGTACATCTGCAGGTGAAATCTCTCACTCGGTGGCCAGTGCCTCTTCTAGGAATATGGAAGAGCGTGCAGTTTTAGGAGGTTCCCCAGATGATCCAGACACTTCAGGTTTCAGTTTTTCCCTGGTACAACCTTACATACAGGTGGTGAAACATGCAATTGGCTGGGAACAGATCAATACTGAGACTAAAAAATCTAAAAGCTACTTCCCTTTTCTAAAACGCAAATTTCTTTCTTTACACTCATGGAAGAAATCAAAGATGTTATTGAGAAGGAGTGGAAAAAGATGGAGAAAAGATTCTCGATTAACCATTTGGGAAAATTATACCCACTCTCAGATGTGGACTCTGCTATGCTTGACATCCCACCAGTGGTAGACACAGCTGTAAGATAGACAGCCCAGACAAGGAAAAGGATCAAGACAGAATTGGAGGAGCACACAATCCACCTTCCTAAAGTCTCGTAGGCAGAGGACTACCCCACAGGAATCTACAAAGTCCTTTTGACACCAGGCCAGCCCATACAATCCCAGGGGGTGCCAGGCTCAAATACTTCTCCAACATCTGGGACCAGAATTGCAAGGATCCCTGGGTGGTCTCCACAGTCAAGTTTGTTAATTTTTGGACATTTCTAAACTAACCCCCCAAAGACTTCTTTACTCTAACCAAGGTATTAAAGTCTCCCCAGAAGGTGGAAGCTCTCCATCAATTACTTCTTTCCCTGCAGTAACAACATGCAGTAGTGCCAGTGCCTCCGTCAGTAAGATTTTCAGCTTTTTACTCCACCCTTTTTCTAGTTCCCAAAAAAAGTAGGGGTTGGAGACCCGTAATAGACCTCAAAACTATATATACTACATATTTCTGGAAAAATTCAAGATGAAGTCACTACAAACAATTATCCGTGCAGTCCAACCAGGGGACTGGATGCTGTCGGTAGATCTACAGGATGCTAACCTACACATGCCAATACTTCATCCTTTTCAGAAGTACCTGAGGTTTGCGGTAGGACAAGTGCATCTTCAGTTCCAGAGTTGATGAAAGGGAAGGTGGCCCTACCACCTCACAAGGTGACGAACATCATTCAGAGGATGAAGGAGGTGGCAACAAAATCCTACCTGACAACATTGAATTGCCTGAGCCTGATAGGGGTGATGTCATCCTGTATCCCTATGGTACCTTGGGCTCATTGACACCTGATGCATTTTCAGTTGGGGTTTCTGAGGCTTTGCAACAAGCACCATTTATCCCAACCCATTCGTCTGACGAGTCTAATGCACAGGAGTCTACATATTGGTGGATGAAAAGAGAGACGCTCACAAAATCACATCCATTAGGGCATGTCTGCTGGATCACAGTTACCACAGATGTCAGTGCGGCAGGCTGGGGGGGCACACTCCAACCAGATTGTAGTTCAAGGAAGATGGGCCTTCAGTATACAGGTTATTATCAAACCTCCTGGAGATACGGGCAGCATATCTTGCACTACTAGCCCTAAAATTCTAGATCACGTTGAAGGCAGTCCTGCTTCTAATGGACAACAAAGAGGCAGTCTCATACATACACCGCCAAGGGGGGCCCACAGCATCTCCCTACTGAAGGAAGTGAAGCCCATTATCCTATGGGCAGAAAGGAATATAGAGGACCTGAGAGCGGTTTATCTTCCTGGTTGCCGAAACTCAGAGGCCGATCGTCTGTCTTGCAGATTTCTGGATGCCAATGAATGGTCCCTACACCCGAAGGTGTTCAGTTGGATTGTAGAACTATGGAGCCTGACCAAGCTGGATTTATTTGCTACAGTGATCAATACCAAACTGACAGGGTTTATCTCCAGGCTGCCTCAACCTCAAGCAGAAGCAACGGATGCCCTCAGAGCCCCCTGGACATGCAGTCTGACCTATGCCCCCTGGCCTCTTATCCTAAAATTTCTGATGAGACTCATAACAGAGACTGTAATAGTGATAACCATCCTACCATACTGGCCAAGATGTCCTTGGTTTCCCATGGTGATGTCCTTAAATGTTCAGCCCCCAGTCAGAATTCCAATGATACCGTTCCTTCTATCGCAGGGATGTCACACCCATCTGAATCTGCACAGGTTGAATCTTCACATCTGGCTGTTGAAAGGTAAAGGTTCCAGTCTTTAGGCTGCTCTTCTAAAATTATTTCAACCCTGCTTAGAGCAAGAAAGCAGTCAACAAACAGTTTGTATAAAAAGGTGTGGAACAAATGTACGTCTTTTGCGGTTGGCAAAAACTTCAGCCCAGATTCAGCATCTTCCTCCCAGCCCCTCGAGTTTTTACAAGCAGGCCTAGATTTAGGTCTGGGGTTAATCACACTTAAGGTACAGGTAGCGGCAATTTTGGTGGCAACCAGCAAGAGGGGCAGAAGATTCCCTAATAATTCAATTATTTACAGCTGTCAAAAAGATTTGACCACCGATAAAGCAAATCTTTCCCACATGGGACCTATCTGTTCTAGAATCACTAGCCAGCCAACTTTTACCCCCACAGAATAAACATCACTGTAGAACCTGACCTTGAAACTGTCTTTTCTAATAGCCATAGCTAGAGTTGAGCAAACTCGAACTGTAAAGTTCGGGTCCGTACTGAACTTTGGGGTGTCCGTGACCCGGACCCGAACCCGGACATTTGAAAAAAGTTTGGGTTGGGGGTTTGGGTATTTGATCCCGCCTGTTGAATAGCTGCAGGGCAGCCAATCAACAAGCGTTTCACTGGTTTGCCCTTAGAAGCCATCACAGCCATGCCTACTAATGGCATGGCTGTGATTGGCCAGTGCATCATGTGACCCAGCCTCTGTATAAACTGAAGTCACGTAGTGTTGCATGTCACATGCTCTCAGGCTAGTGTAGGGAGAGGATGCTGCCGGCGCTGTGAGGGACAGATTGCAGATATAATAACATCTCATCCTGCATTACAGAACTATCTGATTCTGGACTAGGTAGAGATTACTACTACTGCTTTGAGGGACAGATTGCAGATCTCATCCTGCATTACAGAACGATCTGATTCTGGACTAGGTAGAGATTACTACTACTACTGCTTTGAAGGACAGATTGCAGATCTCATCCTGCATTACAGAACGATCTGATTCTGGACTAGGTAGAGATTACTACTACTACTGCTTTGAAGGACAGATTGCAGATCTCATCCTGCATTACAGAACGATCTGATTCTGGACTAGGTAGAGTCTACTGCTTTG
>BLSH010038375.1:57152-71228 GCA_018402905.1 Glandirana rugosa
GATACCCCCGCGATGTGAACATTGAGACTTTGAGAAGACGGTCTCCGATACCGATCTCAACTCGCCTGTGGACCTACAAGGCCAAGCCGCCTTGAAGCGCTTTTTCAAGCCCAAGCCATGGCTTGAACTGGGGCCTGGGGCTTGGGGTAACTTCAGTTACCCCTGGTCTTGAAGGGTCAGGTTCCTGCTGTTGCTGTAAGGGACAGATTATTGTTCTAAAATCATCACCTACACTGCCATGGTCACGGCCTAGTCAACCTCTAGGCTCCTACTCCACATCCACTCCCCTTCCCATTTTTATTTTTTTTATTTGATTTTAAGTTATTTTCCCTATCCCCTTTTTTGTAGGGCACATGTCCTACTCTTACCCCCATTTTTACTTCCTTTTGCAGCCCTCTAGCACTTTCCAGGACTTTTTTACAGCCATTTTTGTGCCGAGTTCTGGTCCCCATTGACTTCAATGGGGTTCGGGGTCCGGGGTCAAGTTCGGTACCGAACCCGAACTTTTTCGCGAAGTTCCGCCGAACCGGAACATCCAGGTGTCCGCTCAACTCTAGCCATAGCCTCTGGCAGAAGAGTTTCAGAGTTACAAGTGTAGCGCCCCCATAGTGTAGGTGCGTTTTTTTAGCAGGATTTGCTAGCTGAGGTAAAATTTTGTCAGTCCTGAGTGTAAGAGCAAGCCTGAATGTTTTGATCTGTGGCTCAGGGAGGATTAAGTGGACTTGACAGATGAGGTCACCAGAACCTTCCACTTCTTTCTAGAAACCTGGAGGAGGGTTTCTGGTCAGAGAGCTGAGAGATAGGTGGAGCCATCTGGAGTGTTCTGGGGAGCCCTGACCAATCCCCAAGCAGAATTGGCAGGGGGCAGGCCTCCTTAAATACTCAGTCAGCCCAATCTGGGGAGAAGTGTTGGGTGGAAGTCTGGAAATGTAGCAGAGGCGCTGTGGAGGCTCCTACCCGGAAGGGGGCCCCAGTTTGGAGAGGGTGACCTTGGGGCCGGCCTGGAGGTTCAGGTGCAACCAGGAGTGGTGGTGATTCCTGGAGTCGTACAGGGGAACAGGAGGTGCTACACAGAGAGGTGAGTGACGGTCCCTGGGAGCTGGAAGAGAAAGTGCTGGAGCAGGCTGGGAGAAGCCTTGGGAGCCAGTCCAGGGAAAGGAGAGTCACTGAGGAAAAGCAGGTTGGTGGGACCTGAAAGAGGGATGGGCTGGGAGTTGTAGTCCATCAAAGACCCATCTAGCACTCAAGTACTTTTGCTACACATTCAGGGGCCCGTGATCCCTGGCCTGTAATGGGTGTCCCGGAGGTTCTGCTGAGAGTAGGCCTCACCATGTGCTAGCTGCGATGAAGAGAAAGGAACAGAGAAGCTTGATATATTTCCTTTCAAGTTGGAAACTAAGTTCAGTGCTGGAGAGAAGTAATGGGGTGATAATTTACTAAGTTCAGTGCTGGACAGAGAACTGTAGGAGAAACGGTTAGCAAGTCAAGTGCTGGAGAGTTGTGAGGAGTAACAATCTGCAGAGGGATGGTCTGCAGTGAAAGTGTGCATATACAGGACTGTATATGGAGTTCTTGTACTATTATTCTTTGGGCATCCTACAGTCATCCCTTATCCCCATCTAAGTTATTTCCCAAAAATAAAACAACAAAAACAAAAGCCGGCCTGGTCAGTGTCTAAGGATGTGTGATATATGGTGTGATTGAGGGCAGCTATAAGGTGAACCACTACTACCAGCCACTCTCAAAGGAGCACATGGCTACACAAGCTTTAGAAGTGGATCACAATCATATCATCTTTTATCCGGACAGAGTAGAGCTCAGAACGGTGAGAGGATTCACCCACATAGTCACATCTTCCTTTACTATATCAGAACCATGGGCACTTCCAACGTTTTCGGATCCGGATTCAGATTCACTTCACGAGCTGGACATTGCTTCCACTTTAAGATGCTATCTCCAAGCCATGGCACCTTTCAGGGACTCATCAAGGCTGTTTATAATTCCCTGGGGCAAGAAAAAAAGCAAAGGGTATCTGCAAGAACAGTAGCATCATGGATAGTTAAACTCATACAGAAGGTTTAAAGGGCAAAAGGACTAGAGCCTCCTTCGACAATCAGGGCGCATTCCACCAGATCAGTTTCTGCCTCCTGGGCGGCAAGAGCTGATAGAAACCATATGTAGAGCAGCAACTTGGTCATCCCAACACACATTTCTGAATCTTTACAGGGTGGACCCAAAAGCTCTCTCATCGGTGGTGTTTGGCAGACAGGCTATAAAGTCAGCCTTCGCTTCTTCTTCATCTAAATAATAAGTCTCTTTTCAAATAAATGTCTTTCTAAGCATCATCCCACATGTTTCAGCTAGTTATTTGTCACAGGTATGCTGCCATGGACGCACCAGGAAAACAGAAAATTGTATCATACTTACCGTCATTTTCTTTTCCTGGTGCTTATCCATGGCAGCATACTATTCCACCCTCGGTATTCAATATCACAGAGAATGCAGGGATTGTACTAACTGTTTCTTTTACAATATTCACTAGTTCTGAGGGAGGAGCCAAGGCTGAGCTTGTCACAGGTATGCTGTCATGGATAGGCACCAGGAAAAGAAAATTACGTTAAGTATGACACAATTTTCTGTTTTTACATTTTGGATAGAGTAAGGGAGGGTTATAATATGATCTTCTTTTTACCACAAATATGTAGAAGAATATATATCGGCCAAAACTGACGAATACATTTTTTTTTTTTTTGGACAAAAAGTAAAAAATATTGGTTTTTTTTTTCAAAATTGTCACTCTTTTTTTGTTTATAGCGGTGATCAGACGTGACGAAGAGGTGATCAAATACCACCAAAAGAAAGCTCTATTTGTGGTAAAATAGGACGTTAGTTTTGTTTGGGTACAACGTCGCACGACCGCGCAATTGTGAGTTAAAGCAGCGCAGTGCCGAATCGCAAAAAGTGCTCTGGTTCTAAAGTGGGAAATCCTTCCGGGGCTGAAGTGGTTAAAATGTCTCTGCCCAGACTCTTCTACATAATCAATTCTCAACAGTATTTGCTGGTGCCATTTGCCAAATATACAGATACTCCTCGTTTAACGACTTACCTGCTTAACGACCGCTCGGACTTACAACCGGCTCTCCCTGACCCACGCAGGACGACCACTCGGACTTATGATCAGCTCTTCCACTCTCCCGACCCGCGCACAGGACGTCATGTCATCAGTCTGCATCAGCCTTGTTCTCACTCCCAGCCTGCTGTTTTAGAGGGTACAGTATGTACTGTACCAGGGGCGGACTGACCATAAGCGCACTCTGGCACTGCCCGAGGGCCCTTGGCCAGTAGGGGGCCCCATGAGAGGCTCCTGGTACTTCAGTCCCAAGGAATCTGTGCTGATCCTGAAGCCCAGTGCCAGACCAAGTTCCAGCACTGAGCTCCGGTACTTGGCCTGACAGGGGTATGCTAGCGTGGGCGCTCAGGACACCTTTCCCACATCTGTAGGGGCGAACGTATGTAATGTGCAATAAGTAGGTGGTGTTTTGTTTGGCTTGAGTGTGGACAGGGACACAGGGGGGCCCCATGATCTTCTTTTGCCCAGGGGCCCCATGGGTTGTCAGTCCACCCCTGTACTGTACTGTACTCCTAAATGCCCCTTATAGCGCTCTTTATACATTATTGTACTGTTTTATTCCTTATGTCTTACTGTACTCTGTTCTCCTAAATGCCCCTTCCAGTGTTCTTTATACTGTACAGTTTTATGTTCTTATGTATACAGTACAGTACTGTAATGTAATGTGTGCTTGTACTGTAAACAGGTATTGCCCATGCCATGTCAGAGGGAAAAAAAAGCGTGCTTGCACCTGCAGAAAGTGCTCTATTGATCTTCATATGAAAAATAAGTTCATTAAGTACTATGAAGCTGGCAAGAAAATTAAAGAAATAGCAAGTGAATTGGAACTTGCACATTCTACCATTTCAACACCGCTTATCAGTGCCTATCAGTGTAGTGCCCATCAGTGTGGTGCCCCTCCCCCCCGTGCAAGACCGCCCGCCATCTCTCATCAATGATAGCAGAGATCTCCTGCAATGATATGCCTGGTATTTCTGGAATACTTGGCATGCTTGCTATGTGAACACCGCTCTGTAACTTTCTGAGAGATCTCTCTTTGATGAGAGATGGCGGGCGCGTGGACGAGGGAGGGGGGGCGGGGGAATGTTGCTGGCAGAGAGGAGGAGGAGAGAGGAGGAAACCACGTCTATGGGCAGCACAGACCGGGGGCTGTGAGACCCCCTCCTCACACTAGCTGGCTGTTACAAAACTACAGGAAGGCGTGTCAGACCGCTGCCTGCCAGTACAGAACGGAGAATGGCCAGCGGTCTTACAAACAGGATGTCAGAGGAGAATAATGTTTTTCAGCAAGTTCAGCAGGCTACTACAGAGGAACTACAGAGCATGGCAGAAGATGGATGGCATAGTTGATGAAGGTAGGAGATCAGCAACAAGAACATGGAAAAAAGTTTTTTCCGGAGTTGTGCTTTAAAGCGTTTTGTGAACAATAGCGAAGTGTTTGATGAAACAGATGTTGAAGTTATAAATCAAAAAAGTGTGCAACTTGCTAACACGCTTGACTTAGATGTTGAAGTGACCGATATTAAAGAATTAGTGGAATTTGTTTAGGGATAGCTAAGTAATGAAGGTTTAATAGAGATGGAAGCACAGCAGTGCTTAGAACAGGAAGAGGAAGAAAATGAGGAAACAGAATGGCAGATGAAGGAACTCATGTGATGTCATCATGAAATATATGACAAAAAAAAAGAAAATTACAAAGCAGAGCACCTTAACAGAATTCTTCTTGCAAGCTACCCCTACCAGTTTTATCATTTCCTTGTCGTCTTCTCCCTCATCTACAACTGCTGATGACCCTGCTAGTAACTCCAATGATGACACTGTGGACCCTGCTGGTAACCCCAATGATGACACTGTGGACCCTGCTGGTAACCCCAATGATGACACTGATGACCCTGTTGGTAAGGTGGCAGGGGAACAAAGGAGGCTTGCAGACTAATTATTATAAGAGGCGCAGTCCTTTGAGATGTTCTTCTGCCAGCTATCAATGCAGGCCATTAAGAGTATTGCTGCACTTACAATATTCCCAGTTAACCTGCATGCAGTATAGGTTCAGTATAGTCTCATCACAGGTGCGAAGGTAGATGTGGTTCAGATGCAGCAAACGTTAAGTGTAATGCAGTGCAGGGTTGGTATCAGTGTGGTATGGAGTGCAATATGGGTGTGGTATGGATTGGGTACACTTGGTATCCCTGGGATGCTGCAGTGACCTCTCGCTGTGGAAGGGGGCCTCGGCCCCCCTCAGTTTCTCCCTGAAAGCCTTCGGTGATCAGCGGTGGAAATCAGAGGGTGAGCGGAAGCTCCAGTCTCCCTGCGGCATTGGTGCAGGTGCTGTGATGTGGTCAGTGCTGCACTATCACGGGTGTCCTCATTCCCAGTTTTAGGCTCGGCTCTCTGCCAGACTCCCGCTGGCAAGCTAATATCCAGATGGAGGTGCTCTCTCTCTCACACTCCCTCAGTGCCAAGAGGAAAAGCTTTCCCAGGTAGTTTAAAACAATTCTGTCCACTTCTACTGCACAGTGCTTATTGTGATTTGTAGTGTAAGGAGTCTAATCGTGCCATTATATGGATGCTGTCTGAAAAACTACAACTCCCAGGATTCTCAGTGCTCTGCATAGAAATCTATAGGCTTGCTTGGCTTTAGCTCTCCCCCTGCTGGCCAGAGGAGAATGGTGCAGCATAACATCAGTATCTCAATAGAGGGAGGATAGATTAAAAAGCAATGATTCTGTCTCCATATTTCTGTAGCCCAGCACCTGGGTAAATCAAGTACAGAGAAGATTTGCAATGAACTCTCTGCACACTGCTACTGTATCTTTTGTATAAAAATGTGGATTTCTGGTTTGCACATAATGCAATACATGTTCAAGATAGCCAACTGCATCAATGTGATCTCTGGCCAGTCCAAATTCCACTACAGTATTTCACTACGGCATTGATGGGCACTCATGAGGCAACACTGATGGGGGCTCATGAGGCAGCACTGATAAGGTGACACTGATAGACACTCATGAGGTGGCGCTGATGAGGTGGTACTGAAAGGCACTGATGAGCACTGATAGGTTGCACTGATGGCCACTGAAGGGCGGCACTGACAGGCAGTGGCACTGATAGGCAACACTGATGGGCACTCAGGCTGTGGCACTGATAGGTGGCATTGGTGGGTACTGACAGGTGGCACTGATGGGCACTTATGCAGTGGCACTGATGGGCACTCATGCGGAAGCACTGATGGGCACTGACAGGCTCCACTGATGGGCACTCATGAGGCAGCACTGATGGGCACTGAAAGGCTGCACTGATGGGCACTCATGAGGCAGCATTTAAGGGCACTCATGAGGAGGCACTGATGGGCACTGATAGGCTTCACTGATGGGCACTGATGAGGCAGCACAGATGGGCACTCATTAGGCAGCACTGATGGGCGCTCATGAGGCAGCACTGATAAGGTGACACTGATGGACACTCATGAGGTGGCACTGATGGGCACTGATGAGGTTTCACTGATGGGCACTGATGAGGTGGCACTGATGGGCACTGATAGGTTGCACTGATGAGGTGGCACTGATGAGGTTCCACTGATGGACACTGATGAGGTGGCACTGATGGGCACTGATATGTTGCACTGATTGGCACTGAACAAGCTACATTGATGGGCAATGAACAGGTTGAGCTGATTGGCACTGAACAGGCTGCATTGATGGGCACTGGACAGGCTGAGCTGATTGGCACTAAACAGGCTGCATTGATGGGCACTGGTGAGGCTGCATTGATGGGTACTGATCAGGCTGCATTGATGGACACTGAACAGGCTGAGCTGATTGGCACTGAACAGGCTGCATTGATGGGCACCAAACAGGCCAAGCTAATTGGCACTGAACAGGCTGCATTGATGGGCACTGGACAGGCTGAGCTGATTGGCACTAAACAGGCTGCATTGATGGGCACTGGTGAGGCTGCGTTGATGGGTACTGATCAGGCTGCATTGATAGGCACTGGTGAGACTGCATTGATGGCCACTGATTAGGCTGCATTGGTGAGCACTGGTGAGGCTGCGCTGATGGGCACTGGTGAGGCTGCGCTGATGGGCACTGATGAGGTTGCGCTGATGGGCACTGATGAGGCTGCGCTGATGAGCACTGGTGGGTATAATACACTCTTGAAATATGCTTTAAAATGCATGTTTTCCCCTTTTGTGAACAAGAAAATAATGACGTTATGCGGTTGGGCTGGTAAAATAATGCTATGGAGCTGGTATGAAATGATCTCCAGAAATAACATATATATCATACAATCATTCCATAAACACATACCACATACACTGCATATATCATTTGAGGAAATTAAAAAAAAAAATATGTCCCCGGATTTCTTTTTAAAAATCTGGTCACCTTAACGTAGATCAAGTTACAGGATACATGAAAACTTGGTTTATTTCATGTGAAATGTAATCATATTGTTAGACAAAGGAAGTATGTTCCAAAATGCATCACAGTGTTGCATCCTCATGCTCTACCAACATAGCCCTGCACGGGACATGCATGGAATCTCCCCATGTGAATGAGGCCTTATTGCTAATGTGTCTGTTTGGGCATTCATTAGCAAAGTCAGAATGTCAGGTTATTGTGTCTGCAGTTAACTTTTGTCAAAAAGAAGTATATGTAAAAATATTGGCTTTTCTTTTGATTTTTAATCCACATTTACCATAGAAATCAAAGTGTCGGGTTAGTCAACCTGATACCATGTGATATATCTATCCATGGCCTATGATACCAATGGCACCATCAATCTTCTGTATGTATACATTCTTATAATGGATTTCAACATGTATAAATGTAGCACCCGTAAGCTCAGCAACATTCCTTAGACACAGCTGGGTAATGTCATCTTCAATCGGGTAAGCAGCACAATTTGATGATTTCTCTATTTCACTGACATTCTGCACATATAAAAGATGAACTCCTGCCAAAAGATTTTTCTTCCTTCTTGTGGAATGACGTGGGAGGGTTACCTGTGCCAATACTACTATATCCAAACCAAAATAAAAAAAACCTTTGGTTAATATTAGAATTTCAATTTGCAATTGTTGGAGTGAAGGTTTAAAATGGTAATAAACCCTAAACTAATAATGTAATATAGTGCAGTTTACTAAATCCTTACTGTGGCTGCATTCGTTTTTTTTTTTAGGCGTATCTCCTTAACCACTTCAATGCCGGGTACTTTTACCCTCTTCCTACCCAGGCCATTTTTTCAGTTTTCAGCACTGTCACACTTTGATGACAATTATTCAGTCATGCAACACTGTACCCAAATTACATTTTTATTTATTTATATTAATTAAATGTATTTCTAAAGTTGCTATTGACATTAAATTTTCACTGCATGTTAGTAACAACCCATGCAATCCATACATACAAAGAAACCAAAACAAATAAGTTCAGAAACAGCTTCAAGACACCTCCTGTATGTAGTAACTAGTCGCGTGCATTGCTCAGGTGTAATTTTGGCCCATTTTTCTACACAGTCTTCAAAAGTTCTGTGGGCCTCTTCTTTGAACTCTGTTCTTTCCATAGATTTTCTATTGGATTCAAGTCAGGTGATTGGCTGGGCCATTCTAGCAGCCTTATTGTTCTTCTTTGAAACCAATTGAGAGCTTCCTTGGCTTTGTGTTTGGCATCATTGTCTTGCTGAAATGTCCACCCTCGTTTCATCTTCATCATCCTGCTAGATGCCAGCAGATTTTCATCAATAATGTCTTGGTACATTTCTCAATTCATCCTTCCTTCAATAACATGAAGTTTGCCAGTGCCGTATGCTGAAAAACAGCCCTACATCATGATGTACCCACCAAACTTCACTGTTAGCATGGTGTTTTTGGGGTGATGTGCAGTGCCATTTGACCTCCAAACATGGTGTGTATTATGGCATCCAAAGAGTTAAAATTTGGTCTTATGTGACCAGACTATATTTTCCCAGTATTTCATAGGCTTGTCTAAATGTTGTGAAGCAAACTTTAAACAAGCTTCAACATGCTTTTTCTTCAGCAATGGAATCTTGCTTGGTGAGCATGCATACAGGCCATGGTAGTAGAGTGCATTACTTATTGTTGTTTTTTTTTTAGCCACTTGCCGATCTGACGGCATCTGACGGCGACAGAGTGGCTCTCCTGCGCAAAACGCCGTCATCTGACGGCGGCTGCCAGATCGCGCACAGTGAGGGCCAGGGAGCGAGTGCGGTGGATTCGATCTCCGCCGGCTACCCGCGATGCCCCCCCCCCGGAGTGAAAGAACGGAGGTCCGTGTAAGTAAACACAGACCTCCGTTCTGTGAGGGGGGAAGGGCTGTGATCACAGCCTTCCTCTACATGGAAGCTGTGATCACTTCCCTTCCCCTGCTAGGGCAGCCCAAATACAGTTAGAACACGCCCAGGGAACACTGTTAACCCTTAGAGTGCCCCGTGCAGGTTAACCCCTTCACTGCCAATGGCATTTACACAGTAATCAGTGCATTTTTATAGCACTGATCGCTGTATAAATGCCAATGGTCCCAAAAAAGTGTCAAAATGTTCCGACATGTCCACGTGGCAACTTTTGCGCAAACCAATCAATAAACGCCGATTGAAATTTTTTTTATCAAAAATATGAGGAAGAATATAAATCGGCCAAAACCGTTGAAAAAAAATGTTTTTTTATTTTTTTTTTTGGATTTGTATTTTAGCAAAAAGTAAGAAATTTGGGTTTTTTTGCAAAATTGTCGCTCTTCTGTTTATAGCGGTGATCAGAAATGATGCAGCGGTGATCAAATACCACCAAAAGAAAGCTCTATTTGTGGGAAAAAAAGACACAAATTTAGTTTGGGTACAACGTCGCATGACCGCGCAATTTTCAGTTAAAGCGACGCAGTGCCGAATCGCAAAAAGGGCTCTGGTCAGGAAGGGGGCAAATCCTTCCGGGGCTGAAGTGGTTAAACAATTGTACCTGTTAATTCCAGGTCTTTCTGAAGCTCTCCAAAAGTGGTCCTTGGCTCTTGGACAGCTCTTATGATAATTCTTTTCACTCCTCTTTTAGAAATCTTGTGAGAAGCACCTGGTCATGGCTGGTTTACGGTGAAATTATGTTCTTTTCACTTCCGGCTAATGGCCCCAACAGTGCTCACTGGAACATTCAGAAGTTTAGAAATCCTTCTGTAACCAATGGCATCAGTATATTTTGCAACAATAAGAGAGCTCTTTGCTTTTACCCATCATGAGATGTTTCTGGTGTCACACCTTGATAAGGAGACATCTTTTTATAGGCCATCAGTTGAGACTTAACCAGCGGATATTAATTTGCACTGACAAGGGGCAGATTGCTTTCTAATTACTGATAGATTTCAGCTGGCGTCTTAGCGTTCCATGCTTTTATATACCTCCCTAGCTTCATGTGTTCAATACTTTTAACTTGTGTCATTCCATTTTATTACACATAACTTAATTTCTGAACTTATTTGTTTTGGTTACTTTGTATGTATGGATTGCATGGATTGTTTCTGACATGTGGTGAAAATGTAATGTAAATAGGACCTTTAGAAATATATTTTCCTAGAAAAACGGTGTTCAATACTTATTTTACCCGCTGTGTATGTACAGTATCTCACAAAAGTGAGTACACCCCTGACATTTTTGTAAATATTTTATTATATCTTTTCATGTGACCACACTGAAGAAATGACATTTTGCTACAATGTAAAGTAGTGAATGTACAGCTTGTATAACAGTGTAAATTTGCTGTCTCCTCAAAATAACTCAACACACAACAATTAATGTCTAAACCACTGGCAACAAAAGTGAGTACACCCCTAAGTGAAAATGTACAAATTGGGCCCAAAGTGTCAATATTTTGTGCAGCCACCATTATTTTCCAGCATTGCCTTAACCCACTTGGGTATGGAGTTCACCAGAGCTTCACAGGTTGCCACTGGAAGCCTCTTCCACTCCTCCATGATGACATCAGAGAGCTGGTGGATGTTAGAGACCTTGCTCTCCACCACCTTCCATTTGAGGATGCCCCACAGATGCCCAATGAGGTTTAAGTCTGGAGACATGCTTGGCCAGTCCATCACCTTTACCCTCAGCTTCTTTAGCAAGGTAGTGGTCATCTTGGAGGTGTGTTTGGGTCGTTATCATGTTGGAATACTGCCCTGCAGCCCAGTCTCCGAAGGGAGGGGATCATGCTCTGCTTCAGTATGTCACAGTACATGTTCTCATTCATGGTTCCCTCAATGAACTGTAGCTCCTCAGTGCTGGCAGCACTCATGCAGCCCCAGACCATGACACTCCCAGCACCATGCTTGACTGTATGCAAGACACACTTGTCTTTGTACTCCTCACCTGGTTGCCACCACATACGCTTGACACCATCTGAACCAAATACATTTATCTTGGTCTCATCAGACCTCAGGACATGGTTCCAGTAATCAATGTCCTTAGTCTGCTTGTCGTCAGCAATCTGTTTGCAGGCTTTCTTGTGCATCATCTTTAGAAGAGGCTCCTTCTAGGACAACAGCCATGCAGACCAATTGCAGTGTGCGGCTTATTGTCTGAGCACTGACAGGCTGACCCCCCACCCCTTCAACCTCTGCAGCAATGCTGGCAACACTCATACGTCTATTTCCCAAAAACAATCTCTGAATATGACGCTGAGCACTTGCACTCAACTACTTTGGTCGACCATGGCAAAGCCTGTTCAGAGTGGAAGCTATCCTGTTAAACCGCTGTATGGTCTTAGCCACCGTGCTGCAGCTCAGTTTCGGGGTCTAGGCAATCTTCTTATAGCCTAGGCTATCTTTATGTAGGGCAACAATTCTTTTTTTTCAGATCCTCAGAGAGTTCTTTGCCATGAGGTGCCTTGTTGAACCTCCAGTGACCAGTATGAGAGAGTGAGAGCGATAACAAATGTAATACACCTGCTCCCCATTCACACCTGAGACCTTGTAACACTAATGAGTCACATAACTCCAGGGAGGAAAAATGGCTTTTTGGGCCCAATGTGGACATTTTCACTTAGGGGTGTACTCACTTTTGTTGCCAGTGGTTTAGACAATATTAGTGTTGTATTTAAGAAGGGGAGCAACTCTTGTAGAGTTTACTCTTGATAGTTGCTCTTTCCAATTGCAGTAGTACAGAAGTGCAGTAGGACAAAAGTGCAATAGTTTTGAACAAACAGTAGTTGGATACAGTAAGTTCTAATTATTTCTAAGTTTCCTTAAAGTATTTAAAATTGCTTTTCTTAAATTGTTTGCTTGTTAACATTGGTATTTTGGCTGTGTTGTTATTAGTGTTTGTTTGCTAAGTGCTGTTGAGGTGTTGAATACTGGGTGTTGTCAATTAGCATATGTAATAGAGGTGGGCTGTTGACCAAATTGGTGCTTAATTAGTGTTGTATTTAAGAAGGGGAGCAACTCTTGTAGAGTTTACCCTTGATAGTTGCTCTTTCCAATTGCAGCAGTACAGAAGTGCAGTAGGACAAAAGTGCAATAGTTTTGAACAAACAGTAGTTGGATACAGTAAGTTCTAATTATTTCTAAGTTTCCTTTAAGTATTTCAAATTGCTTTTCTTAAATTGTTTGCTTGTTAACATTGGTATTTTGGCTGTGTTGTTATTAGTGTTTGTTTGCTAAGTGCTGTTGAGGTGTTGAATACTGGGTGTTGTCAATTAGCATATGTAATAGAGGTGGGCTGTTGACCAAATTGGTGCTTAATTAGTGTTGTATTTAAGAAGGGGAGCAACTCTTGTAGAGTTTACTCTTGATAGTTGCTCTTTCCAATTGCAGCAGTACTGAAGTGCAGTAGGACAAAAGTGCAATAGTTTTGAACAAACAGTAGTTTGAAAACAGCAGGAGTTTGGAGACAGCCAACTCTATTTGATTAGTGCCTGTGTTTGAATTTAAGTAAATCTCTCTTTAAAGATGTTTGGTTTAGTTCAGTGCAATACTTGTTTGGCATTTATTTTTTGTGGTGCTTTGTGGAAGCTGGGATGCTGTCCCATTTGTATGCAGGTTTCTAGTCTACGTGATGACATTGCCTGTCTAAATTCCTTGGTTTGTGCTCTGCAGTCTGACATCAGGAGGTTGTCTAAGCCAGTTTGTTGTGTTGAGCTGCCCTGCAATAATCCACCTCTTCCTCAAAGACTGCGCAGGAGAAGGACAGTGTGGACAACTGTTGGGTCTGGAAGAATAAGGCCTGTGGACAATAAACATGTAGCTTTTGGTTTGATACTGTATAACCCCTATAGTGTTCTTTCTGAGCTAGAAGCAGATACAAAGGCTGCAAACATAGCTGCTTGTGAGATTGGCAACCCTTCTCTGCACATGGAGGAGCTTGAGAAACAAAATGCAATTCCAAAAGTAATTGTTTTATCTGAGGCTGCTCACCAGGCAAGAGTTGTGGATAAGGCTCCTAAAAGGAGAAATCATCTTCTTGTTGGTGATTCAATTGTAAAAGGTGTTGCTATAGGAAATCATGTGGAAGTGTCAAAGGAAGTTAGGTGTTTGCCTGGTGCTACTGTTAGGAGAGATAAGGTGCGCATTGTAAGAATTGTCAAAAAAGCTAGCGAAGAGTGCAATGTTGATGTGGTTGTGCACCTTGGCACAAATGATTTGTCCCAGAATGATGTGCATTCTGTGCAGAAGGATTTTCAGAATTTGGGCCAGGATCTTCAACAGTTAGGGTGTACTGTTACATTTTCAGAGGTCTTACCTGTGCATAATGGACAACACGAGAAAGTGCTTCGTATAGCAGAGTTCAATGTTTGGTTAAAGAATTGGTGCAAAGCTGAAGGTTTTGGTTATGTTAGTCATAATGCTACCCGGTGGTCGGACATTGAACTTTACAAGAGAGATGGCCTGCATCCCTCACACAAGGGCACAGAGCTTCTTGGTATGGAATTTAGCAACTTTTTGGACATGCATTTA
>BLSH010038375.1:73632-84028 GCA_018402905.1 Glandirana rugosa
AGGATAACGTGTCCCACATAATATGAGGGAATTCTGAAATATTGAAACCCTTTTCTGTTCTGCTGTTCACGGGGTCCACATCTCTATGCCCCCTGGATGACGGGGAAAAATAAATAAATAAAAAATAAATAAATAAAAAATATAAAAAAAAAATGTAATTGGACCAACAGACTGATATCTAAATACAAATAGGGTTCGTACAAACTTCGGTAAATGACTACTGACAGAGTGTTGGAGACAACCATCCAATAAGGTTAGTAGTTGGTGGGAAAGTCATTTTATTATGAAGAAACCAAAATCAAGAACACGGGCACATGACCTCAAACTAACTGGGGGGAAATTCAAAACTAATCTTAGAAAGTATTATTTTACTGAAAGGGTGGTTGATGATTGGAATAACCTACCAACAGAGGTTGTGAGACAGTCATCAGTAAATGGCTTCAAACATGCTTGGGATAAACATAAATCTATAGTCAGACAACCAGGTTAATGTAAAAAAAAAATATAAAAAATAAATAAATAAAAAATAAATAAATAAAAAGGGGCAGTAGGTCCCCCGTATCTCTACACCTGGGGCACTTGTCGTCTTGTCTTTTCCCAAAGTTATAAAGTCTTAAGGGAGTATAATACACCCTGTGCAATAGGAATAGTTGCGAAGCCCTCTGGGATGGATCTTTTCATGTGACGACACTGAAGAAATGACACTTCGCTACAATGTAAGGTAGTGAGTGTACAGCTTGTATAACAGTGTAAATTTGCTGTCCCCTCAAAATAACTCCACACACAGACATTAATGTCTAAACTGCTAGCAACAACAGTGAGTACACCCCTAAGTGAAAATGTTCAAACTGGGCCCAAAGTGTCAATATTTTGTGTGGCCACCAATATTCTCCAGCACTGCCTTAACCCTCTTGGGCATGGAGTTTACCAGAGCTTCATAGGTTGCCACTGGGGTCCTCTTCCACTCCTCCATGATGACATCACAGAGCTGGTAGATGTTAGAGACCTTGCGCTCCTCCACCTTCTCTTTGAGGATGCCCCACAGATGCTCAATAAGGTTTAGATACGGAGACATGCTTGGCCAGTCCATCACCTTTACCCTCAGCTTCTTTAGCAAGGCAGTGGTCATCTTGGAGGTGTATTTAGGGTTGTTATCATGTTGGAATACTGCCCTGCAGCCCAGTCTCCGAAGGGAGGGCAATATGCTCTGCTTCAGTATGTCACAGTACATTTTGGCATTCATGGTTCCCTCAATGAACTGTAGCTCTCCAGTGCTGGCGGCACTCATGCAGCCCCAGATCATGACACTCCCACCACTATGCTTGACTGTAGGCAAGACACACTTGTCTTTGTGCTTCTCACCCGGTTGCCGCCACACACGTCCGACACCATCTGAACCAAATAAGTTTATCTTGGTCTCATCAGACCACAGCATCTGTGCATCTGTTGGGCATCCTCAAATGGAAGGTGGAGGGGCGCAAGGTCTCTAACATCCACCAGCTCCGTGATGTCGTCATGGAGGAATGGAAGAGGACTCCAGTGGCAACCTGTGAAGCTCTGGTTAACTCAATGCCCAAGAGGGTTAGGGCAGTGATGGAAAATAATGGTGGCCACACAAAATATTAACACTTTGGGCCCAATTTGGACATTTCCACTTAGGGGTGTACTCACTTATGATGCCAGCGGTTTAGACATTAATGGCCGTGTGTTGAGTTATTTTGAGGGGACAGCAAATTTACACTGTTATACAAGCTGTACACTCACTACTTTACATTGTAGCAAAGTGTCATTCCTTCAGTGTTATCACATGAAAAGATATAATAAAATATTTACAAAAATGTAAGGGGTGTACTCACTTTTGTGAGATACTGTATATATATATATATATATATATATATATATATATATATATATTTATTTATTTATATATATTGTGACATTATGAAAGGTGAGGAGATCGATGGACGATATGTGTCGCTGCACATGCGTTCATTTGCAGTGAACTAAGGAAAAATCTGGATCAGGTGTTACCAGTCAGCCTAGCAGGGTTAGTTCCGGACCAGATTTTGTGGTCCACTTGCATCCACCAACAGGTGGTATAAATAAGCAGGACTAGAGCAAACGTTTGCTCTTGGCCTGGGACTCAGGAAGCCAAAAACCTAAGAGAGCTGCTGAAATTAATTTTTGCTTTGTGACTGAAACAAAATGCTTGCATTATCTTTGTTTTGTGGGTGACTGGGAGAAGCCCTTCACCTCTGAGTTAGGAACCTGGAAATGTTTAGTAAGAGCCTGGATGGCAAGGATTTGTTTTCTGTTTTGTTTGTTTGATTTTTCATGCAACCTTTTAAATAAAACTGGCTACAAGTCAGCTTTTAAGAAAAACCTGCCATTTGGACTACCTTCTTCCCAGGTGATCCCCATTGAGCTAACCCCCCAAAATATACTTGGTATATATATATATATATATATATATATATATATATATATGTGTGTTTAGTTGAAGCCATTTATTATCAATCAACTGTGTTTACTCTTTTTGATTCATAATGACAACAGAAACTACCCAAATGACCCTGATCAAAAGTTTACATACCCTGGTGATTTTGGCCTGACTCAAATGGGTTTGAATGGCTATTAAAGGTAGCCATCCTCACCTGTGATTTGTTTGCTTGTAATATAAAAGGTCAATGAGTTTCTGGACTCCTGACAGACCCTTGCGTCTTTCATCCAGGGCTGCACTGACATTTCTGGATTCTGAGTCATGTGGAAAGCAAAAGAATTGTCAAAGGATCTGCGAGAAAAGGTAGTTGAACTGTATAAAACAAGAAAGGGATATAAAAAGATATCCAAGGAATTGAGAATGCCAATCAGCAGTGTTCAAACTCAAATTAAGAAGTGGAAAATGAGAGGTTCTGTTGAAACCAAACCACGGTCAGGTAGACCAACTAAAATTTCAGCCACAACTGCCAGGAAAATTGTTTGGGATGCAAAGAAAAACCTACAAATAGTTTCAGGTGAAATACAGGACTCTCTGAAAACATGTGGTGTGGCTGTTTCAAGATGCACAATAAGGATGCACTTGAAGAAAGATGGGCTGCATGGTCGAGTCACAAGAAGAAAGCCATTACTAAGCAAATGCCACAAAGTATCTGGCTTACAATACGTCAAACAGCGCAGAGACCAGCCTCAAACCTTCTGGCACATAGTCATTTGGAGTGATGAGACCAAAATTGAGCTATATTTGAAGAGGAGTCAACAAGGTCTATGATGAAAGGTACACCATTCCTACTGTGAAACACGGAGGTGGATCGCTCATGTTTTGGGGATGTGTGAGCTACAAAGGCATGCATGAGCATGCATGAATTTCACTTGCTGAAGACAAAACTGAAGGGAAAATGCCCCAAGAACAAGCAGGAACTGAAGACAGTTGCCGTAGAAGCCTGGCAGAGCATTACCAGGGATGAAACCCAGCGTCTGGTGATGTCTATGCGTTTCAGACTTCAGGCTGTAATTGACTGCAAAGGATTTGCAACCAAGTATTAAAAAGTGAAAGTTTGATTTACCTGATTTGGATGTAAATACACTCAAATTAAGGCTGAAAGTCTACAGTTAAAGCACATTCGTTTAATTTCAAATCCATTGTGGTGGTGTATAGAGCCAAAAACATTAGAATTGTGTCAATGTCCCAATATTTATGGACCTGACTATATATATATATATATATATATATATATATATATATATATATATATATACTGTGGGAGATTAGCTCGTGGCGATCACCTTTCCTGGGAAAAAAGCAGCTCGAAGGCAAACTTTCTTAAAAGTCTGGTGGGTTGCCAGTTTTATTTGATAAAAGGTTGCAAGTCATAAACAAACAAAATAGCAAAAACAACTCCTTGCCGTCCGGCGCTAAACTACACAAAGCAGGATACCTCTCTATACGGTGTCTTTCCAGACACCCCAAAAACAAAACAAATGCAAACCTTTTCTTTTTGAGTCCTTAGAGCAACAAATTCCCAAGGTGTAGCTCTGTCAGTGTAGTGATACTGATTCCCAGACCAGAGCAACAGAGCAGGCCAGAGCAACACTGGGTTCTCTTCCTGGTCATTTAAAGCAGCTGAAGGGGGATTTGGGTGGACCAGGAACTCTGGGCCGGAACCAGCTCTGCCACGATGTCTGGAAAACCTAGGCTGGACTCTTTCTAGTCCACTTCAAGTGTATGCATGCAAGGTGACAGATATCGCCCGTTCACTATCTCGCCTCACATAAGATCACATATCCCCACCTCTGCTCAAGCCCCTGTGGCTGAGCAACTGTCACACCCATACAGTGGATCTGGGAAAGGGCATCCGCATTGTTTTGCAGCTTTCCTGCCCTATGTTCCACTGTAAACTTGTAGGGCCAAAAACCACTATGTTACCCGACTATTTTTTTCCCTGTTGACACACAACCACTTCAGGGGGGGCATGGTTGATTACTAGTCTAAATGGCCTGCCCAACAAATAATACTTTAGGGTCTCCAAGGCCCATTTAATAGTGAAACATTCTTTCTCGATGAGGCATAATTTTTTTCATGCCTGTTTAATTTTCAGCTCAGGTATACAACCGGGTGCTCCTCCCGTCTTGGATCTGGGACAGTACAGCCCCTAGACCACATCAGAGGCATCGGTCTGCACCACAAAGTCCTTGGTGAAGTCCGGGGTCACAAGCACCGGTTGTACACAGAGGGCTTATTTTAATTTCTGAAAAGCTTTCTCGACTTCAGGGTTCCACTTCACCATGACCGACCCTCTAACTCTTGTCAGGGGATGACGATGGTGGCCAAGTTAGGTATGAAGCGCCTATAGTACCCTGTGATCCCCAGGAATGCATGCGCCTGCTTTTTAGTTAGAGGTTGGGGCCATTTCTGGATTGCCTCTAGTTTGTTGGTTTGCAGTTTAACGAGTCCCCGACCGATAATGTGGCCAAGGTATGCGGCCTCCTCTAGACCGATGGCACATTTTTTTGGGTTGACCGTGAGACCCGCTTTCCTAAGGGAATCTATCACTGCTTGCACTCAGGGCAGATGCGATTCCTAATGTAGGCTGTGGATGACCACATCATCCAAGTAGGCGGCTGTGTAGGAGCGGTGCGGTCTCAAGGTTTTGTCTATTATTATTTGATATGATGCAGGGGCACCATGTAACCCAAATGACATCCGTTGTATTGACCCTTCAGGGGAAGAAAAGGCAGTCTTCTCCTTTGCTGTCTCTGTTAGGGGTATCTGCCAATAGCCCTTAGTTAGGTCTAGGGTTATTATGTACCGTGCACCTCCCAATCGGTCTATAAGTTCGTCAACCTGAGGCATCCGGTATGCATCAAACTTGGAGACACTATTTAACTTTCTAAAGTCATTACAGAACCTGATAGTGCCATCAGGCTTCAGGACCAGCACTGTGAGGCTCGACCAGTCACTGTGGGACTCCTCTATCACGTCCAATTCTAACATGGTTTTGATTTCTTTTGTCACTGCCCCTCGTCTATCCTCAGGGATTCTATAGGGCTTCACATTTATGCGAACACCTGGTTCTGTGATTATGTCCTGCTGGATCACTGAGGTCAGTCTGGATAAAGAGGAGAAAAGGTCTATTTTTACTCAAAAATTCCTTAACGTCATTTTGTTGTGTTACGGACAAGAACTTGGATATGGGGACGTCAGTGGTCATTGGTACCCTGTCCTTTTGAGGAGGGGAGATGGTCAGAAAACTCTATCTGTCCTTCCATGGTTTTAAGAGATTAACATGGTAAATTTTCTCTTCCCTGGCTGGTAAACTTTGTAGTTTACCTCCCCTACTCTTTCCCTAACCTCAAAGGGACCTTGCCACTTGGCCAGGAATTTACTTTCAACACTGGGGACCAGTACCAGCACTCTATTCCCGGGGTTGAAAGTTTGGGTCTTGGCCACCTGATTATAAACCCTCCTCTGGGCTTCCTGGGCTCACTCCATATGTTCCCGTACAAGGGGCAGGACAGCTAAGATTTGATCCTGCATCAAGAATATATGCTCAATGATGCTTCTATATGGGGTGGCCTCTCCTTCCCACGTTTCTTTTGCAACATCTAGGAGCCCCCTTGGGATGTCTACCATACAAGAGTTCAAACGGGGAATAGCCCGTAGATGCCTGCGGAACCTCTTGTATGGCAAACATATATATGAGATATAGTAGCAAAAAATCCCAATTTCTCCCATCTTTGTTGACCACCTTTTTTAACAATTGAGAATTTTATTAAATCTCTCCACAAGTCCATCCTTTTGGGGGTGGTAGACAGAGGTACGGAGATGATAGATTTTGTACAACTTGCACAGTTCCTTAGTAACCCTGGACATGAACGGGGTGCCCTGGTCTGTTAAGACCTCTTTTGGGATCCCCATGCAACTAAACACCTGGACCAATTCCTTGGCGATAGTCTTAGTGGAGGTATTCCACAAGCGTATGGCTTCAGGATAGCGTGTCCCATAGTCCAGAATCACCATAATGTGCTGGGGACCCTGGGCAGACTTTACTACTGGCCCCACCAGATCCATGCCAATTCTCTCAAAAGGCACTTGAATGATGGGTAGGGGAACAAGCGAACTGCGAAAATGGGGTGATGGTGCAGACATTTGACACTCAGGGCATGACCCACAGTATTCTCTGACACCTGTATACAGCCAGAAGAATGGATTATTCTCTCCCTGATCTTCTCCATACCCAGGTCCCCCCCCCCCCCATTATATGACCATGGGCCAATTCTAGCACCATCGTGCAATAGGGTTTGGAAACCACCAACTGTTCTACCTCGCCTCATCATGTTTTACCACCTGATACAGCAAATTGCTTTTAAGAGTCATGTAGGGGAAAGACACTCCCCAATTAGGATCCACAGGTTCCCCATTCATCTTCTTAATTAAAGTTCTCTCTGGCTCTTATGAGGGTGACATCTCTTAATTGCTCTGTACAAAAATCCTCCCTCCTGACCTCTAAAACAGGGGTCACATTCTGTCCATTCTCGCTATTAGAGTCAGAGATGTTCTCTGGTTCATTAACCTCAAGCTGAGAGCTGTCTTCCAGCTCCTCCAGCTCCCGAGCCATTATAGGAAAAGGAAGAGGGTCTCCTCCTTCCTCGGTCCTGCCAACTGTCTCTTCTTCCATTTGACAAAAAGGGTCTGGTGAGAGTTCCTGTGCTTCCCGGAAAGGGGGAGCTCTATCCTCCAGACTCTCTGTGCCTTTCCATAACCTCCAAAAATGGGAAAAATCCCTCCCCACCAGGACCTCATGAAGCAGAGAAGGCACCACCCCCACTGAATGTGTCACCCTGCCCCAAGGGGTGTCAATCTCAGCCACCGAAGTTTGGTAGTCCCGAGTGTCCCCATGGATGCAAATGACCCCGATTGTGCTAGGATGTAATTTTGCAGGATTTACAACCTTGCTGTTGACTAAAGCCACAACACTACCCGAATCAAGCAGTGCAGTGACTGGCTTCTCATCAATACAAATCACACACATTTTCTTTTCCTTGCAACCCTGACGTGATGCTGTGCAAAAAGAGATATGCGTATTTTCATATAAGCATTATCACACTGCATTGGTTCATCATTTAGAGGACAATTGGCAGCAATATGTCCCAATGCATGACATCGGTAGCACTGTATGTGCTCTATACTCGGTCCTCTCAAGGGTCCCCAGGACCTTCCTGGCTTCTTTGGCCAGTCTCCAGGTCTAGAGCCCATAGTCTCTTTAGCTGTAGCAGTCTTATCAAACTTCCCCACACCCTTGAACCCTGGAACAGTCTTACTGGTTTCCGCCGGGCGATCTTTCACCCCTAGATACATTGGAGTGGGCCGCAGACGGGTGCAACAAGTCCTCAGCAGCACTGTATCTCTCCACGAGGTCCACCAGTTGGTTTGTCGTTTTGGGTTCCCCATGGCTGACCCACTTCCTCAAAGTAGCAGGGAGCACACGCAGATACCGGTCCATTACCACATGCTCCACGATCTGAGGGCCTTGCAAAGTCTCTGGCTGTAACCACTTCCTCGTGAGATGGATCAAGTCAAACATTTGGAAGCGGGCTGGCTGGTCCATGCGGTAGGTCCATGGATGCACCCGTTGAGCCCGGACTGCCATGGTGACACCTAGGCATGCAAGTATCTCCGTTTTAATGGCTCATAGTCCTGAGCCTTATCTGGTTCCAAATAAAAATAGGCTTTTTTGGGCTCACCTGTCAAAAAAGGTGCTAACAGTCCTGACTATTGTTCTTTTGGCCATCCTTCACGAAGAGCGACTCAATCAAAAGCTGTGAGGTATGCCTCCACGTCATCCGCAGGTGTCATCTTCTGCAGGTGGTAAGAGGTGCGTACCAACCTTGGTTCCACTGCTGCGGGAGGCGTGGACCCCTTTTTTAACTCCACGAGAGCCTCCACCAGCTGGAGGTTGATCTCCTGTTGGGCTTCATGTTGTCGGTGACTCTCCTCCCGCAGCGCTTCAGCAGCTTGGCGACTTTCCTCCCGATGTGCTGCAACGGCTTGGCGACTTTCCTCCCGTTTTACCGCAGCGGCTTGCATGACTTGGAGGTTGGTCTCCCGCTGGCCGCAGTCACCAGTAGCAAGGCCTTCAATATCTCCTTCATGTTGGGAAGTTGCACGCTAAATCCACCACGTGTGGGAGATTAGCTCGTGGGGATCACCTTTCCTGGGAAAAAGGCAGCTTGAAGGCAAACTTTCTTAAAAGTCTGGCAGTTAGCCAGTTTTATTTGATAAAAGGTTGCAAGTCATAAACAAACAAAATAGCAAAAACAACTGCTTGCCATCCGGTGCTAAACTACACAAAGCAGGATACCTCTATATGGTGTCAGGCTCGTTCCAGACACCTACAAACAAAACAAATGCAAACCTTTTCTTTTTGAGTCCTTAGAGCAACACATTCCCAAGGTGTAGCTCTCTCAGTGTAGTGATACTGAGTCCCAGGCCAGAGCAACGCTGTGTTCTCTTCCTGATCTAAAGCAGCTGAAGGGGGATTTGGGTGGACCAGAAACTCTGGGCCGGAAACAGCTGATTTCCTGAGGTCCTAAAATGCTAGGGCAGTACAAATATCCCCAAAATGTCCCTTTTCGGCATTTAGTAAGGGCCATGGTGAATTTTATAAAGTTTTTGCCACAATTTTTTTCAACATGAGGAAATACAATATAAGTTGTGAGTTATTTTTCACACATAACATAGGAATACTTACAATTACACCCCAAAAAATATTCTGCTACTCCCCCAAAGTATGGGGATATCACACATGTGAGATTTTCACAGTCTAACTGCATAGAGAAGCCCAAAATCTAAGGAGCACCGTCAGGACTTTTAGGGGCATAAACTGAGGCCTTGGAGCACCAGGACAGTGGAAACACCCACATGTAATTTTTTTGCCACACAGTTTTGGAAAATGCGAAAATATATATATATTTTTTTTTTTACAAAGCTGTTAATTACTAATATATTTCTAACACACGGCACAGGCATGATTAGAATTATACCCCAAATCACATTCTACTATTCCTCCCAAGTATGGTGATATCACATGTGTGAGACTTTTTCACAGCTTGGCCACAAAATCCAAGAAGCACCCTCAGGCTTTCTTGGGGCATAAATTACGAGTTGAGCGGACACCTGGATGTTCGGGTTTTCGTGGAAAAGTTCAGGTTCGGGTTCGGTCCGAACTTGACCCCGGACCCCAAACCCCATTGAAATCAATGGGGACCCGAACTTTTGGGCACAAAAATGGCTGTAAAAAAGTCCTGGAAAGTGCTAGAGGGCTGCAAAAGGAAGAAAAGTGGGGGTAAGAGTAGGATAAGTGCCCTACAAAGAAATGGGGATAGGGAAATAACAATAATCTGTCCCTTACAGCAACAGCAGGAACCTGACCCTATAGAACTAGGAGATGGTTTTAGAACAATAATCTGTCCCTTACAGCAACAGCAGGAACTTGACCCTATAGGAGTAGGCGATGATTATAGAACAATAATCTGTCCCTTACAGCACCAGCAGGAACCTCTCCCTATAGCAGTAGGAGATGATTTTAGAACAATAATCTGTCCCTTACAGCAACAGCAGGAACCTCGCCCTATAGCAGTTTGATATGATTTTAGAACAATGATCTGTCCCTTACAACACCAGCAGGAACCTTTCCCTATAGCAGTTTGATATGATTTTAGAACAATAATATGTCCCTTACAACACCAGCAGGAACCTCTCCCTATAGCAGTTTGATATGATTTTAGAACAATAATCTGTCCCTTACAGCACCAGCAGGAACCTGACCCTATAGCAGTAGGAGATGATTTTAGAACAATAATCTGTCCCTTACAGCAACAGCAGGAACCTGACCCTATA
>BLSH010038375.1:86660-111097 GCA_018402905.1 Glandirana rugosa
CCCCCCCAGAGCTCCCCCTTTACTTGCCTGAGCCTGTTTGTTCCAGCGGCCGCTATGAGCAATCTGCTCCAGCCGGTGTCTCAGGTCCTCATTGGCTGGATCAATAGCAGGGGAGCCATTGGCTCCCACTGCTGTCAATCAGATCCAGTGACGTGGGGGCCAAGTCCTGCTGTTTGTGTGAATACAAGCAAACAGCAGGACAAGGGAGCGCACCCGCACGGGAGACCCCAGGGAAGCTTTCGATGCGGAGAAGGAGCCAGGAGCGCTGCTAGAGGACCCCAGAAGAGGAGGTTCGGGGCCACTCTGTCCAAAACCACTGCACAGAGGAAGGTAAGTATGACATGTTTGTTATTTTAAAGAAAAGAAAAAACAAAGCTTTACAATCACTTTAAATACTGGAACAAAACAGGTGAATTTTCAGGTAATTAAAAACATATATAAATTGGTAGGAATGAAGAGTAAAGAACAGCATGTTCTTGTATCAGAAATTTCCAATTTAGCTGCCAGATAGAAGACATGTCGCAGACGTTCTAAGTTGTCATACTTGCTCCTCACCTCTGTTCATGTTATAACCTCAAATAGTGACAGTTGCCTTATTATCTAGATGATGATGCTTCCTGCTGTACCTTACAGACAGTTTATACACGGCTCTCTGGGCTGATCACTTGTAAATTAAGAAGAGAATGGACCTGCTAAGCTGACAGATAGCAAATATTAATAGTGACACAGCTTCATGAACTGTCAGAGAGTAAAGTCATTACAAGTTATATGTTTTGTCATTGCTTACTTGATTCTAATGTTCTACTGTAAAACCGTCCTTGAACATTTCCTAGGTTGTAAAAAAATATATAAAAATGTGAGATGTAGTCTAGTCAAAGAATCACTACCATGTGTGGAGTGTTTAAGAATAAGTTGCATAAAAAGATGCATAAAGTCAATGTGCAATTGGTCCACCCATACACAATGTACACTATTTTAATTCTAATTCTGTTACTACAACTCAAAGCTAAATGCCAAACACATATAAAGTCACTAAGTAATTATGTATATTCATTAAAAATCATTACATTTATTTTCAAATTTAACTAGAGTAATTACCTGAATTAGCTTTGATAAGATAGAGTCTTACACTGATAAAGGTCAACGTTAAATGGATCAAAATCAGCATGTTTTTAAGCCATGTGACTGAGAGCAATACAGACAATCATGAAAGTCCAGATGTTACAATTGTTGCTCTAATTACAGACTTGAATGACACAATTTAAATACAATTTCTAATTCATATCTATTGGTTACTAATTAACTCATGTTTCTTATACATAAGAGATCTAGCAATACGTAAGCATACAATCAAGCAGGTAGTATCCTTAAAGTGATATTAAAGTAATTTTGTTTTCATAAAACAGATGCTACTAATAACATAACATACATGCATTTGCTGTTTTCTTAAAGTGGATGTAGTCCCTCACATATACTCAGTGAAGTGAACAGCCTCAGATGATGCAGAAAGATGAAACAAATCCTCCTACATAAGTTTTACATGTATATTTGCTGTCTTCATTTTTATATACTGTTTAGAAAGTTCACATGGTGTTAAGAGATTTTCTCTTCCTGGTTAGCACTGCAGTGAAGCCTGGGCATACAGCCAAGACAGCTGATTGGAGGAAAGGCACACACCCTCTCTCCTCATAGGTATAGACTTTCAGCTCTGTCAGTTGAATCGTTCAGGGCTCTGTTAATCTATTTATAGCATCCTCCCCAACACAAAACTCAGGCTGCTTTTATCATATGTGACAGAGAACTTGTCAGGAGTTATTAGGCTGATAACAGAAAAACGGAGCAGGAGACAGCAACAGGACATAGTGCTTTGATATTACAAAACACTGCAGATATATGTGCCCAGCTCAAATTTCATGAATTGGGTTTACATCCACTGTAAATTTCCTTTTCTAATTTAGCCACTTGCCGACCACCTAACAGTATATGTACGTCATTACATTTACAGCAGGTGGCCAGCTTTTATATAAAAGTGGTCCCAGAGGTGAATTCTCCGCAAGATCACTTTTATAGGCATGGAGAGGTGCCCCCCTTTCACCGCTTCCAGGTGTCTTCCAGGTTTACACGAATCATCTGTAAACCCTGAAGCGATCCGGTCCAGTCTGTGGCTGGGCAGGAAGCTCTATGCTCTTGGAGGACCAGAGCAACATCTGACGTCACTTCCGCCTCTTGGTAAAGGTAAATGAGAGATCTTGGGTCTTTTCGACCCCAAATCTCTCAATACAGAGGATCTGGCATGCTTATTTTTATTACAAGGGATGTTTACATTCCTTGTAATAGGAATAAAAGTGATCAAAAAAAAAAAAATTAGGCGACAGTGTAAAAAATATAAAAAGTAAAAAAGGGAAAAAAAATGTAAAACGCCTCATCCCTCCGAGCTTGTGCACAGAAGCGAACGCATATGTAAGTCGCGCCCACACATGTAAACAGTGTTCAACCACACAGGTATTAATGCGATCGGTAGAGTGAAAGCAAAAACTCTAGTGAAAGACCTCCTCTGTAACTCTAAAAAGGTAACCTGTAAAAAAATATTAATGCGTCACCTATGGAGATTTTTAAGTAGCATAGTTTGTCACGATTCCACCAGCGTACACAATTTTAAAGCATGACATGTTAGGTATCTATTTTCTCGGTGTTACATCATCTTTCACATTATACCAAAAATTGTGCTAACTTTACTGTTTTTATTTATTTTTATTTTTTAATTCATTAAAGTGTATTTTTTCCCAAAAAAAAGTGCATTTGAAAGACCTCTGTGCAAATAAAATGTGACATTAAATATTGTAACAGCCACCATTTTATTCTATAAGGTCTCTGCTAAAAAACAAAATATAATGTTTGGGAGTTCTAAGTAATTTTCTAGCAAACAATACAGATTTTTACTTGTAAGCAACAAATGTCAAAAAAAGGCCTGGTCTTAACATGGCTAAAGTCCCTTTTAAAATTATGCCTGGCCATGCTGCCACACACACATTATATTTGTGCCGCCTGTGTCACCAGGACTTAAGGAGTGCCACAGGACAAAGAGTAAATCCAAGCCTCTCTTCCTCCTCCATTGTGGTGATTGGCAGCAAGTCAGTGTCTCTCACACAATGCCTGCGTGTGCAGCACTCTGAATGGCGACATGTACAGTTGTAGCTCTAAGAGTTAATATATTTATTACTATCTGATTTATGAAAAAAATGACTTTCCTGGTGACATGGGGTGGGAAGTGAAGAAAAATAACAAATATATTTAAGTTATTACTATCTAATTTATGAAAAAAATGACTTTCATATCTCTTTAAAGAAAAAATATATTAAGTCTGAAAAATATCACCTGTTTAACTCCAACAAATGGAAGCTCATATGGGTGATGCAATCAGACAATATCTATGCCAATAATGCAAAGCATTTTCTGACCGCACAAGGTGCACAGGTAGGGTGGTGACATCATGATCTCAACCTCCTCCAATCAGTCAGAAAATGCAAAGTGTTCTTTAATTGGCACCCGTGCTGAGCAAGCAAGCTGCCCTGTTCAGTAAGCAGCAGGATGGCCAATCGGCAGGAAACCCAGAAGCTAGTGGCAATTATTCTAGCAGCAATGCCTACTACAGTGATTTCCATCTTCCACAGGGATCCCAAAGGTGTGGCACATACATATTTACATTGCTCCAGGTTCGACATATGTAACTGTGTAAAAATTGCAACACCTAAACGTCACCTTTAAGAAGCTCATTTTACTAAGCAAAAAAACTGAGCGCGTAATAATTAATTCATAAGTACATCCTAGCTAATTGTTCATTTATGCATTGATAAATAATGAGTTTCTGTTTCTGTTTTAAATCTCAAATTATGCAAAGGGCTCTTTTCTGTAAGAAATTGCCATTAGCAGTCAGAAAGGAATGGTGTCTTGTTTCCTGTGAAATATGCATGATTTTTATTGATCGATTTACAACCCCATAGTTTATGCTCAGGAGATTATCACTTAAAGTGCTTGTAGAGCAGCCTTGACCCCCCATAGCAGAAATCACTCAAACATTACTTTATGCACAGTATTTAATGGTATATTTTCCTGTAATAGCAAAATCATACAATGTTTTTCAGATGCCCAATCCTAATGTAAAAACTAAATATTTATTAGTTATGTAAAGAGGAAACTTTAAAATGGGACATCCTGGCTTGCTTCTAGACATAACAGACATGTTACCAATGCTTTAACATTTTCTTAATATGTTATGATGGGTTATCCCTCATCTATACTCATTTCCATACTTTCATCACTGTAACAATCAAAGATATGTACATTATAACTGTCCTTACTATTCCAGCATGTATACGACACAGCAACAATTATTAAGGGGAACCTTTCCACCTTTCACTAACAATCACATCAGCATACAACTCTGTTTCTGATATTAATTCATTAGCTAAACAACATTTTTTTCTTTAATTCACTTTTTCCCACTCCTGGTTGAGTGAGGCACTGGTGATGTAATCCTGGCCTAACAGAGGCATCCTGTGAAGTTTCTGTCACATGTTCTGGGAGGCAGACCCAGAGTTCTAGGGAGAGTTTCAGAAAGTAAAGGGAAATTAATTCATCTGCCCTCAGTCAAAATGGCCACTGTGAGAAGAATGGGGAGGAAAAGAAAATAAGGTACCCATGCACGTTTAGGTTTCTCTCATTCAACCCCACGATGATCAAGGACTACCTGGGGCAGCTAGGAGGCAGTCTATACGCTTGCTACTGTATATAGCAGCTGAAAGAACCTGGGGCTGTTGAATTTTTAACAGCGACTACAGCCACTGTTTGGCCAAAAAATTCCACCTGGTGTCTTTGATCCTTTGAAATTCAAGGTATGGATTGCCAACAGGGCCACCTTCAACTCTATTTTTTGGTCCATTCAGCAAGAATCAGCTACAATTCAAGCAGTGTATAGCCAGTTTACAGGGAAAGATTAGTTCCCTGTAATGATAGTGTGACCAGTTGCTTGGACTACTGTCATGTATTATTAAAGAGGGCAGGATGGGGGATTGTATTTAATAATAGGTCCACCTAAATGAAAAGCCATTATCTTGTGATGACCTCATTTTTACAGAAGAAAACTTTCCTTAAAATATTCAAATAGCCAAAACTCTTTAAAAAAGTTTTGATTAGAGCATCAAAGAATATACTTTTGCCAGTATATTTTTGCTATCTAAGTCCTAATGGGCAGATTTCCTTTCACTTCCTGTCCTGAAAATGCAACAGGAAATGAATGGAAATCTCTACAAAGTAAGAGGAGAATTTACCTTGTAGAAAGTTGTCACCAAAACAGGTATCCTCTTTCTGTAAGATTTATACTCATCTTTTGGTGACAACCCTAAAATTTTGGATGTCTTATGACTAGGACTGAGCTCATGCATGTTTGGATCCCAGTCCGAATCTACCAGAGCTATGCCACTAGAACGCTATCACTGCACACTGCCAATCATAAGCGGCCAGTGCATTCCTCGCCATTTCCCATGTATATATATGGCTGCGGGGCAGGTAATGCATTGGCCTTCTCTGATCAATGTGCAGCGAATTTCCAGGCAGGATAGCTCTGGTGAGTTCAGACTAAGATCTGAACATGCCTGAGCTCATGCCTACTCATCACTTTCTGTCCATGTGACAATGTTCCCCATGAGAATTACAATTTTTGACACTTCTTGAAAGGCTCATTAACGCAGCAGCATTAGAGGCATACAATGTAAAACTTAGATATTTCCACCATTGCAAAACACGGTTGGTGGTTGCCACATCCCTAAATGACAGAAAACAATGAAATTCCCACTTGCTTACTGGGCACTTAAACACTAACCCCCCTGTCCAGACCAATTTTCGGCTTTCAGCGCTGTCGCATTTTGAATTACAATTGCGCTGTCATGCGACGCTGTACCCAAACAAAATTGTTATCATTTTTTTCCCCACAAATAGAGCTTTCTTTTGGTGGTGATTAATCACATCTGCGGTTTTTATTTTTTGCACTATAAACAAACAAACATCGACGATTTTGAAAAAAGAACAATATTTTTTACTTTTTGCTATAATAAATATCCCCCAAAAAAATATAAAAAAAAATTATTCATCAGTTTTGCCCGATATATATTCTTCTCCATATTTTTGGTAAAAAAAAACCACAAGCAGCATATATTGATTGGTTTGCGCAAAATTATGGCGTCTACAAACCATGAGAATTGATTTATGGTGTTTTTATCATTTTTTTTTACTAGTAATGGCGGCAATCTGCGATTTTTATCGGAACTGCGACATTGCAGCGGACTTTTTACACTTTTTTGGGGACCATTGACATTTATACAGCACTCAGAAATTGAAATAGCCACTGATTACTGTATAGATGTCACTGGCAGGGAAGGGGTTAACACTAAGGGGGCAATCAAGGGGTTAACTGTATTCCCGTTATGTGTTCTAACTGTATGGGGGCTGGGCTGGCAGGAACATAACAGACCTCACTGATCCCGATCACAGGGATCAGTAGATCTGTTATGTCTCCCCTCACAGAACGGAGAACCGCCGTGTTTACATTGGCGGTACCCCGTTCCGCTGCTCTATTAGGTAATTGCGGGTCTCCAGCGGACATTGAGTCCCCCGACCCGCGGGCATACCGCAAGAGTGTGGCGCTGCCGGCTGTGAGTGCGTGCGGGGAGCGCGCAAGGGGGGCGACCGCCCCCCTGGCAATTCAGAGCCGCGATGTAGCCGTTTTTTGACTAAAACGTGGATCTGTAGTGGTTAAACGGCAACCTCTCCACTGGAATTTTATAAAAAACTATTTTTTATTTTGACATATTAAAACATGGACACCCACATAGGTGGTGACCTATGGCATAAAATAGAACAAGAACAAATTGCATAGTCATTACAGGCATCTCAAAAGTATACATATGTTTACATATAGTATACATATCCAATTTCTCTCCAGTGATCCGAAAATAGTCTTTGGTAACCGACGCATTTCAGGTCCACGCCTTTCATCAGGGATATTACAAAGGAGAATATACGTTCAACAACTTATCGCAAAGAGTGAGTAGTATGATGTTCAGACATGCAATTGTTCAGACAGAGACAAATAGTCATTGCCTAGGATGGTGTAATCGGAGGTTTTGATGCGGTCCCTGAGCCAGAGAGGATACCCCACGAAGGTCCCCACTCGAAAAGGGTCGCAAGCACAGATGTAAAGGAGGAAGGTAGCCAAAGCCTAATAGTGAGAGAGGAAGTACAAACAAGGCTGAAGAAGACCCCCTGCTGTCCACAAATGGGGAGCGTAATGTGTGTGTGTTCGGCTTCCAATCCTCCCTCAGTTGCGTGCTTCACCTGTTTACGCTTGGGCTCTCTTCTGCACCTGGGAAGCCCAGGTGCTTCATACAGCCATGAACGACTGTGCATTGTGTTCGGGTAATACATCTGTAAGCTATGCATAAATGTACATGAGTACCGGTCTATACCCACATGTAGCTGAGCACAGCCATTTATGTCTATGGGCTGCTGTGCACAGCACCTGGGATGCCCTTCAGGTAGTAAGAACATAGGATTGGCTGCACTCCCGTTGAAAAAATATAACAGTTTCTTTATTCAATAGTATAAAAGCACAAAACAGGTACAGGCATAGGAAGGTCAACTAGGTAGACGTGTTTCACACTCTATGAGTGCTTTATCAATACCCCAATCTGTCAGACTATCCCCAAATCTATCCACCTTTAGGCGATCCCTGAAAACTTTTCTGTTCAGGGAAGCCTATCCTGCCGACACCAAACAACTGCACTTTTTTTTTCTCATTCAACTCATCCCCCACAGTTATTGCCCTTTCGTATCATTTAACCCTCCCTCCTAGGCTACTGAGCAAGGCCCTCTGATTCCTCCTGTATTGTATTGTACTGTCTGCCCTAATTTTGTAAAGCTCTGCGCAAACTGTCGGCGCTATATAAATACTGTATTATTATAAATACTGTATTATTATATTTATGGAATATTAGAAACATGTGCGCCCCCTCGGGGATGTCAGCGACTGCCGCTGAACCCCTATATGTAATCATTCGGCCATCACTGGTTTTCATCTTTGAAAACCTTTTATTTTGGTGATCTTTGCTGCTTCAAAATGTTACCAAATGATCTTTGACATGGAATAGTTTGACAGTTACTGATTTAGAGGATCAAATACGCTGTCTGTGACTATGACTGGATGTGAGCTATCAACAGCTAAGAGCATACAAGACCCTTGGAAAAGTACTGGGATGGGGATCCCACAACAGCAGCATTGTACACAGTTATCCGAGGCAGAGAAAAGCAAATTATACCTACAAAAGCACAATATTTCATTTCAGGTGTGTTCAGAAACAAATTGATCCTATCTAAGACACATTCGTGTTGTGCCAGCCATATTTTGGAGGTATTTATGATGCATTTGAATTTCATGAGCAATTTTTACTTAGAAATAAAGCTTGTTTGCTTCTTGCTAGGTCATTTTTGTTAGGTCAGTTTAGATTGTAGCAAAAGTAACCCAAACACATATCAAATGTTCTGCAAAGTAGATTCTACAATATCCTTTTTTTTTTATTGACAATAAAAGAGAAATTGCAGATGGAACTTACCTGAATAGCACAGGCTATTCTTACAGAAACGCTATGAAATCCTGTTAGATTTAAATTCAACTGCTAAATTCAGTCACTGAAACAAAAACTGCTTGAACGCTGGGTGGAAAATTATATTCTGATTGTTCTTTGTCAATAAATAGAAGCACAGAGCAATACTGCTCTTTCCTGATTTAGCAAAATTCTAGGGCTAGGGCTACACTAGCAATTTAATCACATGCTTCGCAGAGACTTAAAGCTGAATCTCAGGAATTATCTTTTATTTAAACCTGTATTGGACCAGCTTGGCTGCATCTAATCCTTCATATCTCACATCCATACGGCTTCTGGGGATGCCGAAATTCACTATTAGCCTGTGCTAAACCAAATCTATTTCTGGCGTTGCTTGAGCAAGTTGCCCTCTGTGTACTGAACAAAGTGAGTTGCTGTAACGCTAGAATTTAGAGAAGCTCTTACATTTCTTCAATGAATGCAAGGTATTCTCTGGTTGGGCCGAGAGATGGATGAGATCACAACCTCAGCCTCATCCAATCAGCTAATGCCTTGTACACATTGAAAACATACAATAAAAACACGTTTTTATGAATACAGATGGCCAGTCGCTCCAGCAGTACCCAGAAGAGACCAGCTCTGACTATATAGTACAGGCTGTTATAATGAATTTCTGCAATCCCAGCAGCCCTCTGAATGTGAGCTATAAAGCATTAGCTGCCTGTAATCAAGCTGGGCTAATGTAAGTTTAAAAAAAAAGAAACAAAAAAGATAATTCCTGGAGTTCAGCATTAGCTCCTTGCTAGATCTTAACTCATTTGCATTTCACTAAAATCATTGCGCAACTAGATGACAGAAATTAAAGTTCAATTCTATTTTTTGTTTTTTTTTAAACTCTTCCCCCACCCCCAAAAAAGTTTGTAAAGCACTACCTACCCCACTTCAGCACTGTTCTCTGCATCCTTTTTTCACCACTGGTTGCCAACCCAGTTCTGGCTGAATGACACCCAGTGTCACTTAACCATTTCCTCTAAGTCCAGGCTGTCATGGCCACACCCCCAGGCTACCATCATCACAGAGCTTGAGCTCACACTAATATGCTGCATAGCATATTAGAGAATTAAACACAGTATATAGAACAGGAAAACTGGTACTGTATAGTGTGCATACATACAGAATAAGAACAGATACTAAGGATTGCATCCAGCATACACATGATAAGCAATACGGTGCTGGGTACATACATATAGGATAAGAATAGGTACTTAGAACTACACCCAAGATACAGAACCCAGTGGTGGCCAGTCCATAAGGGGTGCAGGGGCACCGCCCCTCTTGTTTGCATGCCGGGATGCATGCGGGGCAACGGACTCATAGCTTTTTATGAGTTTTATTTTTTTCTCAAGCACATGATTAGAGCCTGAGGCTCTAATTGGCTTGACAAGGGTTGGGAACCAACCCACTTGTGATAATTAGCAAATAAATATTTGCTATTGGTGGGGGAGGGGCATGGTGACAGCTGAAGTAGATGGCCGCATAGCTCTGCTCTTCACTCGGAACACCAGATCCACAGAGCCTCCTGATGACCTGCTAGCACTGCCACACTGCTCCCCGACTTGCAGACCACCCACTCTATGCTGTGCCATGAGAAGGCACCATCAAGCTCTGCCGCTGGTAAGTAAACTCTCCCATTACTTCCCTACCATGCAGATCTTCAACAAAATGGTGGTGGGGGACACCCTGCATCGACGCCAGGACTTCAGACACACACATCCTCCGCTGTTCCAGCCAACAAAGCTGCAGAGATGCCCCCCTCACAGTGACTCTAGCAACTCTGAGGAATTCTCCCCATCCATCCAAAGCCATGTTAAATAATGGCCGTGCAGGGACTCTTCTAACTTTGATGGGGAGAGTGCAGACCTGGGGTTGGGGGTTTGACGCCACCTCAAAAAAGATTAGCACCAGCCGCCATTGGTAGAGCCCATACATACAAAATAAGAACAAATAATGAGAATTATACCCAGCATACAGAACATGATAAGTGGTACTGTGCCACATCCATAAATAGTCTCAGCTTAGAATTTTCATCACAGTTTGCATTTTTTAAGATAAACTCCAGGCTATCCAGATATAAAAGACGTAAATTAATGCAGCTCTGTATTAATATATCATTTTTTTTTAAATGCAAGCAGTGCAAGTAACTGCATTTGTCTTGGTATCAGCCTCTTGCAATGTCCTGCTCAGCAGAGCTCAGACTGGGAGACTTAGAAGCAGCACAAGGCATACAGCTGGCCATACACAAGGCTTGAATTTCAGCCGATTCCTGTGACTTTTTTAGGAAAAAACTGGCATGAGATAAAAAAGGGAGCAGAGTTAAAATAACTTATCCACCTCAGTAAATCAAGCATAATTTGAGAATTGCTATGGCGTGTAATTTTTCCCTGGATATACAAACAGCTACTTGCCTCATGATTATTGTGATGCTCTCTATTGTTAAAGGACTATTTTTTTCTTGGCACATGAATAATCTACTGAGCCATAAAATGGCTTTTCAAAACAGATTTGTTGATGGTGTCAATTGCACAGGATGTATGAATCACTTTTACACTTATTGTTTTTAGTATATTTTAGAAAATGTTAATGAATGGCAACAACATTATTTAGAATACTCCAATCTGATGATTAATCAAATAACATCTACATGCTGGAAATATGTTGTACTCTTTATTGTTGACTATTAGTTCCTCTGATAGCACATTTCACATTACATTTGAGATTCTTATGATAAATTAAGTAAAAAAAATGAATTGAGAGCAAATATAAAAACCTCAGTTTATACAAAATATAACCAGCATGCCAACTCCAACAAAATGTGATATTTTGCTTTTTGTTGGACTTTTTGTTGGCTTCACACATCATTAGGTGGCATTTTTCATTGGTATTTTGTGTCCCTGTCACTTCCCACAAGGCCGTAGCAAATGGGAGCAGAATCAAATGTTATTAGGCTATTTTCTCTCCAGGTTGAACATTATTATTTATACACAATAGCGTCATTGTGGAAAATACCACATGATTAGGGAAAATACCAACAGATTGAGCAGTCAATCATACAAAATAACTATTTAGTCATCAGATCCATTAAGGGACCATAATTCAGCATTTTTTGGATTCACCTTTTATTCTGAATAATACAATTTGACCTGGATATGAAATTAGCCTACATGTAGTTTCACATGCTAAAATCCTATTCCAACTACCCTGTAGAATGAAGATGCATATGCTTACTTATTCTCAAGGAGTGCCGGTTTGGTCACATGGTCACCCCAGTGGCTTCATGGGAAAGGAGGGACAGCCGACAATGTATGCCCCATAGTAAGCCTATGAGTGATGTCACTGCCCAGGCATTCCATTGTCTGAGCTCTCTTCCCCTCCCTTAAGCTGGCCGCTAGACTTTTAAGGGTGAAATGATACTCACATCTATAGAGACTTCCTATTATTATTATTATTAGTATTATTATTATTACTACTATTCGTCTCTACCATAGTGCATTACTCTTGGATTGGTTAATACGAGCGCAGGAGGTTTAGGTTTTTAGGCCGCTAGGAAGACCATGTAACCGGAACTGAGTGCCATGAGAATAGGTAAGCATAAGTATCTTCCTTTTACAGAATAGTTATAATAGGAGTTAGAAGGGGGTAGGAGCAGTATTAAATTAAATTAAACCAAAAACCAAACGTAATATATTGCAGCTTACCAATCATTAGATGTGTTGGTTACTTTTGTTTTTGTTTTGAGCTTTTTCCCTCTGTTTTCACACAGTGATTTGGCCAGTAGCAAGCCTCCTATCAATTTATAGGAACTTTAAGAGAGTTGGTTGTTACCTGTGAGTTTTTTGCTCAAACAGATGAAATGATAAGAGAAAAAACATGCAGTCCACACGCTAAAGAAAAATTGCTCCTGGAAAATGGATTAAAAACTAGGGAGAGCTATCACAAATTCAAGGCAAAGTGACTTTCCTTAGTTGAGGGCACTATCAGCAGACTCTAACCTCAGAATCTGCCTCTCGAAAGGCACAGATTCAGCCCCATACAAAGCTACAACAAGAGATTCACCCACATTGCAATGTAGAGCTACACATACACAGAACAAGCACAACTTCGGGAATGGTTCAACAAAGCACATTGCACATGGCCAGTTTAGATTGTGTGCTGTCTTTCTTGAATCAAATAAAGCAGTTGTTATTGATATCCACATCCTGCTACATATTGAGGAACTATGTTCAGAACTCAGAGGAGCGGAATTCTTTTCTACCCTTGATCTTCAAAGTGCATATCATCAGGATTTGCTTAAAGGAAAATAGGGACCTTGCTGTATTTTTTACCCATGGAGGCCTGTTCTGTATAAAATGTGTACCTTATAGATTAGCTTTACCACCCATTTGTATTCAAAGACTGATATTTTTAATCCTCATTAACATACCTCTAAGCAGGTTAAAGTGGTCATTAGGTGCTGTTTCGGCTGGTAGAGTTAGGGTTAATGTTTTGCCCGCGTCCTGATATTTTTGGCAGGTTCCTGATTAGGTCAGGCCCACTTGCCCTGTGGATATAAATTGGGGACAGACAGTGGTCCGGTTCAGTGAGTTTGAGAGAGTCCACGTGAGAGAGACCCAGTGAGCATCGCACAGACTTGGGTTGCAAGACAGGTAGGGGATGGAGATGGAAGAGGAGACAGGCAGGAGTAGGAGAATGCCTCTCATTAAGGCCCATAACAGAGACTTTTAAGCCTAGGACACATCATTAGTTCTGATGTTAATACAGCGATCTCCCCGGCTGAGCTATTGTGTTCTGACAGACACCCTTGGTTGAGAGTGCTAATAGGGAGCCTGTCGGCTGCTGGTTTTCCAGCATGCACATCCTACAGAACACCTTTGGGATTAATTAGAGCGGGATTGGTGTGTGCAGCCTAGTACATTAGGGTGTGCACCCCAGAGCACAAACACACATGCATGTATATCAGTAGAGCAGTGGACCGTGTCAGTAGAGCAGAGATTGGTGTCAGTAGAGCAGAGATTGGTGTCAGTAGAGCAGAGATTGGTGTCAGTAGAGCAGTGGATGGTGTCAGTAGAGATTGGTGTCAGTAGAGCAGAGATTGGTGTCAGTAGGGCAGTGGACAGTGTCAGTAGAGCAGAGATTGGTGTCAGTAGAGCAGAGATTGGTGTCAGTAGAGCAGTGGATGGTGTCAGTAGAGATTGGTGTCAGTAGAGCAGAGATTGGTGTCAGTAGAGCAGTGGATGGATGGTGTCAGTAGAGCAGTGATTGGTGTCATTAGAGCAGTAGACATTGTCAGTAGAGGAGAGGTTGGTGTCAGTAGAGCAGTGGACAGTGTCAGTAGGGCAGAGATTGGTGTCAGTGGAGCAGTGGATGGTGTCAGTAGATCAGTGGATGGTGTCAGTAGAGCAGGGGACAGTGTCAGTAGAACAGAGATTGATGTCAGTAGAGCAGTGGATGGTGTCAGTAGAGCAGTAGATGGTGCCAGAAGAGCAGAGGATGGTGTCAGCAGAGATTGGTGTCAGTATAGCAGTGGATGGTGTCAGTATAGCAGTGGATGGTGTCAGTAGGGCAGTGGATGGTGTCAGTAGGGCAGTGGATGGCATCAGTAGAGCAGATATTGGTGTCAGTAGAGCAGTGGATGGATGGTGTCAGTAGAGCAGAGATTGGTGTCAGTAGAGCAGTGGATGGTGTCAGTAGGGCAGTGGATGCTGTCAGTAGAGCAGTGGATGCTGTCAGTAGAGCAGAGATTGGTGTCAGTAGAGCAGTGGATGGTGTCAGTAGAGCAGTGGATGATGTCAGTAGGGCAGTGGATGGTGTCAGTAGGGCAGTGGATGGTGTCAGTAGAGCAGTGGATGGTGTCAGTAGAGCAGAGGACGGTGTCAGCAAAGATTGGTGTCATTAGAGCAGAGATTGGTGTCAATAGAGCAGTGGATGGTGTCAGTAGAGCAGAGATTGGTGTCAGTAGAGCAGTGGATGGATGGTGTCAGTAGAGCAGAGATTGGTGTCATTCTAGCAGTGGACAGTGTCAGTAGAGGAGAGGTTGGTGTCAGTAGAGCAGTGGATAGTGTCAGTAGATCAGTGAATGGTGTCAGTAGATCAGTGAATGGTGTCAGTAGATCAGTGAATGGTGTCAGTAGAGCAGTGGATGGTGTCAGTAGAGCAGAGATTGGTGTCAGTAGAACAGTGGATGGTGGCAGTAGAGCAGAAATTGGTGTCAGCAGAGCAGAGATTGGTGTCATTAGGGCAGCGGAAGGTGTCAGTAGAGCAGAGATTGGTGTCAGTAGAGCAGTGGACAGTGTCAGTAGAGCAGAGATTGGTGTCAGCAGAGCAGTGGATGGTGTCAGTAGTGCAGAGGTTGGTGTCAGTAGATCAGTGGACGGTGTCAGTAGAGCAGAGCTTGGTGTCAGTAGGGCAGTGGACGGTGTCAGTAAAGCAGAGCTTGGTGTCAGTAGGGCAGTGGATGGTGTCAGTAGAGCAGAGGTTGGTGTCAGTAGAGCAGTAGATGTTGTCAGTAGAGCAGAGCTTGGTGTCAGTAGGGCAGTGGATGGTGTCAGTAGAGCAGAGATTGGTGTCAGTAGAGCAGTGGACAGTGTCAGTACAGCAGAGATTGGTGTCAGTACAGCAGTGGATGGTGTCTGTAGAGCAGAGATTGGTGTCAGTAGAACAGTGGACAGTATCAGCAGAGCAGAGATTGGTGTTAGTAGAGCAGTGGATGGTGTCAGTAGTGCAGAGGTTGGTGTCAGTGCAGTGGATTGTGTCAGTAGAGCAGAGATTGTTGTCAGTAGAGCAGTGGATGGTGTCAGTAGAGCAGAGATTGGTGTTAGTAGAGCAGTGGACAGTGTCAGTAGAGCAGAGATTGGTGTCAGTAGAGCAGTGGATGGTGTCAGTAGAGCAGAGATTGGTGTCAGTAGAGCAGTGGACAGTGTCAGTAGAGCAGAGATTGGTGTCAATAGAGCAGTGGATGGTGTCAGTAGTGCAGAGGTTGGTGTCAGTAGAGCAGTGGATGGTGTCAGTAGAGCAGTGGATGGTGTCAGTAGAGCAGTGGATGGTGTCAGTAGAGCAGAGATTGGTGTCAGTAGAGCAGTGGACAGTGTCAGTACAGCAGAGATTGGTGTTAGTACAGCAGTGGATGGTGTCTGTAAAGCAGAGATTGGTGTCAGTAGAACAGTGGACAGTATCAGCAGAGCAGAGATTGGTGTTAGTAGAGCAGTGGATGGTGTCAGTAGTGCAGAGGTTGGTGTCAGTGCAGTGGATTGTGTCAGTAGAGCAGAGATTGTTGTCAGTAGAGCAGTGGATGGTGTCAGTAGAGCAGAGATTGGTGTTAGTAGAGCAGTGGACAGTGTCAATAGAGCAGAGATTGGTGTCAGTAGAGCAGTGGATGGTGTCGGTAGAGCAGAGATTAGTGTCAGTAGAGCAGTGGACAGTGTCAGTAGAGCAGTGGATGGTGTCAGTAGTGCAGAGGTTGGTGTCAGTAGAGCAGTGGATGGTGTCAGTAGAGCAGTGGATGGTGTCAGTAGAGCAGTGGATGGTGTCAGTAGAGCAGAGATTGGTGTCAGTAGTGCAGTGGATGGTGTCAGTAGAGCAGAGATTGGTGTCAGTAGAGCAGATATTGGCGTCAGTAGAGCAGGGGATGGTGTCAGTAGAGCAGGGGATGGTGTCAGTAGAGCAGTGGATGGTGTCAGTAGAGCAGAGGACGGTGTCAATAGAGCAGAGCTTGGTGTCAGTAGAGCAGAGGACGGTGTCTGTAGAGCAGAGATTGGTGTCAGTAGGGCAGCGGATGGTGTCAGTAATTGTTACTTTTATTATTTTTTACAATATTGTTTATTATTTTTTTAGTTTTTAGGAGTCTCATTGGGGGGCTTTGATGAAATATTGAGGGTCTGAAGCCTCAGCTGCACTGGACAGTGAACGAATGGGAGATGCTGAGCGGCTTCCTGTTCTTTCGCAAACTGAAGCATAGTAAACTAGTTTACTATGCTTCAGTTAAGAATGAACACAGGAGCAATCGGTACAACTCACTCATTGTGTTCATTCATCCTGAAACATCCCCTGCAGCAGCCGGCAGGAGAGGGGTAATGCTAGTAGCACTGCAGGGCGAGGCAGGGGACACCAGGAAGCAGGGGGAATTGGTACTGCACAGGTGGATTAGGTTTGCCCAGGCACACCCTGTGCACACGCCTATGTAGAGCGGAGACTGCCAGCCAGGCCTTCTCGTCCACATCAGTGTCTGACTTCACAAATGTGCTTCTGGAAGAATGGTCAAAAATTCCCATAGACTCTATGGACTAAGACAGAGGCGTAACTAGAACCTTCAGGGCCCCGGTGCAAGAAATTATGAAGGGCCCCCTGACCCCTGGCCAGGGCCCTTCCCTCTTCCCACTGATCCTGGGGCCCTTTATGCCTATCGTGGGTCCATTTATTACGGTACTGCAGTGGGGCCCTTTCACAAGTTCTGCAGCAGGACCCAGGGGGACCAGGGAAGCACACAGGGGCCCTGGGAACAGCAAAAGACAAGTAAACTTGATAGAGGAAAATGGAGGAGATTGGGTCCTCTAAATGCCACCCCGCCATTCCTCCTATTCAGGTGTACAAGGGAGGCACATGGGCCCCCTAGACCATGGGGCCCGGTTGCAATTGCAACCCCTGCAACCCCTATCGTTACGCCCCTGGACTAAGATTAAAGTACATGTGTGTGTAAAGGCAGGTGTCCCAATACTTTTGGTAACATAGTGTAACTCGCCAAGTTAGTCTTTAACACATTGGGGTATGAAGACATCAGCATAGAGTAAACTAATGTGAAGATACAAGCGGTTGCCAAGAGTAACGGACATTAACAAGTAGCCTGTTGATAGCGTGTACCTGTTATAGGTGGCACAGACTAGCAGTGAGGGAGATGTTGTCAGCACTCCTTCTGCCAGCGGTCTGTCTCCCATAGCAATGGGAACTGACTGCACCACAGAGCTTCCTCATCCTGTACAGGAACAGGGGTTCAAGAGCTAAGTTGAGTGCATGTGAGGAACCCGCACAGAGAGGGGCCCACTCCGCTACTGGGGATTGTAGTTGAAAACGCAGGACAGGTGGATGTGAACATCGGCTCAGCAAGTCCCTCGAAAATGCAAGTTATTGTGAAGGTGTGCATTGTCACTGGAAGCTGAGAGTTAACTGGAGAACAGTTAGTGCCAGTGTATATGGTGTATGTACGTTTAGAGGTCCGCATTGGGGTTGAGTATTCCCCCATGGCCGCCTTGGCCTTATCCCAGGGCACAGATGAAGATGACACAAAACAGAGGTATCCCATAGGTGTGTAGCAAAGTGACCCTGTACAAAGTACCTAATGTAGCCCAGAAGAACCCACCACGGGGTAGGCCTCTCATGTGACCTGTGCTTGGCACCCAACAAGGAGGTAAACATGGAAGATATGACTGACAGCCACCACCCTACCCTTACATACCTGCAGTACAATTCTATCTGGATGAAACAACTGTATACAGCCCAATTCTGCATTGTCACAACAAGCACAAAGTGTTGTAATCACATTGAATCTGCAAAACAGAAGCTGGAGCTTTGCAAATGCTGCTATAGACAAGCTCAGTTGTCATTTCCAGGTCACATTATATCAAAAAAGGGACTATTGCCCGATCCTGAATTTGTGAAACCTGTGATACAAGCATCTGCTCCAGAGGATTTTCAGAAATTAAATGTTTTCTTTGTTTTCCTAGGTTTTACTTCATAGTATTCCAAATGTTTTCCCAATGATGCCTCTTTGGTGGAGCCATTGAAAGCATTGCTACATGCATACCCATTACAAGTATAACTACGGGACATTTTACAAAGCAGACAACTAAACTCAGAAAATAAACCAAGCCCTGTCTATGACCTTGTTACAGGATTAGACATGAATTGTTCTTACTTGATAGCTTAATTGTGGATATCATCTCTCACTTGTACCTTGAGTGCTTGAGACCTTGAGTGCCTTATATAATTTTCACATAAGAGTCACCAAGAAATTTAAAGAGCAAAGACTCCATGAACTATACTAGTAGCCAGGCATGGTTGCCCAAGAACCAACTGCCATTTACCCTGGTGCTGTCATGGCAAATCTTGTAAACAAATGCAAAAATTATCTGATTATCATTGATTATCTTGTTATAGTGTCACTTGAAAGTGTGTGGAATATATTAGGCATCAAGTGAACGTGTTGCCCCTGAAGTTTATGTATTGAAAGCAGGAAAAATGGGCAAGCATAAGAATTTGAGCAACTTTGACAAGGGCCAAATTGTAATAGCAGAAAAACTGGTCAGAGCAACTCCAAAACTGCAGCTCTTATGGGATGTTCTGCAGTGGTCAGGACCTACCACAAGTGGTCCAAGGAAAGAAAACCATCAAACTGACAAGGTCTTGGGCAGCCCACGGGGAGTAATAGCTGGCCCATATTGTCTGATCCAATAGAAGCTATATATATGTATATATGCATGCTGTAGCTCAAGGTGATGAAAAAGTGAAGGCTGGTTCTGTGAGAAAGGTGTCAGAACACACAGTGCATCACAGTTTGTTTCATGTGGGGCCCATTCTGACCCATGTCCACAGCCAAAAGCCCCTACAATGGGCACATCAGAACTGGACCACAGAGCAATGGAAGAAGGCAGCATGGTCTAATGAGTCACATTTTACATCATGTGGGTGGCCAAACACATTTGCGTTAATTACCTGGGGTAGTGATGCTTTGGGCAATGTTCTGCTGGGAAACAGAACTCTGCCATTCATGTGGATGGCACTTTGGAGTCCATGCCTCGACACAGCCTATCCCAATTCCAGCATGTGGTGTACATAGGATAAAAAGAGTATCGTTATGTTTACTAGCAAGTCGTTTTGCCCATGTAACTATTGGAGAACTGTAATGCAGAGACACTAAGGAACTGTTACACCATTTTATTCAAGTAAAGAAGTTTCGCTTTTGTTACAACATCCGGTCTGAATTACTTGTGAAAAGAATCAGAATGTACTCCTACAGTGAATGTGAATGGGGAATGAAGTGTAAGTCTTCATGTTAACCTTCAAGGTGATGGAGAGCAAGAAGGAAAGAGAAAGAGAAGCAGTCAGCTTAAGAGAGGAGGCAGTGGTGGCCAGTGATGGAGATTTTGTCAGAGGGGTGACGTTAGGGCCCACTGCATATCGGAACCCACCTAGGGACTGGGCCTGGACCACGGATGTGTGAGGCCCTGCAAAGTATACATCAGCTTCCCTCCATCCCTTCAGGCTGAAGCAAGTGTAAAGTCTATGAAAGAGCTGGCAGAGGAAAATCAGTGTTCAGCGCTATTTTCCTCAAAATGACTCTGTAATCCGCCGCCACTGGTTGCCCATGAATGCCAACAGTAACATGGCCTCCAATATGGCCTGAAGGAGCGCGCATGCTCCAAATGCGTGCCATGTCTGCCGCTCCAGTCACAGTGGCGTCACATCCACTGATTCTGTGTACCCTTCCCAGCCAGGAAGTTCTGGGAACCTCCAGTACAGACGAGACAGCTGGTCACGGTTCATCCACACAGCGGGACCAGGACCAGAAATCGACAGCGGTGCCTCTCTATGCTTGAAGAGTGTTCTTTTTACAGTCTTATGTGAGCTCCCTATTATACGTGTAGCGTGTGTTCAGTACTACACTCAGATGGCGCTGCTTCCGTCTCTCTTCTTGTTCCCACATTTTTAAAGATGCTTCTAGCTTCTGGGAACAAGCAGCCACTGGGGCCAATTGTTGGACTAATATTTTGAATTTTAACACATTATGGACTTTATGAGCGACATTTACATCTGGTATTAGTAACATAGGGTATCAATTGGACCCCCATTTTCTTGGTGTGCCAATTCTCCCTCATTTGTTTTCAAATTTAACATCTACTACTGTAATTACATTCCTCTCAATGATCTTCAGCAGGGTAGATAACCCAATGGATGTAAATGGACCACAGTTTGTTTAATCTAAATCTGAATCTTTCCTGAGAGAAAAATATTTTGTATAGAACAACCTCAGTATAATATCCCCAAACAAATAGAGAGGTTGAAATATTCAGGAGAAGCTTTAAAGAATGTATGCAAACTGTAAATCTTACAGGGGAGTCTTGAAAGTTTTTGTACAGAGTTGCCTTCAGAGCGATTAGATATTCAACTACTCAACTGTTTAGTAGTTGAATGTCTAATCGGTCTCAATACTCAATACTCAATATCAATATTATCTCCACATTACCATCAGTGTTTTTAAATTACCATAATTGGGGTGCAACCTATATGCTCAAGATGGGTTGCACCTAAATGGAAGGGGGTCTGCTGTGCTGGAGGAGAGGTTTGTGGGAAGGCTGGAGGAGTATTTAAACTAGGATTGAGGGGGGAGGGTGAATTAGATTACAATGGGGTAGACAGGTCAGATATGGGTCAGCCCCTGTTGGTGGGTGGAATGGGGAAAGGTAAAGGGAAGGCTATGGAAGATGATATGAAGGTTCTCATGTTACAATCAACCATTGGAAATGGTACTGTTTGTACTAAAATAAAAAATATGCAACATACATGTGCAAAACGTGACAGTGAATTAAAATGTTTGTTCACCAGTGCCAGAAGTCTGCCAAGCAAAATTGGTGAGTTGGAAGCTCTGGTGCACGTGGAGAACTATGATTTAATTGGTATTGCTGAATCTTGGCTTCATTCCTCACATGACTGGGCTATTAATATTCCTGGCTATGCTCTTTTTCGGAAAGACAGGGTAAAACAGAGGGATGGTGGTGTCTGTCTCTATGTGAGAGGTGATCTCAAAGCAAGTGTGAAAGAGGACCTAGTTGATGGAGAGTGTGATGAGTCTGAAGCATTATGGGTAGATCTGTATATAGACACATAGAAACATAGAAAAGTGACGGCAGAAAAAGACTGCATAGTCCATCGAGTCTGCCCTTTTTTATTTTTTTATAAATTTTTTTTTTTTTATACATTTTTTTTTACATTAACCTTGTTGTCTGACTATAGATTTATGTTTATCCAAAGCATGTTTGAAGCCATTTACTGTTGACTGTCTCACAACCTCTGTTGGTAGTTTATTCCAATCATCAACCACCCTTTCAGTAAAATAATACTTTCTAAGATTAGTTTTGAACTTCCCTTCTACACACTACACTACAAAGGTTATCACAGGAGTTTGTTATTGACCTCCCAGTGTTAAAGAAGAGGTGGAGACTCAGCTCCTTGCACAGATGGAAAGGGCTGCAAGGGCTGGGACAGTGATAATAATGGGGAATTTAAACTACCCGGAAATTAACTGTTGTAATGGCACTGCAGTTAAAGATCAAAAATGTATAAACTTATTACAGGACAATTTTATGGTCCAGTTTATTGAGGCCCCAACTAGGAATGATACTTTGCTGGACCTGGTAATCTCAAACCATGCAGAGCTTATTACCAATATTCATATAAAAGAACATCTGGTTAGCAGTGACCATAACATGATTTCATTTAATGTAAGCTGCAAGCAACATACACATGCGGCAAAGATAAAAACACTTAAAGCGGAGTTCCACCCTAAAGTGGAACTTCCGCTTTAATGGAAGGTGACCCCTCTGACATGCCACAATTGGCATGTCTTTTTTTTGGGGGGTGACCAGGGACCTTGGTTTCACAGGGTCCCATGTCCACTTCCTCCCCTGGCACCACGGCTCAGGGAAAGAAGTCCACCTTCCCCCCTCCCTCTCGGCGATCTTCTGGGACACGTCACAGGTCCCAGAAGATACGCCGGCCAGTCACAAGGCGCAGCGCGACTTGCGCATGCGCAGTGTGCACCCGGCTTTGAAGCCAAAGCCGGGTGCCCACATTTATGATGCCGGCACCGCCGAGGGGAGGGGGCGAAGAGCGAGCCCTCAGGCATCCGCATCGCTGGAGAGAGGGACAGGTGAGTGTCCGATAATTAAAAGTCAGCAGCTACACTTTTTGTAGCTGCTGATTTTTACATTGGTGGAACTTTAACTTTAAGAGAGCAAATTTTACAAGGATGAGGGCTGCTCTCCAGGACTTAGACTGGGAGGGAATGTTGGCATTGATTAACACAAAACAGAAATGGGAATTTTTCAAAAAGACTGTATGCAAACTCACTGCAAAGTATATTCCCGTGGGCAATACGTTTAAAAGGCTAAAAATAAAACCTTTGTGACTCACAGCCAAAGTTAAAAAAGTTATAAATGATAAGAAAAGAGCATTAAAAAAATATAAAAATGAAGGAATACTATCATCTTTTAAATGTAACAAAGAATATAACAGAATATGTAAAAAGGAAATCAAGGACGCAAAAATTCAAAACGAACGACCGATTGCAAAAGATAGTAGGACAACCCCCCAAAAATTCTTCAAGTATATTAATAGTAAAAAAGTCAGGTCGGAGCATGTAGGCCCTTTACAAAGTAATCTAGAGTGGGTGACTGGGGACAAAGAGAAGGCAAACTTATTAAATACATTCTTCAGCTCTTTGTATACAAAGGAGCATGGTGGAGCTCATGTCCATAATGGGGGTGGTAGTGACACAACCACAAATGATCCACAATGGCTCAAAAATGAAATGGTCCAGAAGTATTTCGACAGAATAAAGGTAGATAAAGCACCTGGACCAGATGGCATCCATCCACTGATCCTAAAACAATTGAGCTCTGTCATTCCAAAGCCATTGTATCTAATTTTTAGGGACTCCTTAATGACTGGAATAGTACCACTGGATTGGGGTAGGGCCGAAGTGGTGCCCATATTTAAAAAGGGATCAAAGTCTTTACCAAGTAACTGTAGACCTGTTAGTTTAACTTCTATTGCTGGAAAGATACTGGAGAGTTTAATAAAAGACCACATAGATGAGCTCTTCTTGGAATAAAATGTTTTATGCAACAGACAGCATGGATTAATGAAAGACAGAAGTTGTCAAACAAATCTGATTTCTTTTAATGAGGAGGTAAGTAAAACCTTGGACAGAGCTGTGGACGTGGTATACTTGGATTTTGCAAAAGTGTTTGACACGGTTCCCCACACACGGCTAATGTGTAAGGTAAAGTCTACAGGCTTGGAAAGATCAGTATGTAAATGGATAGAAAACTGGCTAAAAGACTGAATTCAGAGAGTAGTAATTAATGATTCTTACTCTGAATGGTCTAAGGTTATCAGTGGTGTATCCCAAGGTTCAGTGTTGGGACACTTACTTTTTAATATATTTATAAATGATATAGGGTCTATGTTTAAAAGTATAATTTCAGTGTTTGGAGATCCAACTTACAAGCAGACCTCAATGCACTGTCTAATTGGGTGTCTATGTCAAATGAGGTTTAATGTTGATAAATGTAAAGTTATGCACTTGGGGGCTAAGAATATGCATGCATCGTACATACTAGGGGGAGTACAACTGGGGGAATCCATAGTGGAGAAGGATCTGGGAGTTTTGGTAGATCATAAGCTTAATAACGACATGCAATGACAAGCTGCGTTTTCTAACGCAAGCAAAATCCTTTCTTGTATTAAGAGAGGTATGGACTCCAGAGATAGATACATAATTTTACCCCTGTAAAAATCATTAGTAAGACCTCATCTGGAATATGCAGTTCAGTTTTGGGCACCAGTTCTCAAAAAGGATATCGGGGAACTGGAGAAAGTGCAGAGAAAGGCAACCAAACTAATAAGAGGCATGGAGGAGCTCAGCTATGAGGAAAGATTAGAGGATCAGAATTTATT